>JAQQSE010000111.1:1800000-2345000 GCA_035772565.1 Antheraea assamensis | reverse complement strand
ACTATAGTTCAATTAATTGTAAATAAACTCAACCTACTTATATTCCTCATTGAAATTATAGTAATTGTTTCATTCTAATTTCATAGATTTGTTTGAAATTGATTCAATCATTGAAATAATTTAAACTAAAATTATTCACACCTTAGACGAATACAATTTATGTATAATTATTATAGAATTCAAACTTTCATAATCAATAGTTAATGCTTTACACATTTTCCACCTAGAATAATTGAAATGACATATGTAATATTTATTGAAATTAGATGGTATGTCTATTAGAGTTAAGTGTGGGGTTGTGACATTCCTAAAGAGGTTTATCGTAACTTTTAATGTACTCCAGTACACATTCTTTTGTATTATAACCAGGAAAAATATCCACAAAAGCAGATAATGTCGGAAATAACGGCTACCGGTTCGTACTTTGGTAACGAAGAACCATGCTTCTAAGACCAAACAATTCCCCGGGTCAAAGCTAACGTATCAATTATGTGGTTCTAAATTTATAATATTGTCACGAATTTACCAGTGCCAGACCTTAACTCATTCCGATATAATCAGAATTACACCTCATTCTGATATAATCAGAACTACAAACCCTTGACTCATGGACAGTAGTGCAGTATGTTCGTATCTCTTTGTTTGAATTCTATAAATAGGTTCTATTTTTGAATTATATAAACAGCTCTTAACTTTCTACGTATATAATAAAATATAATATAAATTACTTACAGTCTCGTAGGTTTCACACTTACACGTTTTAAACACAATTGACGGATTACTACGCTTAACACAACAATACCTACTTTATTTTTACATTGTCCGCGCTTAATAACTAATCTCGATACCACGTAATTTAAAACCAAATTTCTTAACGCTTGCACTATTAGAACGGAACACTATCACTGTAGTGAGATTCTCTTAACCATACCGCATAATTCGAGACACTATCACTAGGGTTTTCTGCACTCACAACCTAATTTCACGCGGAATTTACTGACACCGTTCGTTAAGCCCGCGGAATATTTTCAAGAGGACGCCTATTAGGAATTTCCCAACCGCGGCTGGTTAACCGAACTGGCAGCATTTCGAATCCTTTGTTCTAAAAATCACAATTATGAATACGTCAAAACACCTATATACTATCACTACTGCACTTGAATACTCATTTCGACCGCTAAAAAATTCTAATTCTTCCAGAATATCCCGATTCCTTTGCTGAAATCCCTTTTATACGACATTTAGTCGTACATTTACCTAACTCCACCTACTTTGTCGAAAACCTCTTGAGCCCCAGTCTTTTCTCCTATTTTCCGGTTTATTCCTGTTTTATGCCGCTATTTATCTTTCTATCTCTCTCGGTTCTCCTTCTATCTCAACTACCATATTCAAATATCTGCTGCTATTCCTCCTGGTGTTTAATGGTGGAACCGATTTTTATACATTATTTCTAACAACGATCTTTGACTTAATTTCTTATTGGCCGGTTATTTTACAGTCAATCTTTATTGGTCAGTTATTTTAAATGAAATACAGATAAAAGAAAATCTTCACTTTTGTCTATGAGTTTACAAATGTTCAGACTTTTCATCAAGATTTTTCCTTTCTATTATTGTTATTTAATTTACAATTACCGTTAATATCGAGCATGAAATTTATGACACCTAGTGATGATACGTATTTACCCTGATTTTTTCTACTTAACCTGCTTTACAAAGATTTTCAAAGTTGGCGCTAACTACGATATCGTACTATTATTACGGCTATCAAAATTTCAATTCATTCATTAATTTACCAAAAATCGAGAAATGATTACGGTTCTAACTAGATGGAGCTTGTATACATTTATTTTATTTTATTTTTCATAATGTACCTACTTAGATCCGTTACAATAGTTTCAAATACATGCATGTCGATCATATAAAAATAAGCCGTGTGCCTAGTGTGAGGTTTTTTCATAATCCAACGCGTTAACTCTCATTTGTATGGGATTTTAAAAGCGCCACCTAGTTGCTCACTCGTAAGACATCATTTATGAGTGCGAATTTTGATTGCTTACTTTATTTAGTTACGTAATTTGTGGTATAAAATATGTGACAAAAGTATTTTTATAACGTTAATGTTATGGCAGTGTATTATTTTTTTGCGTTGAAAGTGTTCGAAACAGTAAAAACACAAAATATGGCCATTGGTCATACAAAAACTCGCGCTAGCAGTGATACATTAGAAGATCTCATGGAGATCAAATTTATGGAGATGTATCGTTTCACAAAGAAAGCAGCTTTGTGCAAAGAAGTAAGACGACAAACTAGTCTAAACTCTTCACAACGAGTTACATTGGAAATAAAGGTAAATGTTTTTGATTTTAATAAGTGAACTTGTAATAAGTGTCCTTCTTTAAAAGACACTTAGTGCAGATACGACTGAATCCTACCGAGAGCCAATAGGGGTAGCAAAGAGACTCACAAAACATTTGCAGTATTATATATTAAGTACATATACTGCAATCAATGTAATATTATCAATCATGCATTATAAGGAATATGTATATTTTAAATCAAACATATAGAACATAAAATCCATAGAAGTTTGTGAGTATTTATATATGTAACCATTTATGTACATATAGTATACTTACTGTAATAAAGAGAGCTTATTACAATGCTACAACTTATTATCTTTCAAGACACTTAAGACAAAAGTGACACAATTTCTACTGAATACTATAACTATTTAAATAAACAAGATTATGTATCTATACATGATGTTGACTGTGCATAAGCATACATTTGAATATATTTATTAATTTTTTCAGATTTCGTGGTAAAAACAAAATTCCAGGATTGATTGATATGAGTGGACCTCCTAAAGAAGATGAACATCTTTATTGTTGTTGTAAACACTACCAATCACTATGAATGGTAAATATTATGTTAATTTTTCTGAAGAAAATTATATGTATTATAGATTAACATAAATAACATAGAAATTATTTTTTCACATATAATTAGCATGATGAAAACCATATTATAAATATTAAGGCTAAATTTGCTGGTGCCATGACTCACTTATATGGAAAACAACATTGTCAACCGTTACATGAAATTGTTGCATGGACATGGTGAAAGAATGTAGCCCTTACCCAAAATATATGCATGGATATATACATATTATCACATCCCCTTACCTATAATAGGCAGCAACTATAAACATCCAGTACAAAGAATGTATTTTAAGAATATAAGTGTATGCATAATGACAAATTGCCAGCTCATTACTTACAATAAAGAAATAAACCTAAAAACATGGTTGTTCTCTCACCACAAACATGGTAATTAAAATAATAAATTTAGTTAAAGTCATTATATATATCAATAATTTTCTTTTAATTCCTTGGAATTTAATGCAAGGACAAAATGTGTATAGAAAAATATTTTATAATTATCTTTTTGATTTATGTAGGAATTCAATCTATTATTTCACAGTAATAATATTGCTTATTTTTTAGGAGATTGATTACCCACTACACCTGATGATTCCAATTTTACACACTAAGCCTAGCACAGGAGAAGCTAATTATAAAGAAAGGCATACAAAAGCTGGAGTAGTTATCAAAAATGCTTTTAGAAGGTTAAAGAACAAATATCAATGTTTGAAAAGTACAGAGCTTCTCATTGCGACCAGTTAAAATGGGCCTGAATAATACAGGCTTACTGTGTACTATATAACATGCTAGATATATTTGGCATTATAGTAATGTAGGATGAAGGATGTGACTGTGATCATGGAACTATTTCTACTCCTATAGAGGTTGTTTCCATCTCACATTTAGTTGGTGAAAGATTAAGAGATCAATTATTAGAGTAGAACAATAATGTTGTAAATAAAATAAAACTTGTTTTTATTTATAATTTATATAATATTGGTCCGTCCTCAGTTCCATATAATTCTGACTTCGTTACATTAAAAAAATCTCTGCACTGTTTTTTCCATTTTTATCTTTTTGCTAATTCTCTATATATTTTGTGTACCCTCTCCTTCAAGTTAACTCTACAAGATATAGAAGCCATTTCTTCCCTGTACCTTAAAGTATCTGGGTCTTAATGAAATGTAAAACAAATTTATAAATTTACTGTTTCATATAAATAATCATAAGTTTAATTGTTGACTAGTTTTTATTTTTATATAACGAAATTACCAATTTTGCGTAAATAAAAATAATACGTTTTGTCTAAAAAGTATAGTTTAAAAGTAAATATATAAACCTGCACGCATCTAACAAGTAAATAAACAAATCTGCGTTACACTAGGTAGCCCGCCTAAATTGATACGTAGCTTGTTTTGTTGATGAAAATGTAGTTTATAGAAACTTCTAAATTTGGTTGGGTTATCATGTGGTGTTTAGCATTGCCAACATAATCAAAGGAATCTAACCATTTTCACTGTTAGCAGACGTCAATCGAAGTGACGACCCAAATGTAACTCACACGTACTCTTCGTACGTTCTTTGTATACTCGGATAACGCCGTGTTAAGGCTACGCACTATACGCATATAGACTACGCACACAGGTGTGTAAAGCACGGCTCTATTGTTTTGAGTACCGCGGTATCATTCATATTGTTTTTTTTTAAGACTGTATTTATATTAGTCAGTAGTTTATAATAAAACTAAAGAGAACGAGATCGCATGTTTAATATATTTGAAAAAAGAAAGCTAATGGTTTTAGAATCAACGGCAGAGCGCATTTTCATTCATTTTTGAGATTTTTGTTTTGACGCTTTGATTATATGCGTATCAAGCAAAAACTACTCAACCGATTTTAATAAAATTTGGTATGGTAATATTTGTAGACTATAACAACTTATAAGATAATACATAAAATGTATGATAATGACATAAATATTATCCAATAAAAAATAAATATATTGTGGACTGAATAGAAATAAAATATAATTAATCCGAATTATTTTATTTTCACGTTCTTTTATCTAAATGTTAATAATTATGATTTTTCACGACAACAGAAGTAGCTACATTTATCGTTTCATTAGTTTACTGTCCTAAGAATATTGCAAGGAAAAGTATAGATAACAATGAGATTATTTCTGTGTTTGTTAGGTTTACTTTAAATTATAATTTTCATACATTTACCTAGATTTTAATGTTTTAATTACGCTTTGAATGAATCAATACTTTTTAGTTCATGCATTAGGGGCGCTGGCATTTTTTTCCAGGTACCCATGGATATAAAAAAAAACTTTTTACTTTAAATTCATAGTTTGAAAGACCTGCATATCGATCATATAAAAATAAGCAGGTGTTTGAAGCACGGCTAACTATTGTTTTGAGTACCACGCCGTATCCCGAGAGTAAGATTACAAATATACAAAATATATTACTGTGTTTTTGCATTCAGTTCCATGCGGATGAAGTCGCGGGCACAGCTAGTTTACAATAAAACTGTCGCGAGTATACTGACGCGGAATCCCTTCAATTTGCTGGTTAGCTGTGCGTTCAGATCAGTGATCCATAATTGATATTCGTACGATTGACACTCTGTTCCTGCCAGCTGAGATAATCTCGATTGTTGGGAACGAATAAAGCAACTAATCAACCGCACTTCGGTAACGCCTCGATTGTGCTTAAGTTCGTGTTCGTTTCTGACTTTCCTATGTATATCTATTTATTATTATAGCCCGGGTGTCGGCCACATGATACCTGGGTGTAATTACAATCTCGCCGGCAGATTTCATTTACAATGCGTCACATTAGTATTGTTTAGTTTTATCGTATATTAGCTGTGCCCGCGACTTCGTCCGCGTGGAACGGAATACAAAACACAGTGATTAATAAAACAATTTGAACTTATATCTGTATATCTTGTATATTTGTAATGTACTGTGTCGTGCTAAATACTAATAATGGTCGTACCCCTTTGCCACTTCAATAATAACTCTAAATTAGGGCTTCCAAGTTACTTTGATGTGTGTAAAAACCGTGGGCCATACTATCGTACCGCATCTATCGTCAGTACAGTCAGATAGTTCGTAACACACGACGGTAATGTGTGCCCACACCTAAAGTTATTGCGAACATGGACAAAACTTCGTGCCGATACACGCAGGTATAGGAGTAACATAACACTAATATTATAATTTAACAACTGTAAAAACAATATTAACCCCTGGACTCTCCAAAACGATAAATATGTAAGATCTATGCAAACGAATGTAGACCTGAGGCGGTCAATAGACTGTTGGCAGCATACGCTTAAAAATTACCTGATTTATTACAAAGCTTTGAAATATAACAAATGATGAATTGTAAAATATTAATTTACATGTAAAATGTATCATTAAATTATTTTTTTCATTTGTACGAACTTTTTTTACTAAACCATGAAATTTACAATGTACGATGTAGTGAAATTAGAAAATGATTGAAAACATAATCTGCCATTTTGAGATCCGAGTCTTGTCTTAAAAAATCAGCCGAGGGCTTATAATATTCATTCATATATACTTCACATAGGTCATTCTTATTATTATTTTTATGTTATCCTTTCTTTTATTTGCACTGCCTGCAGTCTTTTTTCTTCACGATACCGCTGGAAGTAAATGCAAGCTTCCTAATGCATAAACCAAAAAGTATTCATTAATTCAAAGTGTAATTAAGACATTAGAATCAAGGTAAATTTATGAAAATTATCTCATTCTTATCTATACTCTTGCTTGCAATAATATTCTTACCACAGTAAACCAATAAAATTATAAGTTTAGTGCCATCTGTTGTCCTCAAAAATATAGTCTGTTATTGCTTCTAAAGATGATTTTTTCTTACATTTATGTTCAATAAACAATTTTAGTCTCTTTTTTATTATAATAAAAAATTGTCCTAAAATGTGATAAGGTTCAATAACTTGTAATATTTATAACACAAAACTAATTAGAAATGGGACCAATCTCGTCTTCTTCTCGAAATTGTAATATCCAAATAACTGCGATATATATTCCTCCACACAACAACTCACGGACAATATTGAACGATTTTAAAAATTTATTTATGTTACATCATTCGGGTAATCTTAACGATACGTTTATAGTAATTGCAGATTTTAATCTACCGTTCATCCAGTAGATAAAGGATGTTATTAAAGAAAAATAAAAAATACATAAAAATTGGAAAAAGTACAAAAACCCAAACGATTACACGGAATTATCACTACTAAGAAAAAGAATAAAGCATCTACAAGACGAAATCTTTACAAAATATACTGATAGGTGGGAATAATAGATTAAAAAATTACCTCAGGATTTCTGTAAATATATTAAAGAAAGGCGCAATTCCTGAGGTTATTCTTGCAACATGACATAGGACGGGACTACCATTTGAAACGGGTAGGATATTTGTAATGCTTTTAATAGATTTTGTCATAGTGTTTATCAACCCTCCGACCCCGCTGACGAGTGTATAACCTGTTCGAATTGCCCTAACCCAAATACTGCCCAAGCTACCTACGGCCACTTTTCAGACCCTTAAAAATGTATTTAAAATACTAGACTGTAAAAAGGGCACAGGCGTTACCCGTTATTTTTAAATATATTTTTAAAACTGTGAAACGGGTTTAATTGTAACCCTACAAAAATTATATTTCAGAGGTCCTTAAATGATGGTATATTCCCTAAACAATGGAGTGATGCACAGATTGTCCCAATTCACAATAACGTCCGTAAAGACGATATAACAAATTAGAGCAATTTTACTATTCAATAATTTCGGGTAAATGCTTGAAAAAGTTGTTTATGAGTACATTTATACAGCTTCGCAACATTGCATTGCGCTGGTTGGAATCATACTTAAAAAATAGGCGTCAAGCAGTAGTGTTGGGCGGTTACAGACCAGACTTTGGTGATATTAATTCGGGCGTGCCTCAGAGGTCCTTGTTGTCTCCACTAGTTTACAATATTTACTTTTTCGGTATAGCAGATTGCTTTCACCATTTAAATCATCTTCTATCGAATATTCAATTATGCAAACTGTCTACTACTCCAATGTAACTCAAGCCGACTAAGACAACTAAGCTAATAAAATAAATGTTAACACCCAAAAGTATCAAACAATAAGTTTCACTAGGAAATAAGCCCCTATTAGTTGTGACTACCACCTCTGCAATGAAACAATCCCGAGAACATCAAAAGTAAGAGATTTAGGTGTCATTCTCGACAGCAAATTTACCTTTAGCGCACATATAAATCATATTATAATAATAATCATATAAGCTAAGAAGCCATGGCCCCTACCCGCCGTCACGATTCAAGACAGAGCACGCTGGGTTTCGATCTCAGCTGCTTTGAAACCCCGTAAGATTCACTACAGATCCACTGTGAATTCCCCTGTCGGTATTTAGGTGAAAGTTTTGACTTCTGATGAGCGTCGTCAGCTCACCTGTCAGGTGTATGGCTACTCTGCCCGCCACTGCTACCTACGTTTCAAGTGCTTAAAGTGCCTCGGAGATCACTCCACTAGAGAGTGCCCCCACACTCAAGAGTCCTCCGAGCCTCCTAGTGGCATCACTTTGCGACCCTTACAAAATTTCACGGAGAGTGTGCCAAAATTCTGTTCAAATTTTTTAATTCAATCAATTCGATTTATTAATGCAGCTGAGTGTCGGTACCGTTGGAATCGTCACAAATTGAAATTCCATTCTTGTAATCCAGATGGTTTGGTTTTTTTTCCATGTACTTCGGTTCTTTGGATTGGACTCCTTAACTCCTAGCGGTGGCCAATATAACTTACATAGCTTCAAGAGACGAACTTACTCCTTTCTCAAGGGCCAACGACGCATCTGTAATTCGCCTGGCGTCACAGATATCCATGGATAGCGGTAATTACTTACCATCAGGTGACCCGCATATCTGTTTGCCTTCGACCATTTTCCATATCAAAAGAGAGCCAAGCCACGGGCACATTTAGTATAACTTATAACAATAGTGCTAAGGGAGAAAGTAAAGTAAAACTACTTGTATGATATTTAATATAAATGTCTATAATATTTTAGAAGAAAATGACTTTGACGTTGTCATATTTAAAACTTTTAAATTCTGGCTTGGATCCAGGCGTTGAATGAGGTGACTCTTGCGAAGGCAGCCGGGAATCCGAGCTGGCAGCCGCGAGCCGATCCAAATGACGTAATACCAATCTATTTAATAAAATACATTTATGTTACAACATGATGATACTAATATTTTAGTATTTATAAAAGAAGTTGCTTGCTTTTGTTATAAATCAGCAACAAAGTTTGTATTTGTTGGATTTGTACTGTTTTTTGAATATTACTCTCGGTCGGTGACATTCGTGAAGAATCGTAATAATGTACAGTATCGTGTGTCAGAAATGTGAGAGTGATCAGGCAACTTACCAGCACGCGCTGTCCGCCGCTGGTGATGGCGAGCGGGCCGCCGGAGTCACCCGGACAAGTGCTTCTACCGTTGGCTCCGCTTACACAGAGGGTAGAGGCGACGATATTTCCGAAAGTTTGCGCACAAACTGCATTGGCAATTACTGGTAAGTTGACCTGACTCAGGAATTGGTTGTTACCGATTCCCACATCTGAAAACAATATACAAACATTGATTACCCACATTCATGACGTTTGAAATCAACATAGCAAATACGTACTGTCACCAGTTCTACCAAAGCCTGCCGCCGTGGCTGTTGTTCCAACAAAGAGGTTGTTCGCCAGAGTTCCAAGAGGCAAGTTGATGCGGTTGATAGCATCTGGAAACAAAAAATATAAAAATGATACGAAACTCTTACATGATGATCGAACATCACAAGGTGTAATAGTAATAAGATTGAAATATTACTGACTGGTGTACCCGACCCAGCTAACACCGATAATAGCCACGTCGTTTTGAATAGTCGAAGGATTCCAGCTGGCGTGCATCTGTACATTGCTCGTGTTGATTCTGACACCGCCGGTGAAGAGTCGGATGGAGCCGAGCACCACTGTGAATAGCCTCGCTTGGCTGCTTCCATCCCACCAGCAGTGAGCCGCAGTTACCAGTCGCGTGTTAGTCAGCACTGAGGAGCCACATACAGAAGTAGCACCAGATGTAAGAGTTATCACCAAACCACCCTAAAAGTTCATATTGTAAATGTAAATAGCACAAAAACTCATTTACACCTTGGTAAGGAATAATTATTAAATATTACTCTGGCATTTAAGGTAACTCGTGGGGATCATAATCAATAGTAACCTGTTATTCTCCCTAGAGAGAAAGAGATCATTGTGTGAAGCTTTGAGTACCATGTGAGGATGAGCTCCAAGTGCGGCTGCGGATCCACCAGTGATTCTGCTTCCGTCGAAGTCCAGAGCCTCTTCCGCCTGTTTGATGCGCGCCGCTTCTCGTATGCCTGCTGTCTCATGGTAGTAACGTAGTGGCTCCTCCAGAGCGAATACAACAGACGCAAACGTGACAAACAATATGAACGACTTCATATTACGGCTTCTGGAATCGACTTTAGCTTATAATTTTAAGTATGCGCTCCGATACTTTATATATACCAAAGAATATACGAATATATCTTATCTTAATTGTGATTACATTAAATTTTTACGATGTTAAATGATATATCTGTCAGAAATGACAGATTGTTTAAAATTTCCAAAAATGTATTTTAATTATATTACGGCTATAGATTAGTATATGTTATTATATTAGATTCGTATGTGTAAGTACTAAATTAGCAGTAAATATTGTAACAAAAATCATTACCTACATGAGATCTGTTACATCAATACTCACTTTACTGAGTGCAAAATTTTTTGTCGTCGTGTATGCAATTATTAGAACATGGTTTGTATGAAAAAAAATGCTTGAAAGATCATACGAATTGTTGGATAATTCGGTTATAAAAAACCTCCATATAGAAAATGAGTGCGTTAGTGAAACATCCAAAAATGCTAGTCAGTTGTTCAAAATGTCAGTTGCTCAGTTGCCATTTTATTTCAATACATGGTCGTACTGTAAAAGCAAGATTAGTGTCTTGTTTGTTAAACGTTACAAGTCTACGAGCTCACAAGGTACATATTACTAGCCTTCTTTACAAGATCTTGTAAAGTACGTTTATTAAAAATTCGAGTCTACCAACTCCCAATTTTTTTTTCGAACTGTCTACACTGCTGACCTTGCAAGGCCTCTACAGTTTCACCGGACTATTAAGAGGAGCGCTTAAGGCCCGCTCACCAGATTTTATATAGGCAACCAGTACAAGGGCGCACGGTCCCTGGGTAGGTGGGGGACTGTCACCAAATATCCCGAGTCTAACTAAGCTATTATTTCATACATATATAAATTCGTGAAACATACACGTGTACCAAAAATGTGTTTCAAGAACTTATACATGTATCTTGAATATGACTATTTTTTTTTATTAACGTGGGGAGATTCCTAGCGGATACCCATCCTCCCAGGGGAGAGAGTGGGTTCTGTCCGATTCGCACGGACTAAAACCCCACGGTGTACCGGCCACCGCTTTAAGTTGGAACGGCATGGGACCATGCTAGGCTAACACCATGCCGCCCCCAGCGCTCAGCCTTGGCAAGTTTGTGAATATCTATCATCTATATAAGAGGGCTATAATGCGATCGGGAAGTAGTTTGAGATCTTCATTCTTGATACCATTATGAGCACATAGCGGCATAGACCTCATGGCGGCTTACCGGAGTTAAAGTATTCGCGGGAGGAAGGAGATTTCATGCTCCACCGAGAATTCAATCGATTGGGTATGAACTGGTTCAGTGTTCGCTGTGTTTGGAGAACATTGTTTTTCTAAGCTAGCGGCGAGGCATTCCGCTTTATCTATATTATCAAGCGTTGGGGACATATCTGGGCCTCTATCGAAGGGAGGCATCAAAGTGGTATTGTCCGATTTTAGAGAGCGTACTAGCTTCCAGTACGCCAGATGAGACGGTTGGATGTCTTCTAAGAGCCTATCCCATCTTTCGTAACGGATCTCGAAAATGCGGGTTTTTACCGTTTAAGCTCGTCAACTAGATCCTCAAGCAACTCTCCATTGTGAGAGGTACTCGAACTGTTCCAGGATGACATTCCCGCAATTGAGGTCACCCGCTATTATAACGTAATTGCCGAGCGAAAATAGAGTCTCCAGGTCAGGTTTAAGTAATCTTTTTTTTTCGGGCGGAAGTATGCGTAAACCATTGTGACAGGTGGCTAACCAGTCATACCTATTCTACATACTGACATTCCATATGTAAAAGATCAGAGGGGGTCCATTGGTATGCGATATAGTGATCGTTTATAGTAAATGAGGGAGCCACCGCCTCGAGTGACACGGTCGTTTTTAACTGTATTGTAATTCGCAATCGGGGAATTATGATTACTGAGTTTTAGAAGTCTTTCTTGAACTAGAAGCACATCTATTTGATGTTCGCATAGAAAGGTAGCTACTTGATTGCGTTGGGGTACCTAAGGCTTCGAGCATTAAAAAAGGACAGACAAAGACTATTTAGCGGAAGTGGTAGCGTGATTACCACTTTGCTACTTTCAGAAGGTTGAAATAAAATAACTGACTCCGTTTGTGCAGACTAGTAATCGCTTTGGCAGCTGGATTACGAATCTCCTTTATTTGAGCTACGAAGCTTATTTATGCGATTTCAAATAGAACACGTGCAAAGACTTATAGATAAAAATACACAGGCATTAACACAAATAATATTACAGTCGTAAAATAAAAGTGAAACAAGGAATTAACAATGGAACATTACAGCACGGATAATTTAAATAATAAAATCATTCTAAACCATAATTGTGAGCTGCATTGTAAATGGGATTTGTCGGCGAGATTATAATTACACCCAGGTAACATGTGGTCGCCACCTGGGCGGTAAGTCTTAAATAATTGCCTTCTTAAGCCGACTAGGCTTGGGATATTATACTGCCGCTGGTTTTTCGCCTAAGTTGTTGTAGTACACACATACCACGTTTGATGTAGGTATGTGTGTCGCTACAGTGCTCCCCATTAAGCGAAGCGCACTGGTGGACGAATGATATATATCGATCGGCTGATCGGTGCGAGCGGCGTTTGGCGATATGCAGGTATTGTTGGTTGATGTTACGGCGGTTATGTCTTGTCACGTGTGAGTAAATCGGGTTCCGTGGCGTCGTCACTGGTTGTGTAGGCGGCTTGAGTCGTGTGATGAGAGATGTGTATTTTGACGATCGCGTAACTGGATGGCGGCGTAATATCGCGTTGCTTGAGGGTGAATTATGTGTAGATTGCTCGGCGTTATCGTTGATCCGGTAGAGAGGCTTGGTTACGGCATTAAGACGTCGATAATCACCGCAGACTCGAATGTCGCCATTCTTCTTTGGTACGACATGAAGTGGAGAGGCCCAGGGTGACTTGCTTGGGCGGCAAAGTCCCTGCTCCATCATATCTTCGAACTCTTTTCGAACTTGCTCGTAGCGGTGGGGTGCAATTGGTCGAGCACGGCAATGTACGGGTGGACCTGTTGTTTCGATGTAGTGTTCAACAGTGTTCTTGCTAGTAAGTTGCATCGATGAAAGACGTGTTATACCGGGAAATTCAGCGAGGATGTCGTGGTATGACTGTTGTATGTCGATAGCACGTATTGTAGGCATGTTGTATGGCCGGCAGATTGCAATTGACGCGATGTTGGTTTTTCCGTCGATTAGCTTGCGATTCTTGATATCGACGATCAATTGATGATATTTCAGAAAATCGGCGCCCAATATTGGTTGTGTTACGTTTGCAATGATAAACTTCCATTTGAATGCACGACGTAAGCTGAGATCAAGTTCGAGCGTTTTCTCTCCCTAGGTTGGAATTACGGTATTATTAGCGGCATATAGTTGAAATGGCAGCGGTTGCGAAATGTCACCTTTCCTTCGAGGTATGACGGATATGTTAGCCCCCGTGTCTACCAAGAAGGTGAGTCGGTTCTTGACGTCGTGGACGAAGAGGCGATGTGATTCGCTGATGTTTGAATCTGCTGATGCGAGTGTCTGATCTTGTGGCGGTGATGATACAGGTGTATTGTTGCGGTTAATTGGTTTTTTATAAATGCACGGTGATGTGCAGTTACGTGCGTTTATGCCGAAACGACGGTGATAGTAACAATAACCATTTGACGGTTTATTGTAGGGTATTCGTTGGTTTGAATATGAACTTATGCGACGATGATTATACACATCTGATCTCTCTTTGTGTTCTGAGATCTCTTGGGCTGACTCGTTTATACGTTGCGAAAGGTGTATGCAGTTGGATCCGCACGTTGTATGGTTAGTTGATACAGCAGCTATCGCTGGTGGCTCGTTGAACGTAGATACTCCTTGTGTTTGCTCAAGAATTTTATCAGCTAGCACTGCGAGTTCATCTAGCTGTTTGTCCGAGTTGATAGCAGCGAAAATGGAACGTATGTAGTTTGGCAAATGACTCACCCACATGAGTTTGAGCGTTGAATCCGGAAACAGATTTCGTGCTAGTGTTTGCATTCGGCGAAGTAAGTGGGATGGCCGTTGGCTGCCGAGTTTTGTTTCTCTCAGGAGCTTGTGAAGTCGACGACTGTCAGATTCTTCGTAAGTCGCGATGAGTCGTTTTTTGAGGATGGTGTATTGATTTGTGTTCGGTTTGTTGTGGAGTAGGTCTTCGATTTGTTCAATCTCTTGTTTTCCAAGTCGCCCTATTAACTTTTGTGCAAGTCGTGCTTCGTCTCCTCCGAGTTCGCTGGTTGCTGCCTCGAACGAGAAAAACCAGAGTTGTGGTTTGTCACGCCAGAATGGCGGAATGCGCATGGAGAGTGCCATAGAGAGTTCTTCGTAATGTTGCTTGTGTGTATCTTCTGTGGTTTGGGCTGCTTCGACCGTCATGTTGACGATATGTGGCTTCGGTGCGCAGCGTTTCTTTGCAAGTAGAGCTTCGTTGCTTGTGTAGCTAAGGAACTCTTCTTGAGTTACTTGTGTGTGCAGAAAAACTTCGATGTTTGCTTGAGCGTGTTCTTGTGGGTGTATTTCAGCATCTCATTGCGTGATATTGCGCGTTCTTCGGGAATTGTTTCAGCGTTGTGCGCGTTCTTTGGGGTCACCACTTTAGCGGAAGTGGTAGCGTGATTACCACTTTGCTACTTTCAGAAGGTTGAAATAAAATAACTGACTCCGTTTGTGCAGACTAGTAATCGCTTTGGCAGCTGGATTACGAATCTCCTTTATTTGAGCTACGAAGCTTATTTATGCGATTTCAAATAGAACACGTGCAAAGACTTATAGATAAAAATACACAGGCATTAACACAAATAATATTACAGTCGTAAAATAAAAGTGAAACAAGGAATTAACAATGGAACATTACAGCACGGATAATTTAAATAATAAAATCATTCTAAACCATAATTGTGAGCTGCATTGTAAATGGGATTTGTCGGAGAGATTATAATTACACCCAGGTAACATGTGGTCGCCACCTGGGCGGTAAGTCTTAAATAATTGGCTTCTTAAGCCGACTAGGCTTGGGATATTATACTGCCGCTGGTTTTTCGCCTAAGTTGTTGTAGTACACACATACCACGTTTGATGTAGGTATGTGTGTCGCTATAACTACATGGTTTTATTCTATCCATCATAAAAAGGAACTTACTTGTGGGAAGCACGGGCGAGGCGTTGGATGGTAGCCGTAACGTTATTCAACTGCAAGATTGCATTTAGGAGACCGAGGTCCTTATTACTGTTTATCATCGCGTTGAAAGAAATGATCTCCTGTACGTCATGCACGAGAAGAAGCTGGGTCAGCCACTGGATACCGGTGATGGAGGAAGAGAAGGCCAGTGTAGTCTGTGTGAGCTTAGACTTCGGGGGCTGGGGCTGGGGCTTGGGAGCCCAGGGTATCGAAAGAGCCATCACAGACTGTTGTGGAGCTTTTGGTACAGATGCGGGTGTTACCGATGTTCGGAGATTACTCGAAAGACCGAGAAAAGCCTCTAAAAACATTAGAGGCGACAGTTGAGGGTGGGTGACAGTTGAGTATAGCGACATGAGTCGCTATACTCCTCAAGAGGGCGAAATAATTGTTTAGAGTTTTTTGCGAAAATATTAATTTGTGGTGGTGTTGGTGCAGCATAAATTTAGGCGCAAATTTCTCGGTCGCCCGACACCAAACCGATTAGTATTGATACTATGTACATTTCAATTGTTAAGCAAAATTATTTCTTAATAAAATGTAATAAAAGGTATTATTGGACGTTATCTTTAGAGGATAACATGAGAGGGGGAACATATGGTGGACTTTTCTATAGGTGTGTTTCAAATGTACAACTCTGTAATAAAATATTTTAATGTATCTCATAACGTTTAGCTAGATTATCAATATAAACTCCCTAAAATTCTTTTTACGACTTCATTAGAATAATTTTGTAATAAAAATATGATGTCTACCTCCGCTGCTGTTCCCCGCAGCAGAATACCATATAGTATATCAAATATACTAACAGCAAACAGGATTTATATAAAACATAACTTGTAAAAGAATTCCAGCAAATATGTTATAATAATAAGATAACTATCTGTGAATAACTGGATAATTTATGAAGACGCTAGAGATAACACATGGATTAGCAAATGACTGAACTGCTTCATGAACAACACACATCGATTAATCAAATGGCAGTAGCAAGTCATCTACATAAGATATCCGCTCGGATATTGAAACGTCGATAACATTTTACACGATATGTCCATGACATATATAATTCATAATTAATAATTCTGTGTTTATATATAAATAGGTAATTGAGAAACGAATATGTTTTCGGCTGAATGCGTTTTATGCTCGCCAACAACCCCGGCAAATCCTTCAGGCCCAGAGCATTTCTGAAAACAAAGGGAACATGTATCTTATTTTATGTTGTGTTGCGATCCACATCGTGTTTGCATAGGTTAAATATATTATTGTGGTGTCGACAGTATGCAAACAATTTAGATCCATTTTTTGGTACTTTAATATTTGCTCTTGGTAAAGGTCATAGAAGCAACGTAAATATTTTCATACAAACAACATTATCGAACCTGTTACGCCATCGCAACACACCATAAGTGCTGACCAAGAGTGAAGTCCCACGGTACGCCAGATGCACGAGACATCGAATCAGCAATTTCAGTGGAAACGTTTGGTACCCCGATTCCTCAGTTTCCACAGTGATTTAATCGAGTCAACAATTTCGGTGGAAACGTTCGGCAACCTGGTTTTTCCGTTCCCACATTGCTTTGGTATAAATTATTAAACCAAATTGTTATTTGTCAGTGTTAACCTAGCATTCATACATTATCAGTCTTAGCTTTATTTTGTGATTTAAAATAAATTAAGTTAAAGTAATTTGTTTTTTTGGATCCTCCTTTTAAGCATTGGAAATAGAATACCATAACTTACCATCGTTTAAAGAAACTGTTCGTGTTTTTCTGTAAGGTTGTTATATTCCTCGCTGTGGTGTGTTCGATTCATACTTCAAATTCATCACACGATAATGGTTTTCAGCCATCTTTTTACTTATAATATCTTTGATTTTCAGCACTTTACTTAAACAATGAAAGTTTAAATTTAAGTTTCAGTAAAAGAAGTGATGAAATCATAAATGGTTTGAGGCAGAATGGATGGGATGCTATATAATTGTTATAACTAAAACAAATTACAAATTTAGTCAGAATGAAAAGATATAAATCGTTACAGCAAAACATATTAATAATAAGTTTGTTCGGTATTCCGTATTACTTGTTGGTTAGGTTTATAATAATAATATAGGTTTATAAACTGAACCGACAGAAATGACAGCAGTACTGAACGATAGGGCACATCCCTATCGTGACATAACTAAACAGTCGTACCGGTAATTTAAAACTGACACTACGCTCGTGGGTGTTCGACCGCCAACAACCAGAAAGTGTCTCTCGTACCGTGCGCTGCATATATCTCTAAGTTACCATAATCATGTCGATAAAATCTACTACTGGAAGCTGGACGTTCCTTTTGCTGGCTTGGGGTACTGGAATACTGAATTCCAGGGGTGAAATCATTTACAGCTTAAAGTCGTTCGAAGGCTCGTAGCCGACCAGCATCAGTTGGTGTCATTCATCAACAAAGTTATTAGGCGAATATTTAAACAACAATTGTGTTACAGATTCGCTATGTAAATTGATATTACTCCTAATTTTACTATAACGTATTAGTATTATTGTGAGATGTAAGGTTGTAGGTATCATGAAAAGCTTAAAGTGGTAGTACATCTTGATGTATACGTAAAGGTTTTCATTAATATGAGTTCTCTTCACATTCCACCGTTCAAAATATAATAAATGTGTATTCAAGGATTTTCAACTAAATGGAATATTAGAATCCAGTATAAGCTTTAATCTGGAACACGTTATTTTATAATATACCTCTGGGTGATAATTAAAACAAGTATATTTATGTTATTGTATAGTTTATTCTCTTAAAACATTAATTACCTAATATAATAAAATATGAATAGTAGTTTACCTCGGAACATAAACATGACTAGGTTTGCTCCTCGTTGTACGCTACCTGCAGGAGGATCTCTATTCCCATAACGAACTTATCGTTTTAATAATCACAACACGATCGACTTTTGATTTATTCTCAATATATTTGGCTAATTAATACGCACGGGTTCAATAGTGAGTTAAATTTTACAGTACTTTATATTTACGTTATAAATCTCTAAATTAATATAGTCCATCACGAAACAATTGGGCGACCGCGCAAAATGCGCATGCGTACGAGCACGCGCACGCGTCATGCTACGTCAGCACGAGCACGAGCAGCACGAGCAGGAACCCCGCTACGAGACACACCACTACACTCAGCTTCTTCTGTAAAATAAAAGAGTACGGAATACTATGTAACGTTATTGCACATAGAATACATACGTAATATTGGGTTCTTATGTATGAAATTAGTGTTTTATATGGAAAACGTTAAACAAAAAAAAATAATTATGAAATTGTGTATTTAAACAATGGAAGTAGTATTATTATTATACTATGTACTTTCGCCTTTTTATAGGCAGTTTATCGAATCCATGACTGCAAAAACTGTGGGAGCGAGAATCAATAAAACCTTCGAAGACGGTTTGGACTGCCTAATTGGAATTGATTTTTTTTCTTGGCAAAAAATTACACAAATTCCGAAAAAAGTAATAATCTAATGGAACAAGGTCCGGGGAATATGGCGAGTGTCGGAGACATTCGAACCGCAGTTCGTGTAATTTGGCGACCATCTGTTGTGAAGCATGGAGTCTAGCGCTGCTTAATGCATCAGTGGGCTAAACAGATTGAGCAGCCTCGGTTTTTTAATGACTAGCCTTTTCATAATGGTTTGCAATTGTTGGCAATACATATCTGTCGTAATATTCGGGCTAGATCTTAGAAGGCTGTATGACACCAGCGGTGGTTCACCAAATAGTCACCAGTACCCTTTACTCTCTCAATTTTCGCTTGGGACAGGATTTGGTCAGTTTTCCTGAGATCAACCACTGTGACGGGCGCTTCTGACTGTGGCAGAGGATTCACTTTTCGTCACGACTAACAATACAAAATCAAAATTACTTTATTAAACTTAGCCCCTAAGAACACATTTATGAAATAATCATCAAAAGCTACCATCGGTGCGTAAAACAACTGAGTCATCAAGAAAAACCAGCAAGAAAATTGATCGGGCTTATCTTTTTTACATAAATATATTTAACGTTACATTCGTTTTAAGTGGATGCACAGAGAGGAGTGTTACTTAGTTCACATATTGATCCAGCCAATATTAGCCTTTTGACATCAAAACCCTCCTTGTAAGCCAATAATCTAAATTCTCACATGGACACTTAAACTAACTGTCCGGCAAATCCGTAATATGCTTTGGAATATTGTTGTAATACCTAAGACTATTGCCTAATAGACAGCCGATGGGATCCAAATTTGCTTCCTTATTGTAATGCTTGAATAATGTAAGGCAGCACTGTAATGTGTAAGTTGGTCAGGGTTTCCCAGCTTGCTCCCTATAAGGACGAAGTCCGGCGGCCACATTCAGCAGGGCTGACCCCTGGGGCGTCATGGCGATAGCACTGCACGATCCCAAGTCGCCCCAACCAAAGCGGCGGTCGGTACACCGTGGGGTTTACTGAGTAAGAGTCTCACATTACACACTTTATTCCCCGATAGGATGGCGTGCCATGATAAATTTCTCCACGTTAATAAAAATAAAAAGGGTGTCCATTATTTATCAAGTTGGCTTTATTTACTTAGGTATAGTTTAAATTATTATTATATAGCCTAAAAACATTTAAGAAGAAAAAAATCGATACCATTTAACCAACCGCGTTAACGATACTTCTCAACATTGGGGTTTTATCACTTTTTAAAAATTATTTTTATCTTGCTTGTTTTATTGAACAACTTACTAAATATTACCAACAGCTACTATGATCCCGTGGGATGGAGAAATTTTGACATAAGCGTCTAAAATTTAGTTTGTATATTTTGAACGTCAAAATGTATTTTTACGGTTTATTCTATTTTACCAATGACTCACTACTTATTTGTATTCAATATGTTTTTATTATTATTAGCTCTCAATAATGAATTAGAAGAGTAAGTGACATTTTTAATCTCTAATCTTCATTTATTTATAAGCAAAAATGTTAGAAAATTAGATTTTTTAAATTTTGAAATGAAATGTATTCCAGCCAAATGTTAACCCCTTGGCTGATTTTGTAATATCTGGAAATAACGGATTATATCTGTTTTTTTATTTACCATCGTACATTTCATGAAATAAATAATTATACATTACACATTTTTTTTTTAATATTTAATATAATTTTTTTGGAACTTAATAAACTTGGCATGAAGATCATAATTATTTGGAAGGATTAAAAGTTGCTAAAAATATAAAAGTAGTAATGATGTATTTATTTATTTATTTGAGGTCCACAACACTGAGTTCGAGGGTCAGAGATTAACATGAACCGTGCTAAATGTGAACACGACGTAAGAGAAGATGTTTATAAAATAAGAGAACAGAAAAAACATTAAGTTAGTTAAGTAACAAAGTTAAATTAATTTAAATATTTATTTTTTTCTAGTTGAGGCCAAAAAACACAAAAGAATATATATAGAACTTGAAACGAAAAGTATTACAAAAATAAAGCATGCGATATAAAGGGTAATGTTGGCCTCTATTAGTTGTTGATAGTGCTAAATTTAAGGTTTGGAGATTAATTAAGCAGTCACCCAAGCGTGGGACATTGAACGGTTCTTTTAGAGGAAAAGTTGGAGATTCTAGAAAACCGTAAAACAATTTATAAGTAAATATTATATCAGCCATCTTTCTATGAGTTTGTAACGGTTTCATTTTATAGTATACTTTAAACGTTTGGAGTATGAGCTTATGCTACTTTCGTGGCATTTGTTGTCGTGAAAGGAAACGAAATGTAGCGGAGAGAGCTGTACAATTATCCAGGGTATATAAATGTGCTAGTTAAAGATGAAAATAACAAGCAGTATTTTCTCCTGGAGTTTAGGGAATATAAAAATGAAATTCCAAATGCAAACAAAGAATCCATAACAAACACAAATGCGAATTGAATAAGTACACTGTGTTTACTTGATAAATATTTAATTTTGAGTAGTTCGATAAAAAGATAATTGTAAACCGAAAAGAGATTAAAAAAAATCTGACAATTTTCATTATTAAAACTGTTATTCAAATAAAATAAATATAGATTTGAGTTTAAAAATTTCAGTCAGAGAGATTAAAAAATATAAAATACAAATAAGTAGTGATTAATTGATAAATTAGATTTTCTTTACAAAAAAAGGTATAAATAAATTTAGAAATTGTGTCTATTTGTCTGCCTGTTTGTTTCTATGTACGCGTATCACATCTGAAAGTACGAAAACAATTTCGACAAATTTGAACACAATGATAACTAATATCATACAGCAACATATAGGATACTTTTTGTCTCATAACACGGTGTTCTCTAGGATAACGGTCTAAAGTCGAAAATGTGTAGTAAATGAAATTCTTGACGAATTTTGATGAAATTTTCTTTGACAAATTAGCTAAAAGTTTAAGCTTTATTTCATCTCTCTATGCTTCTTAAAAAAAGCTAATAACAAAAAGAAACCATCGCCAGGGTTTGAACTGATGCCGTGATGTCTTTGGCCCGTACAATTAATGTTATAATTTAGGTATAGTCCACGTCAAATTTTTTGGCCGCTCTGAGCTTGTAGATGCGCAGAACACAAATTTAGGTATCAGAGGGATGTGAAGAGGTGAAGGCGGAGTGGCGCTCGCCCGCATGCGTTCCTCTCCCCCTATTGTACTTTTCCCGACATGTGTACCAGTGTACGTGCTAGTTGTAGCACAATAGCATTCAGAATAGTTTTGTTGTTGTCAATAACATGTTATTGCTATTGACATGCTTTTATTTTCCAAATTTCCGCCTGTTTCGTTTGTGATCATGTTTTTTTTTGTAATTTCTTGGAAATAAGTTCCTAGTTGTTATGCATTCTTGAAGAGCTAAGAGAGCAAAGTTTCATAATTTTTTTTCTTTGTTGTTAAGGCCTTTCAGTGGAAAAAAATTGAAATAATGTCGTTTTCGTTTCACATTTTTAAATTTGGACAGATATTTGTTGTTTTAATATTGATAAATAACCAGTGTTTGTCGTTTTTATAAATCAGAAGGAAATAAGAGATTAAATTAATACTTTTTTTAAATAAATGTTAGATGTTGCATTTTTGACTTATTTTGAAAAAGTAAAAAACATATGATAACTCGAAAATGGTTCACTTTTACGTAATGCATATGGAGGTTAAAACAATCACAAATAGTCCGTATCACTTCCTAACGGAAATACGTCGGGTTACCAATAACCCTGTAGATCCGAGGTATACAGAGAGTCTGGAGAGATGTCCTAGCAGTTAGTTACGTACCTTCCTGGCTTTGGTCCGGGTGACAGTGCCCTTGAGCAGGTGGTGTCCGCCGCTCTCGACGTGGTGCGTGGTTTGTAATGCGTAGTACTCGACGCTGTCTATGTGGTCCTGCTGCAGCGCGACCAGCGTCGCCAGCTGCTGGAAGAGATCGCGCACGTCCCGCAGAGCTGCCTCCACACGCGTCAGCTCCTCGTGCCGCGCCTCGACTGCGCGCAAAGCGCCGCGCGCCGCCGCCGTCTCCGCCCGCACCTGCCAGTGTTACAAACTACACTAAAGCAAATCTCACTAGAGAAAATATTCAACAATCAGTACATCTTTTGATAACGCATAGTCAAAATATTTTCATGAATTCAATAACATAGTAATATAGATATAGAGATAGATGAGTAGATATATATAAATATTACGAAGAAGTATACTAACTAAATACAGAATATACCAAAACAAAAACAATACATCTCAATCGACGTCGAGTGAATTTCTTCTGATTTGAGATGTGAATCCTCTAACTCACCTAAATTTTGACGTCGACGTAAAAAAACGTCGTACTCATCATAATAGCACTTTATCATTATCATTTATTGATAAGAACTTCGTGGTCATGACAAGAAATATTGAATCAGTGGTGGTTACAGCTGTAAAGGTCATACAATATATTTTACGTGGTAGCAGCATGTCCCAAGTGATCGGTGAAATCTATATTGATGCGAGCGAAGCCGTCAACAAAAGCTAGTTCTCAATAAATTTAAATGATGTTATACATTACATGACATAATACATATACAAATAAATAATAGAATAAACATAACATATTATATTCCCTGCTTCTCTCTTTCTTTTTCCTCTGTGAAGCTTTAAAAATTTGTAAATATTAATTAAAAAACATCTGCTAGAGTCAAGTTAGTGGCCTATATAACTTTTTCAGTGTCTGAAAGCTAAAATGCTGTCCCCAAATTTTGGTGCTCAGACAATTTTGCAAATAGCCCACTCTCAGAAAGGACGCAAACGAATGTGATTCACATAAGTTAAGCCTTTATAAAATATCGTTTACTTCATAAAATATTTTCGGAAGTATAATCAGATTATAAAGTGCAATCCGCAAAGTTGTAGAATATTTCCTATAAATATTTAGTCGTAATGATCAACGCCGTACCATCTCAATTGCGTTTTTATTTCAGCAAATTGGCAAATTATAAAAAATTGACAATAAAACACCGTTTATGGAATATTAAATAGGGAATATCTAGAATTATAAAAATTAAAGTTGTTTCTTGTCCTAATACTGAAACTGTTATCTCTTAGTATCGAGTATATATTAACTTTTAACAGTATGTCCAAAATATCGAACTCTTTGTTCGACATATCGTCCAACAATAAAAATCTCGATGTTTTTGTCACATGAACATTTTTACCGGTACTAAATGAGGCATTGAGCATGGAGAACTCGGTATGTGTTATGTATATATATATGAAATGCTATATGGCTACAAAATTTAAAAATCTCCAGTTTTATAGACTAATTTTGTATATTACAACAAAAAGTACAGATTAAAAGTGATGTGAATAGAAAATGTCCTATGTGGTGTTATTAGGAAGAACTATATTAAATGTCGGGCTGTTAATCCCCACTGCTGCCTTGTCCAAGCAACTATTACAATAGTGCGTGTATCTACTGGTCATTTCAGAATGTGGAATAAAAGTGTTACAACATATAAATAAAACGAGATTGGTATAACAATAGAGTAAAGTATTAACGCATTGTAAGCTTACGTTGTCCACGAAAAGCGATATGTTGTTGGAGTCGAGCAGAGCCTGGCACTCGTCGTCCGATATCTCGAGATTAGCTGGAACATAAACAAGCACGCAGCGGTTATGTATCTTTAGTCATTTTGAACTTTAAACAAATATGATACTTCGACACATCAACATCTAGGTTATGAAGTGCGAGTCAGCAATCATACTCTGTTCTTGATGGTGGTGGAAGGTTCTGACGCATTAGTTTTTTTTTGTTGTGTATTGTGTGTGTGTATGTGAGTGTGCGTGTCCGTGTGTGCATGTGTGTGTGTGTGGTGACACTATTCTCATGTGTAACGGCTTCACGTCTTGTGTCAGAAGACCTTTTAAATAATGTACTTTCTGTACTTTAAGTAAAGATGCGTTATTATGGATTAATTCATCGAAGAAATAAATCGCGAGAGGTTTCCCATTACACACATTATTCAGGGAACGTGTGTGAATAATATTCGATAATTTCACAACAGCAAAATACGCCTCTTGGTAAATAATTGTACTCGTATTTTGTTGTACGGGTAAATAGAATTTAAATAATCATTTCATTAAAAGCACATTTTATGACACATACGAGTATCTTTCTTTTATAAAGTTGTAAGTTTTTTTCTTCAATATGTTTACTTATAATTAGAAAGTGATTTCCTTATTTTTCTAACTGTTCAATTTTGTTTCGACGTAAGATTCAGTTATTCGAACCTTAGGTGATTTTTAAAGTTAACAAAACCATTTGTTATCTTGCATTTTAATTAACTCTCCATTTTCCGTTAAGGACTCAGAACGTCCTTGATTACAATGGGACATTGTCTCATTGAGCAGTGATTTCATCGATCTCACGGCAAGTGTTCTGAGGTATTTTCAATATCTCATAATCATTTCGTTGAACTAGAGAGCCACGTCGGACCGGTTTACGAGGTAGCATTCATTTATTTACGTATAAAAAAGTTTACAAATTCATTTCATTGTCGTTAAAATAAACTTGTGGAATTGTGTTCCGGTCAGCGCGTCTGTTCTTTGCCATGATATTAGTTCCTTGAAATGAAATATGAAAATGCCTCTGTGAAAGTTGGTCTGACAGCGATGGCTGCTGTTGCATTATGTCATTACGCGACTGTCTCTGTTGAATTTAATATCGACTCATCACTAAAAATAACCATACAGAACATAAGTATGAGTTGCTTGGTCTGGGACGTAGCAAGAAATGCCTGATAATTGCACTGAATAAATCAAATGACCTACTCGAGATTCGTATGTTTACGCATAGTTTTGTTATGTTTCACGGATGTTTACATTGATCTAAGGCTGCTGGTTGCCGCAAGAATATACGTGTTCGTGTATTCACTCGTGTGTGTGCGCGTGAAGAGTATACGCACTAAGTTTAATCTGCGCATGCAGCAGGTGCAGGCGCTGGTCGCGTAGCGTGTCGAGCGCAGTGTGATGCGCGTGCAGCGCCTCCGCGTACCGCCGACGCAGGCACAGGTACTGCAGTCGCGCGACCCGACCCGCCGTCCCCGCCGCCACCGCTACCCCCCCGCGCTCCTCCAGGCGACGCAGCGCGGGACCCAACCGACCCCCAAGCGCGACGCTCGCGGACACCGCCGCTTCCAACTGCTCCTGCAGCTCTGCAATAGGCGCCATTACACAACTTATTCAGCGACTTACTTTATCTAGCTATATACAGGGCAACATTCCTAGCTGAAGAAGATTTATATGGTATTGTGACTCAAGTGGAATAATGTTGCGTGCTGTAGACGCGAGTACGTACTCTGGTTGTGGTGGAAGGTAGGGTCAGCTTGCAGGCGCCTGATTAACTGCGTGTTGTCTATCAACTCATCGAGCCAGCCTCGGGCGACCTCCACCTGTGGCACAGTAGGGTGTATTCATTACTTACATCAATATTTTTATTACGTTAATTAATGCCGTGAACGACTACGGTTCGCTTTGTTCACGGTGACATTAGTATATTATAAAACAAAGAGTACAGACGGAAAGTAGCATGAGCGTATTTCTGATGCAGTGCGAGTTTTCCGCCTTGTGAATGCAAATCCGTTACGGTGACTCCTCTTAAACATTTCAGATTATATAATTACACGGCTAAAATGGCACTCGTGTATAATCCGTTATTAAAGGACACCGTGGAGAGCAAAGCAACAAACTACGCGCTTCTAACGTATAAAGCAAATAATACTAATACACAGAATAATATGCGCTATTGAAGAACGTTATATGATACTGTACGATTATATTGCAGGTATGTTATGTATGTCAAGATCGCGAGCGCACCTCGCCTACCAGAAACTTACTGTTTAGTTTTGACGTAGACGCGAGATTGATTACACTATGTGAACGTTTCAAACCCTGACAAATCTATACTTCAGTATTTTTTCTCACTTCATACATTAGTACTATAAGAATATTTCTACGGCATTTTATAGTATACTAGTTGTACCCGCGACTTCATCCGCGTGTAACGGAATACAAAAACACACTGATTAATGAAACAATCTGAATTTATATATCTTGTATATATGTATAATCTGACTCTCGGGATACGCATTAACAAAAAACAGTTAGCCGTGCTACAAACACCTTTTTTATGTTTATATGATCTACATGTAGGTCTTCGAAAGTATAAATTTAAAGTAAGAATTGGTCCCTTTGCTATCGACTTTGGTCTCATTTAGTAGCAAGTCTCATCGTACCCTTTTTCTGTCACTTAACCTCATCTCAGAAATACTCGTTCAGTTCTAAGAGTTCATTACTCAAAACCAAATATTAATTAGATATTGTGTGAATGTGAAACTTATCAATAAAATTTAAGAAAACTTGTTCGTGATACAATCACTCGAAAGAATAACAAAATTCCAACAAAAAACAATTCCAAGAGAAAGTATGAAGTAACCTTCGCCCTAATTATTCATGAAATCTATACATATAATAAAAATGAAGTTTGTTTGTAATATCAAAATAACGACTTTTTACTGATTGGATATGACCCTATACACGATACTGATAACAAAAATACAATTTTTAAATTTTTTGTCTGTCTGTCTGTTTGTTCCGGGTAATCTCTGAAACGGCTGGACCGATTTTGACAGAAATTTCACTGACGGATAGTTAAAATTATTTTAGACTAGCTGTCATCCATGGCTTCGTCTGTAGTACTATCTCCAAAACGATCAGACCTATTTTCATGGGACTTTCACTGACAGATAGCTGACGTTATAAAAAGTAATTAAAGCTTTTTTTTATTTTGGACTGACTTTTACCCATGGCTTTGTTTGCAGTACTATCTCCAAAACGTTTGAACTATTTTCACGGAAATTACACTAACAGATAACTAATCTTATAAGAAGTAATTGATAATTATAAAAAAAAACGCATGCGGAACTGCGGCCAACAGTTACACGTTCTTTTGATATTTATAATGAAAACAAATTGTAAAATAGGCAAAAAGTGGTTTAATGAGCGAATTAATGACGTGTTGCGAGTCGTCTAAAAACAGCGACGCATTAAGTGCTGTTTATACCCAAACTCTGTTACACAAAAGTCTCAATTAGTCGAATCGAATGGTGTGCTTGTATATCGTGTCGCGTCAGGTATTTCTGCTCATAGATGTTAGTACAATATGATTCAATTCAGCAGGCGTCACGTAACATTGGATGACGTGGCATTTTAAAAGTATATCACTTGTCGCTACCACTATACGTGAGTGCATAACATAGTACCATCGCGAACCGTGACTCTGTCCGTGTCACATCTCATCACGCCAAATCCAATAACAAATACTTATTCAATTTAGGCGCTAACAAGGCGCTATAAACGTCAAAATTACCACCGGTTCGGAAAACAATCCAGTCCGCAATCTATCAAGTTGCGCGCCACTCAAACAGCGAATATCATTTGACGTTTATATATTCGATGTTCTGACTTTATTGTCTCTAAGATTTTAGCTACATGGACATACCGGTTCCCTTATCTCACAAGAGGGAAAATTAGTTTTTTGTTTTATTATAAGTAAGCATCATTTTTTTAACATAAATATTTGAAAATTCAACTCACCTCGTGAAAAATCTGTTCGATCTCCTTAACATTTTCCGGCGGGTCCGGTGGCTCCAGCTGCACGGTGTCGTGGTAAACTCCGGCCGCGTTGCTCGCCAACTGCAACCACAACACGTCTTTCATCAACAGACTCTATAATTTTACTATACACTAAAAAATAAATTATACAATTACGAGTATATCTACACACACTCGTCTCGCCACCGTCTGCTGCTGCCATGTGTTTATTTATACATAGAAACATTTTAAAATAGGTATATGAAGCCTGCGCCACTAATAATGAGTTTCGTTTTAGTCTAAATGTTTAAAATGTTAACGTGTATGAGTACTTCAATACTAATTTACTATATCCAAACAGATCCTATTTAACCTAGGATTATTGTTATGCTGTAAGAAACATAAATTAATAACCTTGTATTATTACAATATATCCGTTCAATGTTCATTGCTGAGAGGCATGTAGAGCTCACACAATTTATATATTTTCCAATAAAGAGTCTGCAGGTGCTTAAGTTTATCAGTGGTCTCAGCTCGACGCAATCACTACAAAAACGCGTGATAAGCTATCGTAGTGTGACAGTAACACCGGCGCGGCGCGGCGGGGTGCACGCCCACACTGTCCTTGCAGAACTTGGAAAACTATGTCAGGGGCGTCCGCAAATCAAACACCCTATTAAACACTTGACTAGAAACGGTATAACGTGGGGCGTTGATTCCGAGTATTGCGCGACTCAGAGCCAATGAACTCTAGATAGGCAGAGCACGCTCCTCGGAGCGTCCTCTATCAACAATAAACTGGTAGGCAAGACGTGTTCACAGTCAAGTTGGAGTCACAAGAAGTAATCAGTCATTACCTCGCACGATGATATTAAAAGGCGGCCGGCGCGCACCGCATTGCAATGCTGTTGTTTCTGCATGTAATAGCAAATACTCTTCCCGTCAGTGAATGAACGTTCGATACAAGAGAACGCGAACACAGATGAGAGTAGGTAATGTGATGCTGCGGTACTCACGTGGTGCAACTCAGCAAGCCGGTCCTTGCAGGTCATGGCGACACGGCGCAGCGGTGCACACCGGACTCACTTCGCGTGCCGACTGATAACGCGTGTGTCCGCGCGCTCCTGCGCTCGGTTCAGCGCGCGGCGATGCCGTGTGGCGCGACTGTCCGCGGGGCGCGAGCCCAACTGCTCTGTTCTGCTAACGATACTGTTCATGTTACACTTGGTTGCTTACACCTCTCTAAACGGTTTCTCCTAAAGTTATTTATAACCTAGGTGGTCAGTTTCTTGTCTTTGTTTATTAAAATGTGATCTTCTGTTAAAGTGAAATAATTACTTTCTGTACTTATAATATATATAATAGATGTTATAAAATTCATCTCAACTATTTCCCTCATTTCTGTGATACATTGCTCTGAACATTTGGAAAGTCATTCGAAACCGCCTAGTTTTTCATTGTTTTTTGTGTTTTGGCATCGATGCAGTTGTTTATTTATATATTAAGTAATATTTCGAATAGAAAACGGTGTTTGTAAAATATTTTATATAATATTACGTTTTAAAGATATATTATTTTATAATAATTTCATTTAACATTCTGGATCCGAAAGTATTATCATCTATAATTTCGCTATATTGAAATTTGTATTAATTTTTATTAAAATTTTAGAGGGTAAATAAAGCAAGTGTATGATGAGAACATTACAATATGTCCTTAAGAAGTATAACAAACCAGGGTGAACTGACAACCAATAGCCTACAGTGATATATATCATTCTACCTGTTCAAATCAATATATGTATTTTTATATGTAAACACACGTGTTCAAATAAAAGTTAATGTAAAGTGCATTGATTTGTGATTTAGAAATATGATATAATTTTAAATAAATTATTATCTAACTCTATGTTATATCTGAGAATGGTATTGAACTTTATTCATTTTAACTATTATATTATTATCATAGTAGATAATATATTCATTAGTATCTAGAATATTAATAAGACATTTTTCTAAGTAATCAAAACTACATCGACGTTAATTAATTTTACTTTAAAAAAAAATGTTTTTTTTAATAACTAAAATATAACTAGAACAGAACGTTTTACTATATACTTGAGTCCGAATGCAAAGACTAAAGTAATCTATCAACCTACAAAATGACTACCAAAGTCTCACAATTAAACAAACGAACTGAAACTAAAATGAGTGCACCTCAAAACAACTTCGTTACTGTTTTTAAATTTTTAAATTAAAAGGTAAACACAACAATAAGGTCACCGGAATGCGATGCGGTACGTGGCTCCTAGGAACGCTGCGGGTGCCAGTGAGAGCGGAACTCATTTATACATCGTTGAAGCACCAGAATATCAATTCGATTCACATTGTTTATATTGGTACTTAATAGAAAATTTCAGAAAGACATATTGATTATCCAATTTAGTATAGTTATTTATTTAGAAAATTTATGGAGTCTTCATGTTACTATGTGCATTATAAACATCACTTAATGGACAAAATGTACATCCAGATTCAGAACAATCATTTGTGGATCAGACAAATAACTGTACCACGAGAAAATTCACAGTATTTATCTGAATGCGTCATAATTACAACTACAGATGAACGGTTATTGTTTCCGTTATAAAGTCGAGGCCCTGCACTTCGGCCGCGATAAACAATGAGTAAGTAATTATATTGCGCGGTGAGTGGTTAATATGAGAGCGGAGCGGGTCAAGTGCCTCTCTAACAGATTAACGGTATCCATAATATTTGCATTACCACAAGAGAACGTCGGATGGTATCCGCGGCTGCTTTATTATACTTTATATGTTTTTGGGCTCGACCACAATCTCACCTCGTTTCAAAGCAACATGTGTCTAAGATGGTAAACACACCACACGTAGAGGGGGCTGATTCTCTAGCACAGGAGCTGGAACATATATATATCCGCGAAAAATTTTCAACTTGAGAGTGGAAGAAAAGCTCTCAAAAATCCCTAGCATCATGCTTTAGTTTCTTTACGATAGTTTCCTTCACTGAAAACTTCCGGACATTTGCAAGGATTCAAAACTATGTCGATGGACTTGGTGTCCCAAGACGATAACCACTGAGCCATTGTCGCTACAAAAGTCTAATAGACTAAGCTAAAACATTTAGGCCATTATTAAGTTTGTAAACATAATAACTGATAGAATTTTATCCTGTTTTTAAAATGGTATTTAAATATTATACTTTAAGCAATGACATTACAAGTTTACTTATAATAACATTTATTATAAGTAATTAAGTTATTGCTAATTGCCAAAATTAAAATTAGTTCGCACATAACTAATTCCGATGAATGACGCAAGCGGAGTATTTTATAGTTAATATTATCCATATTGTACAGAAATAAAAATATTATATATTTTTAAGCATTTAATCATTGTTTGTTAAAAATAATGTAGATATATTAGGGATTTTCCTACCTTTTTTGATAATGATCTCACGGTCATCATATCGTGATCATTTCGTGAAATTAGAAATACTGTTTATTGGATAATAATTGTATAATAAAATACATTTTGGGACACATCGATCTGCTTAACGAATACAATATATTATCGACTCCTTACAACAGCTTTCTGCTAGTATTTTTCAGTGTAACGTATCTTTCAGTGTCTTCTCGTTGAAGGCAATAGAAAATAAAGTATACATTCAAATTATTTTTTACTTCCAAGCTTCTAAGAGTGTTCGTTGTTTGCTTTGATTTATAATCTCAATATTGTAATGATATTTTTCCTTGTGCATTATATTATGCTTTATATAATGAGGTCGACACATTACATATCTACTCATATCGTTCTCTTGTAATGAAATAATGGGCGAAGGAAATTGATTCGAGTAATACTTACTCTCTATGCGATGATCTTTGAGTATCTATGTAGAGCAAGGAATTAATGTTTTTGTAAAACCATTGGAATGAGTCGTAATCTGCATGCGTGTTAGTGGTGGTTGGCGGCATGCATGAGAGGCACGGCCGGACGCGGGACGTGGAGCTCGCCCGCAGCGGGACCGCACCTCGAACTCGCACCTCCATTATCGTTAAATTTGTTATCGCAAGCTGGCTAATTGGACAAGGGCGATGCTCGCAGGTCATTTAATTATGTTCCGGTTTGCAGATCATACATAATTCGTGACTGAGCCCAATGCGCAATGTACTGCCAAATACGGTACGCGAACGATTCGGTATAGCAACCTAATCAATAACCATTCACTGAAATGGTCAAATTTGAGGTACCGGAAACATTAGCTCAGCGGCTTTACTTGCGTCAAATAGGTCGTCAAGTAGGTGGTACCTTCTTAATTGAGCGAAAAAACTAAAAACTGTAGCTACATATATATTTAAAGTAGTGTTTCTACATCTGTTCATAATAAGATTGTATATTTAATGTACCTGTAACTTTTAGATTTTTGTGAAAAAAATTGTTGTAGGTGTCTAGGAATAAGTAATAAAATACATTTTAATAATTTATAGAAAAGTCTTTCTGTCTGTTTGTTTGAACAGACATCACTGGTAAAGTACTACGTTTATGATAATATCAAAATCATAAAGTATATCCTCTTGTTTCATTAAAATTTGGTTCACTCTTTAAAAAGTTATTGTAATTTAATGACGACGCGACTTAAGTACGAGAGAAAAGTAGATTAGTAAATGGTTTTCAGCCTCATCTAAAAAGCAGGGTATTTTATAACATAAATAAACATTACTACTTATTGCATTACTAAGGCATAGAATAAAAGAAAACTGTTTTATTTATATCTATACATATAATAAAAATGAAGTGTCTGTATGTAATATCAAAATAACGACTTTTTACTGATTGAATATGAACGTATACACAATACTGATAACAAAAACACAATTTTTAAAATTTTTGTCTGTCTGTCTATTTGTTCCGGGTAATCTCCGAAACGGCAGGATCGATTTTGACAGAAATTTCATTGACGGATAGTTAAAATTACAGCGGGTGACATAGGCTACTTTATTTTAGACTAGCTGTCATCCGTGGCTTGGTCTGTAGTGTTATCTCCAAAACGATTGGACTTATTTTCATGGGACTTCTACTGACAGATAGCTAACATTATAAAAAGTAATAAAAGCTTTTTTATTTTGGACTAGCTTTTACCCATGGCTTTGTTTGCAGTACTATCTATCAAACGTTTGAATCATCTTTCACTGAACTTTCACTAACAGATAGCTGATCTTATAAGAAGTAATTTACAATTATAAAAAAAATGCATGTGGAGCTGCGGGCAACAGATAGTTTTATATATATTTATTGTTTCAGAACAGTTTCGGATCTAAGTTTCTATAATAACATCGGGTTTACTTAACCTTCGGTATTGTTTTCAATCACAAATTTAATTTTACGTTGGGCTTTAGGTTAGGTCGAGCAGGTATTTTAGTATAATCTAAAAACAACTGCAAAAAATACTAATTTTTGATCTGAGCTATTTAATATCTTATGTAATATACTAGTACGTATATAGTATAGTACATTACACACACGTCTGTAACACGCTTATCTGATGTCATAACCATCTACGCAATTTAGCTCAACTCTTTGTATTCTCACTTGTAGTTCATCGAAAGCAAAGAATTGTTTTTTTAATAATATGTACAAGATAAAAATTCTAAAGAGAAAAATATCTACGGTTGCGGATTGTAGTGTAAGCGTTTTAAGGTATACAATTCCATCTTCTCTTATTCTGTTGTATGTAAGATTTTCAAGCATTACTTGTTAAACAACCTAAAAAAATTTTTTACGACTTGATTACAATACGTTGTCTCTCTCTACTTTTTATAAATACATGTAGAACACACATAACCCTACCAGAATTTCTCCAAATAATAGTCAAAATCAGATCAAAATTTGTTGGGTAGCTTAGAAAAATGAAGGGATCATACACTATGACGCGAAGAATATCTTTTTTAATATGACTTAATATTAATGACATTTCACATTAAAAATGATGTGTACATTTTCCACTGGAAATATGAGCGGTGCTCTGTCGATTATTTACATGTTTCGTAATATGTAATTGTGTGTCAGCCGCCGCCGCCGCGCCGCGCCGATCCGCCAGTCGCTTAGTCCTCGCCACTGTGTGCGTCACCGCATCGTGCAATTCAAATTTCGATATCGTTTTGTTTCATAGAATAAATAAACACAAACAAACACAAGTGTCTATGTAGGCAAAAATTCGCGTCCTAAATATTTTGCAAATATTGAAACGTTTGACCCCGTTACACAGTGTACATTGGTGTACAGACACAATAGCTATTAGTTCCTAAGCACTAAATACGTAAATGGTCCCTATTTCTTATGAACACTAAGTAAAATATACCAATATTTTTTATTTTTCACACGATATCATATTGTAATTTAGCGACATCTAACGGTTTTAAATGAAACTAATCAGAACCATGAGTTTGCCTTACATTGCGTGAAAACATATTAAACCAAACATAATGAGCCAATTCTATTATATACACTTGTAATAGTTTTTGTATAAACTCAAAGATGGCAGCACTTGTTTCTAAAAATGTCCGAGCTTTTCGATTTCCATTTGTTACCAGCACTTCCTAAGCGTGTTTTTTTCACCGTGTAAACTGCAATATGAAGTTATACTCATATTTTAAAATTGAGATATGTAAAATTATAATAGCGATATAGATATTTTAAATAAGTTTTCATGAATTAAACAAATTATTTATTTGAAATTATGTATGATGATCTTTAGGATCTCAGGTTTTCCTTAGTGCTGGTTAGATTAATGCAGGTTGCTATTTTGTTTCATATCTATGTGTGCTTACATATATTATATAATAATCTGGTGAATATTAGAATCTTTTACAATATTTGTTCTACCGCCATATATATATGGATGCATACGATGTCAGAGCGCAATACAATATTACTTTAAAATCTCTGCCATTCCACCTTCATGGAGTCCGACATGAAGTACTCGAAGGCGACTTAGTTTCGCTTTATACTGTCTGCATGGCTGAAGTTTCAAAGCCATAGTCATTGCGGTTTGCATTTGACAGTGGTCTGTTCTCCTATTTTAGTGGCGTTGTACATGGTGTGTTCGTCGGCAACTGCATGCACCGGTTTATAGTGTCGGCATGACTGAACTTTCTTTCACGATATCATTATTTTTCCAATGTAATTAATCATAATATTCGTTCATATGCCGTCAACTGTGACAACTTTACCATATATTATTACTCTTTATGGAAAAATCCAAAAAACTAACAAATTATTTTTCATTTCCATTAAAAACTTATGAAATTTACGTAGTCAATGATTAATAAAAACAAAATTTCTTGAAACGAAGTTTATAGATAAAATTTGTGCACCAGGTAAAAAGGCAACTTGACCTAAAATGATAATCCTTTAAAAAACTTAAAATAATACATTTACAGTTTGTTGCAAATATAGTTGTTTAACTGCTAATAGTTTTTACTTACGAACATAGTTTTCTAAAATAAGTACTCTACTTTACTAGTTTAAGGACTTACTTTTCTTAGAAAATTGTAATTATAAAAATGTGGTAAAGATGCTTCAGCGTAACCCACGACTTCTATTATGTATGGGAACTTCATCAGAGCTGTCCCCTGATAAAGTAATAACATTTTATGCAATCGCATTAATCAATATATTTGGTTTTTGAAATAATAAGTAATAATATTTATTATACAACTATATATTATAGATCCTAAGAGGAATCATTAAAAAAAACAATAAGTGACACCCGTTATTGATATTAATTTATAGATTCATATTTAGATCAATTAGTGTCGAAAACGGTATGTTGGGAGTATAAACTTATAGCATAAGATCCTGCTGCTAAATTCCTAAGTTCATAGAGTACAAAGTAGAGTGCAGTTAATTTTAATAACTGCTAAAACAATTTATTTCCAAAACGTCAGTTAATATTTATTTAGTTAAAAATACTAGCGCAAATATTTTAGTAAGCAATCCGTCCGTAAGACATTATCCCTTTCATAATTGAATTAAGAATTTGATTTTGATTATATACTCGATGAACGTAGGAATTTTGCAGCAGGATCTAATGTTATCATTTATTCATAATTTAACATTACGTTTGAACTTGGTTAAAAAAAAAGAAGCAACCGTAACGGGTAACCCTGTAAGGGTAAAGTTACCAACAACCTAAGAAAAATAACTTTACCTATAACATTGAGCACTATTCAAAAAATAATTTAAAAAACAAATTGTTTCATATATTTATTATATTCCAAGAGTGTAAGTTAAATATTTAAATACATACCACTTACCTTCAATTAAATGTTACCCAAATAGAAGTAATATTTTCGGGGATTACAGGAAACTCAATTGCCCGTACATCTCAAACACGACAATATCTTGACAGATATTAAAGTTGCACTTATTGTGTTGCCCCAATTTAAAATAAAATTGATGTAAACCTTAGGAAAGCGACTATATCTAACAATTTTAATTATATTTTGAAGAGAAAGCGCTCGCAGGTAATGTTGCTGATGAAACGTAAACATGCCACAGTTGACGGTATCTCTTTCTAATCGTGCTACTTTATTCAATCCTCGGATTTGTACACTTAATAGTAATTTAGACGTTGATAAGCGCCTTCTTAGGGCCTAAATTGAATAAAGTATATTTTGATTTTTGGTTTTGAATTCGCGTTGAGTTATTTTTATATATCGTTGACACTGTCAAGCAGGGTACATCCAACACTATGTTTATTCAAATGGGGCCACCGATTGAGAAATTATTTACTCGAACAGTGGTCGGTTGATCGACAGATATAACTTGTCCACTGCCACTTTTGCTCATACTTTTAAAAATGTCAAATTGATTAGTATTAAGAACGAGGGCAGAGCGGGGCTAAGAGTTCCCGAGTTAAGTTGTTCAAACAGCGATAACTTTGTAAGAAAAATAGATAGGAATACATGTAAAGTGCGTCATAAAAGCAATAGATGACACGCTGCGCCGCGACGGTAGCCATTTTAGACACTCCGAACATGACAGTTAAGTTACTGTATGCATGAAACTGCCAATACATCATGTAAGTACTTTTTTATGGTTATACCTTTTGGTTTGTCTCTGTTAATTATGGGCCGACATATACGTAACTTTCAATAATTATATTGACATTAATAAGGCATCTTATTGTTTAAGTATACTTATAATTGATTTTATTACCTCGCCATTATATCAGTGTTCGTGTGTATAGTGTTATAATAACATGTCATAAGATGTCATGTCATAAGAATGACCTTAAATTGTACTTAAAATGCCGATAATCATTCCTTCTTTTTTTTAAACTATAAACACGAGACAGAGAGAGATACAAACTCGGAAACATTATCGCGTAAAGCTACAAATACTGTCATCGAAAATAGAAAATCTACTAAAAGTGTGGCAAGAGTGTGTCGCACACGGTTTATGATTAAATTCGTAAATTTCTAATTAATTTTGTGTTGTAAATATTACAAGTTATTTAACCTTATCACTTTTTAGGACAATTTTTTATTATAATAAAAAAATAAAGAGACTAAAATTGTTCATTGAACATAAATGTAAGAAAAAATCGTTTTTAGAAGCAATAACAGACTACATTCTTGACGACAACAGATGGCGCTAAACTTATAATTTTATTGGTTTACTGTCGTAACAATATTATTGCAAGGAAGAGTATAGATAACAATGAGATAATTAGGCGCAAGGTGTTGATGGTATCTCACTCGAGATGCTTCACATGAGCCTTGTCATTTCTTTGAAATCAATCACTGCTTTGGTCAACCAGTCGATAACATCTGGTGTTGATCCTGATAGCTGGAAGGTTGTGGTAGTGAAAGCAATCCCAAAGAGCACAGATCCCAGTGATCTACATGATTTACATCCCATTAGGCTGTTACCGTGCATTTCGAAGGTTTTGAAAACATAGTAGCAAGACAGCTCATACAATACCTACAAGATAATTCTCTATTACCGCTGACTTAATTGGGTTTTAGACAGAGCCATAGCACATCGACAGCTCTTTTGGATGTTGTTGATAACCTTTTAGCGTTCCAAGAACAAGGTAAATGCAGGATCGTGGTGTTATTGGATTCTTACCGGGCTTTTGATTGCTTAAGATATTGTACAAAATTAGACCATATCTAAATGAGAATTATGGCCCCTTGTTTTCTTGTTCGAACATAGAAATTGATATAACGTGTACAAAATGCCCGCGAGCGTTTATTATTATGTCCCACCACGTTTACACATCACTTCTTTCCTCATTAAATTTAAACTTCTGAAAATGAAAGCATACTTTCGACATAATATCAACCAAGACACCCAGTTACCTTTATAATACATTTTTGTGGACTCGAGTTAATAATAAAGATAACAAAAGGATTGCTCGTATGTATTTCTTCTCCCGCGACATATAACAGTGACTTTTTGTGGTTCTTTTAGATATACGGACACTAAGTGTTGGAATGACATATCTCCTTGTATTTGCAAACCTGCAGCTTTACGCTGAGAGGAAGACCTATTTGACTCCATGCAACACTTATCTCACTTGAAATATTTTATGTATACTTGTAGTATGAGTTGTATGTTTCGAATGAATGGAACTTTCTTTCTTCTTTCTAAAATTGTTTCTCGAGCCAATTATTCCTACGACAGTATTCTTGTTTATTCTATTATTTCGGATGATCTGTTTTAGTTTAAGTACACTGTATATAATATTGATACATCTATTAAATACAATTTTGCTATGCAGTCAATTAACAAGCCATAGAATCGAACGCCATGCTGTCACTCACACCAATCGAACGCCATGCTGTCACTCACACCAATCGAACGCCATGCTGTCACTCACACCAATCGAACGCCATGCTGTCACTCACACCAATCGAACGCCATGCTGTCAATCACACCAATCGAACGCCATGCTGTCACTCACACCAATCGAACGCCATGCTGTCACTCACACCAATCGAACGCCATGCTGTCACTCACACCAATCGAACGCCATGCTGTCACTCACACCAATCGAACGCCATGCTGTCACTCACACCAATCGAACGCCATGCTGTCACTCACACCAATCGAACGTCAATACATATATCATGTACCATATTAGACTCGTAAATCTTTTAAGGCCAAAAGTAGACGTGAGTATTTTATTTGTTGCATCTGTTGTTATCGTACAAATGAAATGTTTGGAATATGTAATTCTTCGTGTAATTATTTAAATAGTGAATATGTATTGAAATGATATTATAAATAAACGCCTAGTATAGAGATGCGGCTCGCGTGCAGTGTGATGTCACGACTAGAAAGAGATGAGTAAAACACTTGATATCTATCATATTTTATTGTAACATACAGATAATATTCTACACATCCACCTTACATACATATGCGACGAGCGCTAACTGATATGAGCTCTGTACATCGGACGGCAGGGCGCCGCCCGTCCCGCCCGCGCACGGGGTATAAATAAACTTCACATTACCATATCGTAACCTAGAACTATAGTAAGAGGGGCGCGCCCCGCATGTACACGTATATACAGGGCGGCGGACCACGAACGGCCCGCGCCTATTTACATCCTCCGTCGCCTCAGTCGCGTGCCGGAGCCCTTGCCAGCAGCGCCAGCGGCTGCAACCCCGCCGCCTGCAGCGCCTGCGTCTGCGCGTGCGCATGCGCGTGGACCTGGGCGTGCGCGTGCGCATGTGCCAACGCCGGTAGCAGCGACCCCGTGCCTGCGAGCGACCCGCCCAGCGCACCGCCTAGAGACCCGCCCAGGGAGCCTACCGTCGCACAACCCTCGCCCGCAGGTGGGTTGATACGCTTTTCCTGTAGGACCGAAACACCAAGATTAATAAAGTGTTCTCCACAACCGAGTAATAAATTGGTTCCCTTCGTGTGCTCACCTTCTGTCGACGATTGCAAAACCACACTCGCACGACTTCTTTCTCCATGCAGAGTGAGTCAGCTAGCGCAGCGATCTCTTCACTGGTTGGTTTTGGATTGTGGAGGAAGGCTTTTTCGAGTGCGACGCGCACCCCCGACTCAATGGACGTGCGTTTCTTGCGCCGGCGACCGACAGCCTCGGCGAGACCCGCCCCCAGCGCACCACCCACCGCGCCACCCGGCCCGCCTGCGCCGCCACCCGCCAACGACGAGTCTGCATCCTCAAGCCACTTCTGAAGCAGTGGCTTCAGTTTGCACATGTTCTTAAAGCTTAAATTGAGCGCCTCAAACCGCGAAATCGTTGTCTGCGAGAAGTCATTTCCATACAGCTTGCCCATCGCGAGTCCCACATCGCCCTGCGTGAACCCTGTGAACCATCAGGGGCGGTTGTTAGAGTTCGCCCAGTGGGACACTCGGATATAATTTCGGTCGAGGGAGGAAAACTCACCGAGCTTGATGCGACGCTGCTTAAATGTTTTTGCAAAGTGCTCGAGTTCCTCTAGGTCAGCCGTGTCATCAACGGCGGGCTCGAGTGCGCGCGGCTTGTGCGCGTGCGCGTGGAGCGGCGTGTGTGCATGCGAGTGCAGAGTCCCGTGAGCGTGCGCGTGCGGGGACCGAGCACGACCAGAGCCGGGCGTGTGTGGCGTGAGGAAGGCTGCCGCGCCCGGCGGTGTACATCGTGGCGATGGTGAGCGACCTTCTGCAATTAGTTAACACTGTTACTTGACCTATTGAAACGACAAACAAAAGGAAACAGAGTACTATAGAAACCGGAAACACTGACCGAGAGTGGCAGGTGGTGCGACTCCGGCGCGCGCCTGCAGTTGCTGTAGCTGCTGTGCAGCTGCCTGCGCTACAGCTTGTTGCACCTATCGGGGTAATGTTCTAAATTTATAATTATGAAAAACAGTCGGTGCGTCCATCAGAAAAAGCAGCAAAATTTACCAAAAACGAAACAGATAACTAAGATATATATAAAGACTTGAAGAGAGACGAGAGAGATTACATTGTCTTTGTAAGAAATCGTCGCACCTGTGTATGCAGGAGCAAGGAGTGCGCCCCGTGCTGCGTCAGCAGGAGGTGTTGCAGTTGTGCGAGTGCATTGCCAGCACCCGCCGCGTTCTACAAGACCAATGGAAATTACAATTATATTTCAGACAGTTGGAATAATAATAAGAAGTAAAAAAATGGTGTATTCGGAATCTAGACGTTGGCAGCTGCCTCGGAATAGAATTGTATATAAAATGTTGAGTAGAGGAAGCTATACTCACGAACACTGCAGCGGTAGCGGCGGCCGCACTGGCGGCGGAGTGTGGCACGTGGTGCGGGGCCGCGGGGTGCGAGGGGTGCGCGGGGTGCGGCAGGGGTGCGGAGGGGGCACGTGGAGGTGAGGGCGGCCGTTCATCGCCACTGATTTCGCCCTCGCCGCTCGCAGAACCATCTGAAGACAATCATGGGTTAATCATAGAAAGACCATTTTCAAATACATTTCTATGCACATGAATAAATATATGATAATAGTATATTTTAATAATTTTATTTTGATGTTTTATAATTATTGGAAACTACTAGTTATTCAGTTAAAACATGTAATGATGACGTATCGATTCGGTTATTCAACTTGAGACGTGAACATGACGCGATTGTTTTGCACAAGCCGTAAGATTACAGAAGCAGCGGCGCTTCAGCCGGATATTACATGTTAATGTGTGACGTGAGGTGATACTCCGGCACTCGTACATCATCCCGTGTGCGCTCGTGCGCTTCTCTCCATTACTTATTGACACACTCTGAAAATATTTTATGTTTTATGTCGCACTACTCCGTTACAGCACCGTCGTATTTCGTTCTCTTCATTTAATCTCTGATTATAAATTACTTATTTTGAAGCGTTCAATTTCTGAGTACTGAATTTTCTATTCTTACACGTGTCTTCCTTTTAGGGAACTGTTTATTTTCATGCCTCTTGGGCCTATTGTTTTTATCCTTTATTAGCGCGGATTCGTGACTTCTTTAGAAAAATAAAATTACTTATCAAGTGAATCAGCGGTTTTAATAGATGCATAAAATGATGTAGACAAAAATAAAGATTTCTGTTTTTGTTAGTTTATCACATATCACATACAAAGGTGGATATATCATTTGAAACACCATATATGTCTTTTATATTTTGTACAAAATAATTTATGTATCCCAAATATTTTACCTATAGCTGTTTATCTTTAAATACTGTGAGATCCATAATGTGGAATCTATACGTTTTGTAAATGTCTATAAATGGTTTATTTGTTTCAATAGAATATGCAGTTCATAAAACAAAACGATATATGACAATGTACTAGAGTAATCCAGGAGGATTACATTAGAAGGATACATACGAAGGATCGAAGAAAATTATCATGGTTATGAAGATTTTAAGACGCTGCATCCTCTACCCGGTCCATTGCCGTTATTTGCTATCACATCTGGATTTTGCGATACGATTTTTTTTTGTATTTACAATATAAATTTAGATGTTTGGAGGCAAAGATCTGAAAATGTTAAGTGCTATATGATTTTTCTCCGCCGCCACTTCATATAGCAGTCATGAAAAAAGGTTGCTAGTACGTAGAAATAAGAGTAAAGTTCCTACCAAACGATTCAGAAGCATAAAATATCATATAATCATACATTTAAATTACAAGTTCGAAAAAAAAAATCATTTTGTATGAAGACCAGTTTTATTATCGGATTGGAAAATAACGGTAGTCAATTACAATCTCAGGACGCGGTTTCGCATTCGACCAATTTTTCACACAAAAGAGACACAGGTGTAAATGGAACGCAGACGTAGCTTATTGATATTTGTAATACATTTATTTCCTACAATCTACCACAAGTCGAGATTAGATTTTAATAAAAGCTATTTATTTGTAGGACTCTCGAACACAGAACTCTGGAACCTATTGCTCTAGTGTATTTTTACATAATGTTTCGTCGATTCAGTTACACGTATACTGTTTGTCAGTGTAATATATATACATTTTGAATTCATCAGTAAACAAAAATTTTCATGTGACTCTGTCTAAACGGAGGAGAAGTATAACTATCCATTTATTTGGTACGCTCTGTTGCCTAAACATATACATTTTGAATTCGTCAGAAAACAAAATTTTTCATGTAACTCTGTCTAAACGGAGGAGAAGTATAACTATCCATTTATTTGGTACGCTCTGTTGCCTAAACATATACATTTTGAATTCGTCAGAAAACAAAATTTTTCATGTGACTCTGTCTAAACGGAGGAGAAGTATAACTATCCATTTATTTGGTACGCTCTGTTGCCTAAATGGCTTCGTGAATTGAAATACACGCGTAGTTACATTGCTTCTAATCGTGTCCCGTGTCAAGCAATACATATATAGGTACTGTATTTGGGTATTAATGTATGATGTTGACATATTTTCTTTTAAACAAAAGACTGCAATTGGTTTGTTTTCTTAATAAATTGGTTTCTTATTTTTGTCGGTGTATTGTTCAGTTATAATAAATGTTATAGATGTTGTCTGGTGAAGTTACAAACAATAAATGTACTTTTTGCACTTCCAGTTCCAATTAAAATGCACATTAGCCAACGCACCACATCATTTATTTTTACTCAATATTAACTGTAACCGTATGATAAAAGTTATGGAAATGATTTCAAATTAGTGATATAATGTTAAAAAATTAAAATAAAAATATATTTTAATTTACTGTTCATTATTTAGAACACACGAGACATATTGTCTGGAGCCACTCGTCCAGGCAAAGGGTAATTTTTTCTGAGGAAAAAATATAGTCATGAGTTGTTCGTTAAATTATTATTAGCTGTTTTTAAATTGTATAACATATGTAAATTGATATATAGTTAATATTATTTGATACCTGGTAATCTGTTGCGGTGAAATTGTCAACATGAATAGATTAAAAAGTGAAAGTAAATGTTTCAAGTTATAATTTAACGCTGTAAGACGTTCTCTAATGTATGTATTCCTACGAGTTTTCCTATTAATATGCAAAATATAAGTAATGTGTTCAGCGGTGAGATTTATGAGTGGAGAGCCGGGAGTGGCGACATGCGCGATGCGGATACTGTATTTTATCAAAATGGATCACGAGCAAATAATTTGCGCGCGCATGCGCTGTGTATTAGAACCCTTTCATAGGTAAAAGTAGTGTAAAAAACTTATTAATAGATGAAGGGTGTATAGAGAAACATTGAGGAGCTTTGCAGACACCTGAAGGCGGTCGCGTGGCGCCTCGCTGCGTCTCCGCGAACGGAAGGGTTCACATTGTGCGGCGCACGCGGCTGTTTCCCTAGGCCGAGTCAGTTGTCGCATGTAATCCTTTCGGAAGGCACGTGGGCAGGTAGCGAGGGGTCGCACCACTAACTTTCTTACGAATTGACTTTTGATAGCGTTCACTTTCTTCACACAGGGAGGGTCTCGCGGTAACAATGCTCGCGCGTTCTTCAAAGCATTACTTACGATAATATAAAAGGGGTAGATATTACTTAAAAGAAATGCATTACATATAGCTTTAAATCGATTTGTGATTGTATTGATTTTATAAAAAGAAATTACATTTTTGATATGAATTATTTAATAAGGCCGATTAACTTAAATGATAGTTCAGTAGTAGATATAAGGATATTGGGGACGTTTATTAGTACGAGCGTCACGAATCTTAAATACCGACTGACAATTATTCACATTTTATTCATGTTTTATACAAAAAAAACTGGAAATTTGAATATCAATAATCAAAACATAGTATTATATTTCAATACGTAGATTATTCTATTTTCTGTCATTAGAATGACGTATTAAAGTTATATATATATATATATGTTTTTTAATGTTACAAAGTATGAGTCTGTCACTTGTTATATGATTAGTGATGTATTGTTTATACTCAATATTATTCGTAAGTAGTTGCGCGCCGCGGCTTCGCCCGTCTGTACTAGTGACGAAAACGAGAGTACGAACAGGTCGTGAAATAACATACCAACTGAACAACTGAAAGGCATTCTGTTCATATTTTTAAAGATTTACCCACTCTCTTCTGTCTCATTCCTTCACTCTTTATGTGGAGACTTTTAATACATTTTTTACGTTTCATACAATAATCACCTATTTAATACATGTACCTCTATTCATACATACATTTTTGCTTAAGGCATATGTACAAATGAGGATGAATACAGATTGTGTTAATGTAGTCCGGTGAAGCTGTGAAGGCCCTTCAGGCTAATAAAGTAGTCAGTCCGTAAAAAAAATCCTTTCTAGGCATCTTAACATCTACCTACGTCACAAACTGTTTCAGAGAAAAAATGAGTAAAAACGATAAAAACGAATGTCCAATATAATAACATTAAAATGTTTGTGTATTCACGTCTATATAATGTACGCCTATTGTGTTAACGTCGTAAACTAACTGTATACCGAACAGTCACAATATTATCAATAACTTGTCACTGACGACCTCTCACGGTGCAACCTGTCTATTACAGTAATATACATATAAAGAATTGTATAGTATTTGTATGTTTTTATAATAATATAAATGATTTATGCTATATATTATGTCGGAGTGCAAGCGAAAGTGTGGGTTCGGTACGTACCGTGGCTGGGCGGCGGCGACGGCGACTTTAGTAGTTCGCCCGACTCTTCTGTAACAACATAACAGTAATTGTGGCATTAATTGATAACAGTAGTCTACAAAGTATAGAAAAACGATTCGGAGTCCAAAGAAATCCAATACAATTTGGACAAAATAATTAGAGAATGCCGTATTGCATTGAAACGTAATTATTATCGAACAATAGAGTTACTTAATGTCCCAACACAACTGATGGTATGCACACAAATATATAAGAATAGTATTTCACATTAATTAAATAATACATTGTTACTGGCTGAGCCCGCAAATACGAGCGCATGGAATTTTATGCATAAAAACAGTAATAAATAAAATTATAGGTAAATTGGTGTATTCGACAACGAAGATTCAGTCGAACCTCAACCTTTGTGGTTAATTCTGTTTTCTGAGGCGCAACATTTTTAAAGGCAGGTATATAGTTCCCTCAGTCTTATTTTTCAATAAAAAACAAATCTTAAAAATACTTGTGCGCTTACTACTAGACATTTTACTCTCAACTAAACCACAATGCATTGTAGTCCGAAGATCAAAGTTTAATAGCATTATTTAAGAGAAATCTTCTCGCAACACAATCTATCTGAAGAATAAGAAACTAAAACAATTATGGATATTAACTAATATTTTCTAGAAAACTTTAAAATAGGAGCGAATTTCAAGTTTTATCTTCTCCGTAATGCAGTCAAGCGAAACCCCACTGATAACAGTCACGTTTATTGGATTTAAGAATTTTATGCTAAATATCAAATACTTTATTTATAATTTAATAACTATAAAAACGATATAATGAATACTCCTATTGCTTTAATTTATATTTCCTCACAACGCTAACAGAAAACATACTCTGGTCAAAGTAGGAAAAATTATCAACCACATATAGATATAACTTTCCATATTTACTGATATTACAATGTTATGCATATTAGCTTTCTATTGCTTTGAAAACATTTGAAACATCTAAAAAGGTATGCTTACTGCGGTCTATGAATTGGTGCAAAAAGTTCATATTTTTGTTTATTGTTTACACTTAAAAATACAATAATTCGGATTAATCCTATTTCATTACCATTCAGTCCTCAATATATCTATAATATAAACACCATTATATATTTCTTTACATATATTCATCATCTTCTTACCCTTTTCCCACCTAAGTAGGGTCGGCACAACATGTTTTCCTTTAGGTACATGTATTATTTTATAATAATACATCCTATGTGTTATCTTGCAGGTTATGTCTCCTACGTGTATATATATGTTTGTAAACTATTACCAAACATCATCAAAATCGGTCCACTAGTTTTTGAATAATACGCGATGAACGATGACATATAGAATTTCCAAAAACCATGGAAATATGTTCTGCTATCTATTCTAAAGTCCCGCCTAATATTGATTCTTAAATATGTTTAATGTACAGATATCTTCTCTTAAAGGTAAATCACCTCAACGGAGTCGTTATATTTAAAGCAAGTTTTGATAAATTTTGGATATAAATAATCATCTGATTTTATTTCACAGACTACCCTCAGACGACACAATGAAAACACGTGCAATTGATTATGCGACAGATGTAATGAAACTTTTGATGATATTTGTGAAATTAAATATTTGGTTATAATCGTAAATAATCACATATCATAAAAAGTGTTTGATATTAACTGACTTTGCCTGCGAAGGTTGTCATACGTGAAACCTAAAATAATTTTCAATTTACAGTATGAGTTATTGGAGCGCATAGACAACTTGATACTTAGGATGTAAACTTGAAGGTAATGGGTGGACAGCAGGATGAAATATGTAAAACGAAATATCGCCGTGGCACAGCAGTTGCACGTCACGACCTGTTCCATAATAAAAGTAGCAATAATTTCGACTAAAATTATTTTGTTTCGATCGTTTCTTCGTCTAAGTATTAAATGTGTAAATTAGTTGTTAATAAACTCGTATATATTAGATTTATTAAAGCTGATGTCATTGTCAATGTCGAGTAGAAGACAAGCGCTTCAAGATTAGCTAGTTATCCGCTTGTAGGCCACAGCTGAACGACCGAGTTACTACCGAAGACATTGTAATCCGATGTAAGTAAAAGTTAGCTTTGGCTACGTACACATATATATAGAAACACATCATTTTCAAGATATGTTAAATAAATATTCTTTGTCGTCTGGCTTTCGGGGCTGGAAGGTAAATATAATTAGTGTTGCCAGATTGTGCGACTGCAGTAAAGAGGAAATAAACAAAAGAGGGGTGCTCGCTGCATTGTTCTTTCTTTATAAGTAAATAATATTATTTTGTTTTAAACTTTGTTTTCATATTTATTACGCTTTAGCATTAACTGTATGCGACAATATTAATTAAGTTGAAAAGTACTTATTAGTGAATCGGCTTCGGCTCTTGAAAACAACTATCAGGTGACGTAGGGGATGATCTAATTAAACACCACAATTAATAGGATAAGAGGAGGCAGCAGTAACCGTGAGGCGCGACCACCTCGCCTCGGAAGCGAGGAAGCCGGCGCGGTGCGACCAACATTAACATACCAACTCTAGATATTACATTTCACGCGCCGACTTATCCTAATTAATTACACATTATTACCACTTTGTTATTGTACAAACAAGATTATATTCTCTGTTATCAAAAAAATATTACGCAATAACAAACAAACCTCCCGTACATATAATTGTTATAACTTTAAATAGTCAGTGTTAGACTCATACGCATTTTCTGACACGAGAGTCATCGTTTAACCTGATAAAATTATCGATATAACATAAAAAGTGCGTTTTACGTATAACACAGCGAAGCCCGTGAAGTCAGAGTTATTATTTCAAACTACTGCTTTTATTACATACATATAATAAAATATTTAACTCGCGACTTTTCCTATCACAAAATGCTTAAGAATTGTGAATTTGCATATTTAACAAACTTTACTTGCATTTAAATAATCCCGAGTTGATGGAATCGTTTACGATGCTTGAAGCTTTCAATGTGTTATTAAGGTTCAGACGTGAAGAAATAATGAACGAATACTCGGCACGCGTTGGCGTTGACTCGTGTACCAACAAGTGGATGAGATACATAGTTTTATGTATTTGAAAATGTAAGCTTTCACATAGAAATATACATATAACTGTCAGTGCAATATTATGTGTATTGTGTTATAAAAGTACTTATTTTTTTCTATTTATTTCGTAGTCCCGAGAAACTGTGAAGGCACATCAGGCCAATACCGTGGTCGGTTCGAAAACAATAATATTTATACAGTTCATAATAATGTATAACAATACTGAAGCAAATAGCAAATTAATTAATTGAATCATTTTCAAGATATTATTTGTAAGGTTTCATATAAAATAGTACATATATACATATATAAAACGAACAAAACAATAGACTAGAAATTAGGACATTATTTGAAATGTAATCTCGGACGATGCGAGCAATTCAACACTATTAATATAATTAATAGAAATATTTTTAAGCGATGGAGGTATCGCGGTAAAGCCAAATAATTAGTGTTCCCCGTAGCAGTGGCTACACGACGCTACGTGTGCGCTACGCGCTCGCTACGACGTGGCTACGGGATCTAAAATGTTGATATTTATTAATTTATGAGTTTAAAACTATAATAAAACTTAAAATGTTAAAATTCAAGAACTTGGTTTATTATACTGATATGATATTTGTTTAATTGAAATGTAAAACATTTGGACTTTTTAGTTTTGATATTTTATTTACATTTCATTAGAAATATTTATATTGTACTAAAAATCATTTGATGAGTTTTTGTATTAGCAAAGTGAACAAGAGGTAGACCCGTGGGAACCCTGACACAGCGGATACCTGAGGATAATCTTGATATCTCGGATCAAACAAATTTGCGTCGACGAAAGCGTTTTTTATTTGAATACAGTGGTGAGCGCTCAGAGCTTCGCGCTACTCCGATGGAAATAATGATGATTTGTTGAAAAAATATTGCATTGTGCGTCGGAGATACACAGACGTATTGAAACGTCATCGCGACGATTTGTGTTTTTTTCTGATTTTTATAAAAAAAATATAATGTGTGAGTGGGTGAGCGGGAGCAAGCGCGGCTCTGCGGTGCAGTACGACTGGGTCGAATGCGAATGCTATTGAAATATTAAAAACTGCACATTCGTGTATTTTTTGTTGCCTATCATCTGACGAAGGATTAAAGAATCCTTTTTCTAATGTCCTATTATAACATCGTGTAACATTTTCGAAGGAAATACAAAAAAATGTTGCAGATTGAGTTTGCAGAGCTGAGGCGAGGACGCAGTGCGGCTCCCGGTGAGGCTCTATTATTATTTCAATCGTCAGGAAAAATGTATACAACCACATTACAATGAAACTAACATAATCCAACAATATTATAAAGGATAAAGACTCTCTGTGTGTTCGTTAAACTCCGCTTGTAACTTCAAATTGACACAACTCACATACATGATTGTTTTAGATATTGTTACATTAAATAAAACTATATCGAACAAGTTATGTGGTCATAAATAAATTAAGTAGACACAAAACTACCAGTATATTATACTGACCTATTTTACTTAACTCATTGAATATTAAGTAATATAATGCAGTAAGTAGATTCACATAATGGCTATTATGTGAATACGGAAAAAAACAAAAAATGATATTTACATAAAAACATTGATTAATGAACATCTTTCTCAAATTAAATTACTTCACCATTACAACTAAATACATTGTAAATATATAGGTTCTATACGGAATCCAAGTTTTACCTTTTGTTTAGGTAATACAGATTGTATACTAAAAGGCTCTGCAATAAATATATGGATATTAAATCAACTCAGTAATATTAAAAAAACAATACAAACATCTTAACAATAATGTTGTTTTCGTTCGAGCGGAGTCACGTGTAAAAGTAATTTTAAGTGAAACTTACAAATATGGGTGTTGTAAAGTACAAACGAACATGCGAACTTTACGAATATTTCTACATTTTGAATCCAATATTTATGATAATTAAATTATCATCGTAGTATAGTTTTTGTCGTGAACATCACTCTGAGTATTGCGTTTATTACCATCTATATATAAAATAGTTATTCATAAAAAGTAACATGAATGAAATCAAGGTTTTAGTAAATATATTATAAAGTCATTGAAATTTTAAAAAAGAAACGCGCGTGGCAAATATTTTAATAATAATTGCTGATGCAGTGGGAGTTAGCTCTGTTATTAAGTTCGTTCCTCGCATATGACTAAGTTTTGTGTGATAAGCATAATTATCAGTTTTGTGTCCGAGTATCAGATATCACGAAATATGTGTCCGGTATATCAACTATTTACGTACGATACATAAAATCTTTGCAAAATTCGGATATAACTGGCCGCGTCTGAAGTCCTATCATCATATTTATTTATTTAATTCAAAGCAATTCCAAGTCCCGAGCTGATTAGGAATTAGGGATTACGAACAGATAAAATACAATAATTCGCACGCACAAAACTAATACAGATTTTAGGGACGAAGCAACAAGTGTATGTTATACTCGTATATGCAGCAGTCCGCTAGTTAACACACGAGTGACACCGACGCGACGTTGCACTCAGAAGCTATTACCTAAACGAAAACTATTATACTTATTTCTCGTATAGTCACTACGTCTTGACTCCGCTTATTATTTAATAAAATGAACATACCAATATGCATTCATGAAATATAATAATGCCATACAATTAATACGAATATTTAATTGACTAACCGGCGCTGTCTTTGTTAATACAACAATTTAATAATGAGTGAATGAATATATTAATAGAATAAACCAGTGTACCAGTATTCGTATATATAGCAGTAATTACATGTAATCAGGGAGGTTTGTTTACACGGCTATTTCAGGCGACGAAGGAACGAGGGAGTACTCACGGTGGTAGGAGGAGCAGTATGTGCGCGAGCGCGAGGTGGCGCGCACGCACGCCGACAGTACCATCTCACCGAACTGTTCTGAGAGCCGCTCCGAAACATGTGCTCAGCACAGCGCGACGCGGCACACTGAGGCGCCGCAGCCCTGGCGCTCCGCGGCCGGCACCGCACCCCGCCCCTCCCTGCTCCGCCTCACCCCGGTAGGGAATAGCGTAACCGTCGAATTAAACATTTCAAACTTTTTTATACGAATCCGTTTCTTTTCCGCCCTTAGTGAATTTTTTTCGCGCGACCTCGCCATTATTTCGATTACCTGAGATGAGATTTTTTTTATTAATTTTCGGCGAACGGATCGAGCGCGATGCGCGTTTAAAAGCTGTTTAATTTTTTTATAGCAAAAGGGGAACGAAGGGTTCGGCTAACCGATGCGCGAATTCCGATGCCGGCTTCGAATTGAACATAAAAAAATAAACACATCGCGCGTTGCTCCACTCAATTCTGGGTGTATTATCAGACAGACAAATGAAAGTATACGAAACAAAATAAGACGACACGTGCGATACTCTGCAAGTATAGTTCGCAGGGCTCTACATCCTACACTATCCTTTAGTCGGGCGCGGCCGCTTAACAATTGAGGTTTGTGTTAAGATAATAGAAGTTCAGGGTTGTTGATCTCTCTGAGGCGATTCCGTGTATCCTGAATCACTCAGAGTGCAAAGGTGTCCGTTTGAAGACAGAATGAGTGATGCGGTCGAGCGAGAGCCGGAACCCGCTCGATTGAAACCATTACAATAGCAAAGAGTATCCGCCGCACACAGACCTACACGCCGCTAGACAGCTCCTCTCTCCATCGCATCCACAAGCACTTGATCATATCTATAATTTTATATCATAAATTATTAAATATCGTTGGATATTGATAACTGTGTAGTTTATTACCTAAAAATATACTAAAGTTACAATAGAATAGTGCTGTTACAATCATAGTAAGTGAGTGCAAATACAAAACAATATGAGTGAATGTGAATAATTAGATAAATAGATATTTGTGTTCAGTCCGATGAGACCACCACTACAGCATCGCCTCGCCTATTAATCACATCGGGGTGCAGAAGAAGCGGTTAGAAGCGAGCGACGTCTAGAAATTATTCTTCTCTGTATCCCCTATGTAGATTGCTCAGTTACAACATACCAAACACAAATTGTTAGAAATAATGAACATACAAGGGACGCTAATACAGGTTGTGGTCAATCGGTATCCACTGCTAGGCATCTCTCCGAGTACGAAGTTGACACACCTCATTGTTAAAGTTAGTAACACGTTTGCACTCAGAGCGACGTACTGGCAGAGGCCGGCTCTGCCGCGGCGCAGCTCTGCTCTACGTCTTTGTGATGGTAATGTGTGCAAACACCGCCCGATGAAACTTTAATTTTCTCCCTCGTCTCGTACGTCACCCCTCCCCTCCTCCTGCCCGTCCTCTAGTCCCGCACGTACTCCCTGTAACTCGGACCAACGAGTTCTCTCGTTGTTGCTCATGCATCGAAATTACAGTCCGGTCTGTATGCACTCGGCGTGTTTGTTCAGCCGATGTATTGCTACTTTGAATAACATTTTTGGTTCTTTGTGAAGCTTTTCTCGAGTGTTTGATCCGGCTGACCTCCCGGTTGCCCCCTGGCTACTTTACGCTTGTTTGTCTACCCCTACGTGTATTAGCATGTTATTGTTACTCGTTTTATAAAAGAAAGAAATCTCTCCTGGTGTTATGGGTATTATAACACTTAGTAAAATATTTGCAGGATTACATGTACAATACAAAACAGACAGTGATCATCAGCCGACGAAGAGTTGCCGACAAACGTCATACAACATACATTCATACATATTCAAATTTATGATATTCAAGGTACTTTCGCTGTTGAAAATTTGCTTGTTTGTTTATATAATTGTATGGGAGGTCTAATATTGCAATATTGCTATGTCGATAATCGCTCGGCTCTTTGTTATTGCATATAAAGATAAACTCTGAGTACCAACTAACCGATGGCGCAGTGGTTAGAATGTTCGGACATCGCGTCGATCGACTTAGGTTCCAATTTGTCGTAACCTTCGGTGAAAGAAAACTTTGTAATGAAGCCACGGCATGGTGACGGAGCTTTTCTAAGAGCACCTATGTATTTTTTCCATCTTGGACCACATGGTTATTTTACATCAGATAAGACTGTAGTTCTTATCCTAAAAATCATAGAAAAGAAACGAAACCTCTATGAGCTGTAGATGAGTAACTGATGAGTTACTTAACTCTTCTACACGTATACACTGGATAAACATAAATTTGAAAGCCCTACGTAACCGTACTACGAGAACTACGCTGCGCCGTAGAGCACATCGTGTGCGAGAGAAGACAACTAGTGACAACAATTTTAACATAATACAAAATTCTTGTCTATATTTATAAGAGTGTAGTGTTGTCTGTACATTTAATTCTTTTTCCAAAGTTTATGATAGGTAACCATTATAAATACCACTAATCAAAAATATGACTTTAATTTTTTTTCTATTGAACATTATTACATTTTTAAATGATATTTTAGGATTCGTTAAAGAAAATCAATATTTTATTGAAATAATTAGATTTTAATGAAATTCTATAGACTAAAAGTGATCGTTATTCCGATATGGAAAGCCTATAAAAATGATTATGAATACTTTTAGAAATCTCAAGAAAGAATAATATAATCTAAACCGATTTCAATGAAATGTTGTAAACAAGAATTTCTAAAATACGTAATTGAAATATCGTTAACATGAATATTGTTAACGTATAAGCGATGCTGGCTCAGTGGGTGCTGTGTTCCGACACAGCACGTATGATGAAACCATAGCATGGTAGTAGGGCTTTTTCTAAGTCCGACGCCCGCTAGCTACCACCCTCAAGTTGAAAATCTGTCGCCAAGCACCATCCATGTTAGACCACATCATCATTTAACATCAGTTGAGATTATGGTCAAACGCTAACCTAAAAAGTATAAAAAAACATGACCAGTAATAGTTCAGAAATCATAAAATATATCATATTTTATATAAAATAAAGAGTCGAAAATAATTATTGCATAAAAACGCATGTCGAGCCCAGCTCAGACAAATCGTTACAATACTTTTATTAAATACATTTGATTTTAAACTAATTATAAACGACATGAATTGCTAAACATTAGCAAATCTCTTGAATCTGGTATATTCAATAAATTAATTACGTTATAACTTAAGTTGAGAGTGAAATATTCAACCATATTGCAATTGTTTTTTTTTCTATCTCTGTTCTCTCCCATACATATTCTAATTAACTAATATTATCCTCTTTATGTGTGTTCCACTGTTTGCATAATGGGTTGTGCTTCGAGGAGTTGTTTGATTTTTGGCTACTCTCTCCATTATCACACCGTTCGTCATCGGCAAAGAATTCACCCTTATACCTTAGAACCGAAATGGTCACGGACGGTTCCATTGCAAAGGAGTTTCGTCCTATGAACTCTCCGGTTGAAGAATGAGCTTCCTAATGAGGTTTTTCCAGTAGACTACAGTATGAGGTTCTCCAAGAGGGAAGTAAACAGTTTTAAAGTATCGCCAACGCGCATGTTATACCTCCGATGTTGCAAGCGACCATATGTTGCGGTGACCGCTTACCACCAAGCGGCCCGCATGTTTGTTTGCCACATCATAAATACGAACGTGAGTTTGTTTGTTTGTTACGCTTTCAAGCCTTAACTTAACTACTCAACCGATCATTATAAAATGTTGCATACACGTTGTCAAGCGTACAGGAAATTACATAGATTATCTATTATCTAGAAAAAAAATACTGTTCCTGATAGATACGTCAAATCTACATTAATGCGAGTAAAGTCACGAATAAAACCTAGTATTATAATAAGACTCGGAAAATATTAAAAATGTAAATAACTAACTTAGAGTCTGAGAGTTTAATAGGCAAATAAAAGTAACATGGAAAACACCAGAATAAGTTTAGAATATTTAAGAAAAAATGAACAATTATAAAGATGCACGCGTACTTAGCTCAGTTGAATAGTATTGTCGCGGCTAGTTAGTCGTGTGTCGTATAGTCTGCAGTCTCGTCGGACTCCGTTCTACACCATTTAGATTCCTATTAAATAGTTAATTACATGACAATTCTATAATAAATAATTCAAGTAACCTTTGCATTCTTAACCTGTAATCACTAAGAGATTTAGGCATTATACAGTGAAATAATGTAACAAGTCAACAACTTTGTAAACGTTAACTAGAAAAATACTTAAGTTGAATTGTACGTTTGAATTTGTTCTGTATTAAGGTTAGTACTTAGTTAGATTAGGTAATGCTGGATGCTGGGTCGGAAGGGTTGGGATGGAAGCCGGGTGCAGTGTGCGGGGTGCGGGGTGCAGATAGTGCGCCATGTTGGATTAACAGTATATTTGCATTTTCAATTGAAGTGTAAATAGGTAGAGCGCGGCGGCCGGGAAGGGTTGCACGTACTAATCCGTTTAGTGGAGAACGCTGATCGCAGCCACCCCTAATAACTATTTTTATTACACATTTACATAATTTAAATTTACAATGGCGCTACGAACACAATGCATGCAATAACGTTTAACAATAACGATATATTGATAATTTTTTTGTAGTCTTTTTAGGGACCGTTACACATACTTTATGTATTTTAAGTGAAAATATGTTAGGGGAAAATTGCTAACTGTATTCTTATAATATATAACGTTAACATTTTCACACTTTCATATTATTCAAAATATTATACTAAGGAGATATATAATATGTCAATACATATTATAATACAAAATCGTCCGCCGCGTCTGTCTGTCTGTTCGCAATAAACTCGAAAACTACTGAACGGATTGTAATATCGTCTTCACCAATGGATAGAGTAATATATGAGAAATTATTAGGTTTTTAGAAGGTTTAGGTACATAATTTGTTAAGGTTTTGTATAAATTGGTTGAAATATAACGATAAATGTTGCAAGTGTTGGAAAAAGTCAAACCGCTCGGGAGCTTTCATCGAAAACGCTGCGTAATTCTTTTGAGATATAACAAAACAGTGCAAAGTGAGATGTTCCTCTTTTATAGATCTACAAAAAGACTCTGATGGCAAATACCTATTTAGGATTTAGGATAGCTTATATACCTATCTATTTTAAAAAAAATGGTCACATATAATGACGTAATTGGAAAACTATTTAGACGGATACAGTATTAATCCTTATCAAATTGAATACATTCGTTTCCTTAAGCATTTAATGCACATAAGTATATATTTTTTATTATCAGGGCAGGACAATATATATATGTCTCTCTCCTTATTAATTTCAGTATATATAGGTATATACTCGTATGTATATTATTACATATATACTCTTTTAAATTTATAGAAACTTCATTTCGAATGCGTGTACACATTAAATGTGTGTTTTCCACAACATGTATTTTCACATATTCAATTGTACTTAATGACGAAAATATTGAAAAAATCCAATCATGGTGCGCTATTAAACGGTACAGAGGAATTGAATTTGACGTTTCTAAATAACAAAGTGATGTAAACAAGCAGACGAGCGCGCCCACGCTGCTACCTTCACCTCTGACGCTCAGAGAGGACATAAAAACACAACAAATATTAATCGAACTGTTAAATTAATATTTAAATTTTTTTACGATTTAACGAGTCAAAGAGTTCGAGAGTACCGACTAAGTATCAATTTTAATATTCCAACACTACGTTATGTTCCAAATTGAATGTTACAAGGACAAGAGCGTAAAAGCTTTGCTGTAAAAAGTGGACCATTTATAATGCAGTGTTTTAATTGTGAATTAGGCGGTGCTCCGACAAAGCACACGGCATGTACGAATATGTTGGTACATCACACGGCTTATTGCGGTGCTAATCAATAGCGAGTGCAGTAGCACTGAGCAATCGCTACAAGCTACAAGTAGCGATAGCTACAAGAGTAGAATGAGGTAATACATTTTACCTAATTATTCTTCTTGTTTTTATAGTTACGGCGACATACGTGAAGTGCACAATTTCTCCAGTGCCGTATAACGAAGGAGATTCGCCGGTACGAGACTCGTTCTTTTGTACTGAAATTGGCCAATGTATTTAAATCTGTCTCTAAGCAAGATTAACTAAAACAAAAGATACATTACAATATCAAGACCCAACCAGCACACAATATATTACAACTAATAATACAGTAATAAATGCTAGAATAGTATACCAAGCCAAAGGTTTGTTTAATTACTTTCGATATACTCTTAGATAATACGTATACAGGGAGTTTTAACTACAGACAAAACACATTTCATATTAGTAGGAGGAGGGATATTTTCAGGTAATCATATAGCGTAAAACGTAGATTGGGACAGTTCGTTTAATTAACATTCACAAATGGAGAGATCCCTTTATGATAACAATTATCCATACATACTCGTGCAGCAGATCAGTCGCGTGATAAATATACACACAAAGCCATAGCATAACTTACATTATGGTGGTATATAGTATAATATACTGACACATAAACTGTAGCACGATAGTAGGATTTTTATAATGCATTTTCGATATGTGTAATGCGCTTGCAGGTGCTCGAGACTTGGAACTCATAAGGAGATACATAAATAAATAATATAACATAATCTATTAGCAATAGTTACGATAACACATCATGCTATCAATTAGAAATCTGTTTAGTTAGTACCCAATGTATGTGTGTGTGTGTGAGGAGGTGAAACTAATAACAATGCTCCTGTGTGAAATCACAGCGACCGACGCTCAACTATTTAATTATGCAATGTATTTGTATACTCGTATGTGTGGGCGGCAGACAAACCGCACCCGGTATTGCTTTGTAAGTTTCAGTCGTATCGTGTTGGCCGCGTCGGGATGTAAAGCCAGTCGCGCGGTGGAACTCTGCAGGGTTTCACTGTTCTTACGTAATATATAGCAATAGCGATGTACGTAGCTGTGTGGGTTCCAATGAAGCTCTTTGAAATTCGTTACATATGATCAACGGTCTCAATGAACATTTAACTTTACAACAAGTGCATGCGTATTTAGCACTGTTGCCACGAGGTCTATCTTCAAAGTTTGTAATTCTCTTTTTTTAGAGAATTTCGATTGTTTAGTAATCATCAATTCATAAAATATTTTACACAAAAGTTCTGTGTATGATGTATTCATAGCGTATAGGCTTAGAAAACATTGAGATTAATTATTTTTCTACACTATATGAACATCACAAAACAATCAATTAACAAATTCAATTACGATCAATTATTTCTAATATACAAATTACTAAACTTCCATAAGAATACTTATAAAGTTTTGTTTTATTCCGTATAAAAGATTTCATATGATTTATTTGACCAAATCTAAAATTAGATTTATGTAAAGTATGTCATATGTACGCAAATGTAATAATAATGAAAATTTGATAAATAAATTGTCCTGTGACGTTAAACAAACAATAGGTACGATGTTTGGTTTGAGTTACGTAAGTGAGTATAGATAGGCAGGTAAGCGGAGTGGAGCTACGCTATGCAGTATGTAGATGACATGTAGATAGCACGGGAGTGGTTCGCGCGCGCTCGAGTCCCGCCCTATGCTAATGTGCCGGCGGAAGGGTTAGAAGGGTGCTCGGTTACGCGCGCAGTCGACGCACAGATTGTCACGGGTTAAATTAAAACGTTTATGATGAATGGCCCGCGACAGATTAAGCACACGCGCCGTGCCCGAGGGTCGAGACGGGGGCGAGGTGCGGGCCGTGGGGGGCTACGGGCGACGCGACGGGAACGAGTTAGTGCAACGCGGCGCGAATCTAATGCTGTGACGCGTTTTAATAAATAATACCGATGAATAATGACCCTTTGGCTCCATGAGATTTGTTTAAAGCCCCTCACTGTAATATAAAATATTTTAAAGTAATACAAATTGTCATAAATCAAATTTAATGAACAAATTTTAAAGTACATACTATAACTCGTTATGAGCATCATAATACCTATATACATGTTTATATAATATTTTAGTACATACTGTAATGTCATTCGAATTATATTAACTTATATTTCTCAAATATATGTTTTTTAATTTCTTTCTTTAGTCTAAATATAGTGTAAATAACTGAAAACAGATTATATGGTGGTTTACGAATAGATTCAAAGAAGAATATGTATGATATTAGTTGGAGTCCGCGACTTCGTTCTCGTGTTGTTAGTTTTGTTATTGTTTGAGAAGAATTTCCTTCATCTCGACTAATTGTATATTTTTATTATATTATTTTATATTTTATTGTGATTTTGTCATTAATACTTAACTCGTAAAATCATTTCACCGATTTGAAGTTACTTCTCTGAAGTCTCTTTATTACTGCTTAATTTCTATTAATATGAGATAATAATACGACAAGTTTTCTATTTGCCAATAAAAGATTCATCAAAATCGTATTGGGCGTTACGAGGATTGATACGAGTATATCTACATCAGACATTTAAATTTGATGTATGTATAGATTAAATAATAAATTGATTATTTTGTATAGTGTTATAGTTTATAGTGTTCCATATACATAGTTAAATCACGTGAACAGTTTAATGATCACTTAATGTTGACTGGAACTCGTTCATTGTGCGCGAGGAGGTGAGTCGCGACGCCGCGAACAATATTTACATTCTAGTATATAAACAAGACATCCAGTTGAAACAAGCAAACTGTATCCGTATTTGTTACATTAATCACATCCAAGTTCATTTGCTTACACAAAATTTACAACCGGTTCCAATACAGGATTATTGCAAACTGTACAAATACAAACATGTATCCCAGAGTTTCTAGCCCTCGCGTTGCCTCTGCTGATACCAGTTAGCTTATAATTTTAATGAAAACCTTAAAATTATTATTGTGTTATGTTCCTGCAATGTGTGCGCACTGAACTGCTGTTTCGGTTATGATAGTATTGGTAATAAAGTAGTAATGAAAGTTTCATTAGTAACAATAGTTTTATTTGTCGGTTGATCTCCCACAGATAAGGTTCAGTGAAATCGAATCCGGAATCAAGGCAGTTAGTGTCGGAGGCTGCTCGGCGCAGCGCGGTGCAGTGTGTGCAGCTGCCGGCACACGCCGCGCGGGGGCGACACAATCCGCGACGCGCGCCGCAACCCTTTAGCGGCTGTTAATTCTATTTCATTTAGATATATTTTTGTGTAACGTGATGCGGGGTGAGGTCACTGGCTCAGGGGGGGGTCAGGGGGTCGTGATATGCACGCGTCGCGCGATAACTAGGCAGCACATGCGGGCTCGCCGCACCCCGCCCTGTAATAATGTAGATCGAACGAATAAACATTATAAATTGCTTTAATCAGCTCTAAATGGGTATCTGGTCGTATTTCAAACGGTAACAGTCAGCCACGGCTACGGGTTTTGTTGTCTACTGTAAGGATAACATGCTTGGAATCGCTTTATATATAATACCTATAATAAGTATATCGTGTTGATTGATAAAAAGAAATAGGGAGACATTATCACAGTACCCATAATATATGGTAAATACAACATTATCTTATTTTCAATGTATTACCACATACTTAGATTTGAACTGAATGTATTTTGAAGTACCAGTTATTCCGGTGTACCTATACCGACTACTCAACAGTCTTTAAAACGGACGCGTTCTCTTCAATTTTTTCCAAAAATTACAACAAATGTGTCGACTGCAAGAAGTATACCTCCAGTAATCTTATAGTTTTAATAAATGAAATAGTTTGTGACGATGGGCGTAAGTTTGTTATTCTTTCACACAACAACTACTGAAAAGATATGAAACTTTATAATAATATAACTTTTACATCAGAATAACTCATAGGCTAAAATGTATACAGACATCATTTAAATTTGCCTCAAGTGAATTTAAAACAATCCTGTCATGTAAGAACTATTTATATGTGTGTTTCATACACCATTAGAGTTACTCGAAGATAATGTACGTACTTGTGGTTTTATCAAGGGCGGCTGCTAGTATCTCTATATAGAAGTCTCCATCTCACACGAATCTAGAATGTTGAATTATTTATTGCGATAAGAAATCCAAAACAAAATTTTGAAGGAAAAAAGAAGTCCGTTTTCAATTATTTAAGTGGATTAAAGTTTACAAGCTTTAGTTTAATAATTCAGGTTACTACTTGTACACTCAATCATGTTAAAGTCTAATGACTGAGCTGTTATCACTTGATTTGAAGTGTGAGTGTGCTCGGTGTGGAACTGTAGAATGATTAAGCATGCCGTTAAGTGATTAGTGTGATTAAACGCGCTAAACACCGAACTATCATTGTTTTCAATCGGATAGTTTAGTACGTTCTGTAGGGAGAACATCCTAGGATGTCGTATGCTACCGGCAGCGCTACTAGCACTGCACTCACATCAAAGAGTCCTTCCGACGCGTGCTCTCCCTCGCCCCGAGCCGTTTACCTTCCAGTGGAGTGGACTCGCGGAATCTCTTTATGCTGAGATTACAAACAACCCGGTGTAATAAGATATCCGATTCGATATATTTAACTGGAATAGTTGTCTCTGAGGGACCGAACACTGGGAAAATAACCCTTATGTTTTTACTAGATAAGTAGGTATATGTGTTAGCATCATAAATTAAACTTGAACTGGTAGCGAATGTTGCGTACAAATACATATGATAATAAATCGCCTGAGTTGTTAATGTGAGAAGAATAGAATATATTAAAAACGTTCTTTTAAAAGCAAAATCTTTTAATACTGCTTAGTATCAATTCTTAATAGGTATTTCTGCATATCCAGGGTTCCTTTTTTGAAAACTATATTTGTTTTAATTTATTAGCCGACTTCAAAAAGGAGCTTCTGTATTCGACCCGTATGTATCTATGTATGTTTGTATGTCCGCGAATTTCTTACTACTGGACCAAATTGAATGGAATGTAATTGTTTGCTGCCTATTTTTCCAGGGAATGTTTTAGTACCTATATAAAACATTAGGATTTGATGAAGATTTCCAGAGATATTTAATAAAACTCTTCAATAATTAACAGCAAATGACTCACGATTGCTGTAATCGTACAACTATGTATTGTTTTAACCATTCCACAACATAATATCACGCCTGTATGGTTTTAGGGGGTAAAGAAATTTGTATAGTAGATAATTTTTTGGCATTTATGTTAATTTTCTATAATATTTGGCCGTATTAAATTGTTGTATTCTTTCGTAGGCTTAATAGTGTTGAATTGTAAACGATGAGTTAATAATTATTATTCTCATTCAAAATACAGAAAGAGTTTCAGTGTTAAAGTAGTTATTAATAAAAATAGCCTAACTTAGTTCTTATAAACACAGATATCTGTCATTATAAGTCCTGTGAAAATCGGACCAATCATTTCGGATATTCTACGCGTATGAAGTCGTAACACCTAGTCGAAAATAAAAAATAACCCGAGTTACTCCTTATATGGTCAGCGATCTGCCACTGAAATTACGTAAAAATAGGTATAACTGTTTTGAATATTCTACTGTGGACGAAGTCGTGGGTTACAGCTAGTAATAATAACAAATTGAATTGCCTACCAGCCAAATAGTGAAAATATGAAATACTCTTTAAACGTCTTTTATATAAGGAAATAGGGACTTGGCGCCGACTTGAATTAAATATGTAGGTAATAGATATTATTTGAATGTTGTAATTCTATCTTTTTTTGTTAAACTAAGCCAAAGTGTTATGTAAAGTGAAGTGAGTAAAACATTATTTTAAACTTTTAAGTCGCAATTTTTGAAGACGGTTCGTGTTCTCTTTGCGTAGTATAATCTGTGGTATTTTTATGAAAGGAGAATAGTTTAAGTTTATTAGTTTAAATTATAAAGTCTTAATTAAAAAGAGGAATGGTGTTAATGGAAAATAAGTCTTAATGTCGCTTCAATTGTTTTCAGAAACTCAGTATTGTGTCTTTTATGATATCGTCTTCCGAAATAACACTCGGAGAGATTGACATTGGTGTTAGGAAATAACAATAGTTTAGTTTTTATAGTAAACAATTTTTTTTATTATAATTTAATATATCTCCTTAATTATGATATGCAGAGAGTGAGTAACCCTGATGGCGTCGATATAGTACGGGGAGGGGGAGTGGGGTCGGGGGATGGTGTTTGTGAATTTGTTATTATCGCAAATTTTTTTTACTCTCTTTAGAATCAAACATTTTTTTTTTGTTGAAAGTGAAACTGTACCCCTGTTAGGTACACACGGCGAGTGCGCACGTGCTCGCGGCAACGCAAGGGTTACTGAGTGTGTGTGTTGGGGGGGCGAGGGGGGTCGGGGGATTTCGTACATACAACGCAGCGGCGGCGGCGGCGGGCGCGCACATTGTACTCTTGCACCCTTTTTCCTTTCATAGCGCAGATTGCAGCACTTTTTTACCGAGAGCGCAGGTGTGCGCGGAGGGGTGCGGGAGAAGGCGGCGGGTCGAGGGGAGTATGAGATGGGGCGTTTTTTACTGGCGGCACCGCCCCGTCGTTTGCATACACTCCGGTCCGCGACTAGAGGTCCGCGCGCCTCCCTCGGCCGCGCACTCTCCGTCTTGAGATGCGATGTCTTAACGTCGTATCGCTCGCCGCCGCCTGCAGACAGGCTATATCTAGTTATACTTATATTCCTTACCTGTCTATTACAAATTATAAACGCTACTGTTGAAACTACCAACTACGAGTGAGTGACACAATGAAATGTAATTAATTATAATTCCCAAATGTTTCAGACGGCTCGTAATATCTACGGTGGCTTGCTGCGCAACAGTTGCAATTCTAGCAATTAACAATATAGGACTACGTGAATTATTAAAGTTTAAGTTTCAAGAATTCCGTATTTTCACTCTACCCTCTCAATATATTCTTGATAATTTAATGTATGTTCGATAGAACTTTGAAAAGCTTGAATTCGTAAAAGACCGGCATGATCTAAATACTAGAAACTGTGACAAACTTGTCGTCCTATGTTTCTGACTCAGTAAAACCAGTAACAGTTTGTTAGGTAATAGTATTAGGTTTTATAACAAAGTCCCAAAGCATGTTACCGATTTGCTGGACTATAAATTAAAACGTTATGTCAAGTGACTTTTGGTGTCAAAGGGCTATTATAGAGTGCATTAATATGTGAACGATGGTGATGTCTGTAATTGAATTCTCTCTGTGCATCCACTAATGACGATTGTAACGTGTAATTTATTTAAAATATACATCTATATATGTTAAAAAGATAAACACGATCGAACTTCTTGCAGGTTCTTCTTGATGACTGGGTTGTTTTCCGAACCGGTGGTAATTTTGACGTTCATAAGCGCTTTCTTAGGGCCTAATTTGAATAAAGTACTTTTTGATTTTGAAAAAAAAACATGTTAACAAAAATACGTATCAGGAAATATATACTGACTTTAAATGAATGGATGAACAATTTAAGATAGTTTTAGTTTCGTACACTGGCGTGGTTCACATCACAAAACATTATCTAGTAAGTAGTGCAAATAGAAGAGTTTATAAAACTATAAAATCGTGTACATACTGACGAAAATAATTAAAATATATTAAAAACTCATAGTGACTACAATAAACCAGTTCAAAACTAAATTACTATTGAAACTGACAACAGGAACCGACATGCAAAATAGTAACATCACAAGAGAGAATATATGCGTATTATACATTAACATACACTATATTATTATTATGGAAGGAATTCATGTAAATGTCCAATTATGTTATTGACATAATTTATATTGACGTTTCTGGTGGATTGTATACCGTGGGCGTTTGGTTAACAAGAGTCACACATAACGTTCTCGTATCCTTGAACGACAGTAAACACATGATGGATTCCACGAGCAGCTTCAGCACACGCTAAATGTTAATCTTGACAATAACAATAAACTATACTATGCTACAGTACTGAGCGAATGCTGAAAATATAACTTAGTAAATTTATTACGTACTTTTTATGTGCATGCTATTTTAAAAGTTTTTAAGCGAGCTCAATGTTCCTTTGAAAAAGTACGTCTATAATGACGAATCGTAGTATTTCCGTTATCTACTCGGATTTAAGATCGAAGATTTAGTCAACACACGTATACACGTCATCTCATACACATTGACATACTCGTGTATGTACCAGTACAGAGATATAGAATTCGTTTTGCATAGTAGCGAGTCCTATGAACCGGGGCGATGCGCCGGCAGGCATATGTTATACCGTTAGACCTGTGCTAACACTCTGCCTCTGTAGAATTTCAACTCGATAAATACTGGGCTTAACTAACTCGTACTTGTCTCGCTCTTGTCACATTAAACGTTTACAACTATATCAATTCAATGTTACATTAAATATGTAACAAAATATAAACTATGAACGGATTTTCCTTCAACTCTACAAGTATAATGTGTAGTTGAAGGGAGTCGTGGCTCTGTCCACTAGCGCTTAACTCTTATCACTACATAACATATATTTATTCATTATACAATAGCTATACATTACAGAATATTTATCTGACGAAGTTCGGCGTGGAGAAGATGTCGGACGGCACCGGGTGTGCTCGCTAGTGTCATGTCGGCTGCGCAGCTGAATCCGGTAAACAATTTTTTTAAAGAAAAACCGTTATTTGACACACAAACGTCACCCTTCCGAGTTTGAAATTTCAATAAAACGACAACAGAACTGAGAGTTTTTTACTCTTCGCGGATTTTAAAAAAATGTGGGGTAATGCATTTTTTATCATAAAAATGTTGTTCGAGTGCTGAGACGCGGTCGTTATTAGTTCCCACGTGAGGACGCGGGGTGCGGAGCGCGGGGTGAGAAGGGTGCCCCGGGATGTGGGTCACCCATTGTTCCTTTCCTTCGTTTTTGCGCTAAAAAATAGATTTCGCGAGACCTGTCGCCTCCCGTCGCGCCCCGCACCCTCCTCTGACATACATTTTTAGGGTAAAACTGTAAAATTACCGCGCAGCTTGCGACCGAGCTTTCTCAGGAGTCTTGAAAGCTTCCAGACATGGATGTAACGGAGCGGCGGCTATCAGACAAGGGTTCTGCAGACATCTGTCGCGCCCGCCACAGAATGTAGTTTAACCGATTCCGAGAGAGGGTTCAGCGGAGGGGGGAACACAATAAAATGATTAGGTCAACAAAACTAAGGCTGCGGGCTGTTTGCACTGGACCAAAGTGGGCGCGGGGAGAAGCGGCGGAGGACGAGCGCGAGGGTGAGGGCCGAGATTACCTCCGTTTTAACGCGCGAATGATTTCAAAGGCGAACGGAGCCACTTCACAAATAATCCATCAAGTCCTCGTCGCGAGCACCAGTCTGAGGGTGCGGCGGGAGGCGAAACGGTGCGGGGCAGGCACGAATCCGTGTAAATTCAATTCCCGAGTAGATTGGAGTGCATATTCAGGTAACAAGGTTTGTGTCGTGTCGCTCCCTCGCAGTATTGTGCCAATACGTAGGTACCTGTGCCGATGATTGCCTCTCTCGAGTACCCTCAGGGAGGTCCGTCCGGCCGCGGCCGACTACCCGCAGGCCGAGTGGACAACCCTCACGAACTCTAATGTGCACTTGTGTTTGAATACATAAAGTAAACAGAGTGTAGCGACTTTGTTCAGGAATTCTACTTCAAATACAAATATTGTCTTTGACGATATATTGGGAATGTTAACATTATTACATTTAATTCGACGGCAGTCACAACCCATAAATATACAATATACAGCGTTTATACTTCCATAGATACCAATATAATCTTTATAATTTATAGATCAAGTCGCAACCCGCCCCGGCTTCGCACGGGTGCAATATAGGTAGCGTCATAAGTCCCTAAACGATTTAGATAACATTTTTAGCCCTATGATATTTGCAGTTCATCTAGACATAGGACCTTAACAAAATTATTCACACATTCATTTTTTTTGTTGCTCGTAATTTTAAATCTGTGATATCTTCTTCCATATTCATTGAAGTGATACGATGTAAAGGACAGTTTTAATGTACATTAAACGCTCAAGGTAACTAATTGGACAAGGATTATTTCGATATTGATATAATAATATTTGGAACTGTATGTGCTCGTAGTGATGACCGTACTGTCGCGTATCGCGGACGGAGACCGCTCACTGCTTGCAATGTGTTGTTAATTACACGTACATTAGAAAGTTTTAAACTTGCTAACATTACAGAATCATAGCCTTCATTTTAATATGATGAAAAGTATATCCGTATACGCATATTTTATCATTTATTTTATATCTCGATAACCACTTTTTGACATTAAGAATTTACGTCAAATCCAGCCCGTTTACAGCTTGCTTGCTAGCCGGTGTCCTGTTAACCAATCTTAGACGAAACAATATATTTTATATTATTAGCAAGAGATGAGCGGAGTAGATAATGGCACGCGACTTCCTGAATTTTGCAACCCTAAAACAAACGTCTATTTATTGTAATGACGTCACAAGGAAACCCAACGTGAATCTGTAGAACGTCACAAACTTATTTGTTTTAAATTCAATGAGAGTGCACTAAATATTACCGCGTGCAGACTGATCAGAAATTGTATTTGACTGGATAGCATTAAAACGATGCTACTATCTGTTTAAAGGTAGTGGATGTGAGGTATGTGCGGACACAACACTCGACACTTGTCTGATCAAAAAGAATTGAAAACTATTTATCACCTTCTAACGAGGTGATGATATTATAAGCATAATTGTGGAATTGCTTTAAGATTTCTTGAAAACGGAAAACGAATGCCGTATTTCCTCCCGGCGCAGTGCGCAGTGTTGGACGCGGTGGCATAACGTGCCGGGAAACACACCTGCGCGCGTGCATCATTATGCTTCTATTAATTATTATATTCCATCATAAGAATACGGTCCCGTATCAAATTACGTTTACAAAGCGTTGTGCTGTATACACAGGTTTCTTAATAACAAAAACGAGTACATTAATGAATGCATTTGTGTTTACTGAAGTAGATGCTCTTACAAATCGTATCACTTTACAATAAGAACAATCGGGCGAGAAACAAACCGGAACCTCGCGAGCTCCACGCATGCAATAATACAACTTAAATGTGTCTCATATGAAAATCCTACAAGATTTAAGGTAACAGACGATACAACAGTGAGCAGGCTATGGTTGAAAACACTCACTGGCACGCTGTCACTGAGCTCCATATGTAGTTATGCTTTATCTTGGTATCTACTGTGTGTGACGAAAATATCATTAATAACATAAATATTTCTTCACGGGCTTTAATTATACGGCATGAATAATACTCCAATGTTAACCGGTAGTCACCTGACTGGCTAAAAGGATCGAGAGGAGAGTTACATTCTGAGCAGAGATAAACGCTTAAATTTAGAGCATTATAGAACAGAACAGTAACCTAATCATTGCACGTATACATTTTTAATTTGCAAATTAACGTGCGGAAAATAGATTGGATTGGTTCCAGACTGACTATGACATAGTTGAATATTTAACCATTTTATATTATTATAAAGAAGATACAATTCAAAATAGTACGTCACATTACGAATAATTATGTTTCACATCCATTCCTAACAAAAATATATGCCCAGTCTCGAGTTCGTTGCTAAGAATAATAAGCCTAAAGATATAAAATTAAACCGTGTGTAGTTTGAACTAGTGACACATAAGTAAATAAGTAATATGAGTTTAATTCATAACTGTGTTCGCCCCTCACCCCGCACCCCGCACCCCTCGCACATTGTGATGGATCGCGTTTGTTCAACGACAAAACACGTTGTAAAAAACTCTGATGGCATATAGTGTGAGGGCGCGGTGAGACGCAGTGCGGTGCCGAGTCCTGCCTTATGTTGAACACCGTTATATTATGTTCAACGTCTGTCCTGAGCAACTGATATATGGCCTCGTCTCGAATCGTTCATAAGAAACCCCTGTTACACAATATGCCCCTTTACACGTATTAAATTGATAAAAAAAATGTAAAAACCAAAAATATATGTGTACTGCGTATTTTCAAAATAAAAACAAGGAATAAAGGGAATTCAAACAGTTTATAAAAACGTGTGTCTAGACATACGAAAGAATAAATCCGAGTGTGATAGTAGTATGATCCTGATTTATTTACATAATAACTAATATTGAAAATATGAAAGTATGTTGGATGAATACCTGTCGTTCGGTTATACTTGAACGACTAGACGGATTCTTACACTTAGTATATAAGCCCATAATGTCGTACAGAGAGACATAGGCTAGTTTTATAATGCTAGAAAAATTTAGTTAATTATTAAAGTTCAGTTTGCAATCTTGGAAGCGACTGCGTCAGGTAACAACTAGTACATATAATATTTATTAGTATGCATAACATAACAAAATATGCTATGGTGCTTATGCGCTCAGCAAAGCTTAGTTTCTATGCTATTAATGTATTTTTATATTGTAATGAGGATTGAAAGTTCACAAGGTGACCATGACCTGCGCGGGCAATGTCGGTATTCGGGCCGCACAGACGGGCGGTAATTACAGCGCGCGGGCGACACTCAGTAGCCTACGCCGCGTGACCGCGCCTCCGCTCCACCGCGCCGTGCGGGTCTCACGTCGCAGAGACAAATACATCGCAATTATAAACTGCTTGGTCGTCGCGTTGCGTTGCGCATCGATCAGATTTTATCTCCATACTAATTATTACCTCTGGTTTACTTTACAAAAAATATACGTTGTGCAAGTAAACTTAAATCATATCGATATATTCGACATTACTATATTTATTCTTGAAAAAGTGTAATTGGTACTTATATGCATCAATTATGTAATTATTGTCAATTAATTACCGACAAGGAGTTTAATGTTTGTAATACATTTCAAAAACATCTCGAGCAAAGAAATTTCTTAGTTTTTACATAAAATAAAAATGTACTTTGGTTTACCCATAAAACACGTTAAATACCAGCAAATTTTGTACAGTAATTACTCAAGTTATGAAAACTTAGAAATATATTTTAAACTCCGTGTTAAATAACATGATATACTATTGTGCAGAGATGGATAAATTGATTATTCTCTGTGTCTATAGACCTCCATCATCAAGTATTTATCAATTCTTACAAAAAATGGAGGAAATTTTAATAAGAATATTTAATAGTAACAAGAGAGTTTTAGTCTGTGGTGACTTCAATATAGATATTTTAAATATGTCACCAGAGGTCACTATGTTCACATCGTTATTTAAGTCATTTAATCTGGATCCTCTTTTTAATGAGCCAACAAGATGTACGTCTCAAACTGCATCTTGTATAGATAATATATTTACTGACTTCAAGACCATTGGCGGTAGTATTATTACTGGGATACGATCTGACCACAAAGGACTCATTGTTAAAATTAATTGTGATAAACCTAGCGGTGTCTGTAAAAAAACAACTAGACTTCTATCAAAAAAAAGATTACAACTTTTAAATCATAATATTGCACAACATTTATCTTTCAAGACTTTTAATAATCAAGGTTCTAATAGTGACTATGAAAGCTTATTTAATATCATAAGCTCTGAATTTAATAAACATTGCCCAAGAAAGGTTATTAGTATAAGGAAAAAAACTAATTTTAGCGAATGGGCAACTACAGGCATTAAAAAAAGTAGAGATCGATTGTATGAGCTCTATTATAAGAGATCACTAACAAATAGTGAATCCTTTCATGCCTATATTAGTTATTCTAAAGTTTTTAAACGTGTTTGTGTAGCTGCTAAAGCAAAATTTTTAGGAAATAAAGTTCTTGAGTCTAGAAATAAGACCAAAACTGTCTGGCATATAATAAATAAAGAATTAGGAAATAATAAAACAAATGATAATTCACTTAATCTAAATGTCGACGGAGTACATATTTCAAACAGTTCAGAGGTAGTAACTGTTTTTCAAGATTATTTCACTAATATACCTTTACAAGTCACTAAGAATATAACATCATCAGCCCAGGGTGCTGCAGCTCTTTTAAAAAATATGAGTGCACCTATAAACTCGACATTTAATTTCTCGTCTATTAGTGCAGGTGAAATAGTAAGGGCTTTTAAACAATTAAATTTTAAACAAACCGAAGACATATGGGGAATGTCGGTAATAGTAGTACAGTCCATAATTGTCACTATTTCGCCACATTTGGCTAATATATTTAATCAAAGTATAGCAAAAGGAACTTTCCTTAATTTAATGAAAGTAAGCAAAGTGGTTCCTTTGTTCAAATCAGGCTGCAAAAGTAATCTTGGAAATTATAGACCTATTTCTGTACTTCCGTCGTTAAGTAAAATTTTTGAAAAGATTATGCTCTCACAGTTAGTAGATTATTTCAATGTGCATAAGTTTCTGGATGGTCGACAGTTTGGTTTCACGAAAACGAGGTCCACTACTGACGCTGGTGCAACGCTGATAAGACATATATTGGGGGCCTGGGAGGATTCGCGAGATGCAATTGGTGTGTTCTGCGATTTGTCTAAGGCCTTCGATTGCGTTGACCATAGTACGCTTATTCTTAAATTGAAACACTATGGTGTTTGTGGATCTTCTCTCGGCCTTCTAGTCTCTTATTTAAAAGATCGCTGTCAAAAGGTTAGCATACATGGGGTAACCTCTGCGGGATCGTTTGCGCGGATTGGCGTCCCACAGGGCTCTATTTTAGGGCCGTTTTTGTTCTTGATATATATAAATGATCTGCCGCTAATTGTTAATGACTGTGCTGACATGGTGCTTTTTGCAGACGATACTTCACTTATATTTAAAGTAAAAAGGATAGATTCAGAGGTTGGGCATCTGAATAATAAGTTAAATGAAATTTGTCATTGGTTTGCGTTAAATAACCTGTTGCTAAATACAGAAAAAACGAATTGTATGAGATTTACCTTACCTAATGTTCCACAGGTTAATAGTAGTATCAAGATCGAAGGGGATTTGGTAGGATTAGTTAATAATACTGTATACTTGGGTATCACACTTGATTCCAAATTACAATGGGGTCCTCATATAAAAAAAATTGGCTGGAAGATTAAGTTCTGCTGCATTCGCGGTACGTAAGATTCGCCAGCTTACAGATATTGCCACAGCAAGATTAGTCTACTTCGCTTACTTCCATAGCTTAATGTCCTATGGCATTTTGCTGTGGGGGACAGCAGCTGAGGTAGACACCATATTCTTATTGCAAAAACGAGCAGTTCGAGCAATATACAATATGGGACCTCGCGAATCATTAAAGACTAAGTTTCAAGAATTCGGTATCTTAACTCTGCCTTCCCAATACATTCTGGATAACTTAATGTATGTTCGCAAAAACTTTGATAAGCTGGAGTTCGTAAAACACAGGCATGATTTAAAAACTAGAAACTGTGACAAACTGGTCGTTCCATGTTTTAGACTCAGTAAAGCCAGTAACAGTTTTTTAGGTAATAGTGTTAGATTTTATAACAAAGTCCCAAAGCATATTACTGATTTGCCAGACTATAAGTTTAAGTGCCATGTTAAGCGGGTTTTGGTGTCAAAGGGTTATTATAGAGTGGATCAATATGTGAACGATGGTGATGTCTGGAATTGACCCCTCTCTGTGCATCCACTAAAATCGATTGTAATGTAAAATGAATTTTAATTATATAAGTATATGTTAAAAAGATAAACCCGATCGAGTTTCTTGCCGGTTCTTCTCGATGACTGGGATGTATTCCGAACCGGTGGTAGTTTTGACGTTCATAAGCGCCTTCTTAGGGCCTAAATTGAATAAAGTATTTTTGATTTGATTTGATTTGATTTGATTGTCGTTACCTTGTAAGAACCAAATATAAACGATCTTTTAAATGCTATACGTAATACATATTTATACAGTCGCCAGAACATATCATAATAACACGGTTTCACAAAAACTCTGTATATAAAAAGAATATTTAAAAACTAATTACGACATTTGAAAATGTAACTAAAATGTAAGATAGGGTATAGAGAAATTAATCGAACAGTAAACTTGGAGAGGCTCGACTGGTGTACTGTACCTCCACCTTACAGAAGATCACAGTCAAATAACATTATTCTTCTGTAGAGTTTTGTTCCTGTGGTGAATAAGGTCGCCAGAGCTCCTGAGGCTGCGTTGTGCTGAGCAGTAGGGGATCTACGGTGCTATTGCGGCTATTGGAATGTATAAGCAAGTAGTATTGACACGGTGGTCAGGGACACCCGGTGAAACGGTGGCAGCTAGCAGATTAGTAGGATTCCCAAAACTATGGATCACTTAATCTCCACCCTGGAAGGCTGAACCGCCAGTCTGCGCACAATCCTTAGAGTGGCAGTCGTGCCGAAGGAAAAGACCGGAGTGAACCCGGTTGCTACTACAAGGGGGACCGGGGGCCCTTTCGTACACCACGCTGACAAATCGCACTGCCTATGTTACCCCTCGGCTAGTTTTTTTCCCTTTGGGTGTGCATTTGTCTTATAATTGTCGGCCTAACTAATCCTAATCAACCTCTTAAACACCAAGAAAAATATGGCAAGAAGAAGAAAAAGAAATATATGCTTTACAGTGAGATCCTCGTCCACAACATTGATATTTTGCAAAATCAGGGGACTTCACTCCAATCTGAACGCAATCCACCTATATTTGGAGACTGCGAAGCTGATCATTTTATTTCTTACAGAGACGCATATATCATGTCCGGCTGATACATCATACTTACTTTCGCCGAGTACAAGCTCGAACATAAAGTCCTGAGTCGTGCCGGTATATGCATGTATGCTCCAGAGGATTTCTTTTAATGCAGCCTTCATTGGCTGGAAAACAGCGATCTGTGAGTATTATAGGTGTGTAGGAATTTTGCTGAGCATGACCACATTTACGCTTGCCTATACAAGTCTCACAGCGATGACATGGAAACATCACGACTCTTTGAGCACCTGGAATTGACGGCAGATAGAGTACTCGAGCAGTATTTATCTACGGAATTGATTGTATTAGGAGACTTCAACGCTCACCATGTAGAGCGGCTTAATTCTCCATCCACCAATCTCACATGGAGGTTTGCTTATGTATTTAATCTGACTTACGGATTCACATAACCGGTACAAACTCCAACAAAAATACCTTTTATCAAAGGCTATATATACTAGCTCTTTAATAAACTTTCTGCTGACAACACGGATGGATGTTCCATTACAATGGCTGCGCCCCTTGACTCACTTCAACACTGTCTTGTATGAACATAAGCGCCACGCGTGTGATTTGTGTATATGGGTTGCCAGCTTTCTGTCCGGCAGATATATAAAAGTCGTAACAGACGGTAGTTGCTCCGAAAACATGGATATAAATGCTGGCGTCCCGCAAGGCTTCGTATTATCTCCAGTGGTATTTTTGCTGCATATAAATGACATGTTATCTATTGACGGCATTCATTAGTATGCGGACGATCTCCCTTGCTCCTCTGTGGTGGAAAGTCGCGAACAACTTGAGTTTTATAATCGATAATATACTATCTAAATAATCTAAATATTGCTAATAAAACCCCCATTTGCTGCCCCAAGACACGCCCCTTACCAACGCGAGTATTAGGATCCTTGTTGTCAAAATTTCCAGCAATCTTCAGTTTCGTAGTCATTTGAAAAATACGGTTAGCTTCGCATTCAAAAAACTCAGTGTCATGAATAAAGCAAAACGGTAGTTTACTCCTGGGCAAAGACCGCTATTGTACTTAATTTGTTGCTATTGAACTTAGATAAGCTAGATTTCGTAAAGGACCGACATAATCTAAATACAAGAAATAATAACAAATTGGTCATTCAATGTTTTAGGCTCACTAGGACCGATAACAGTTGTTTAGGTTATAGCGTTAGGTTTTATAACAAAATTCCAACACACGTTACTGATTTTCCGGATACTAAGTTCAAGCACCATGTCAAGCAGGTTTTAATGTCTAAATTCTATTTCAGAGTGGATCAATATGTGAACGATGGTGGCGTCTGGAAATAACGCCCTCTCTGTGTATCCACTAATACCGAATGTAATTATTTGTACCTATGTTCATAACTATGTTTTAAAAATACGAATTGTAATAAGTTAAATGAAAGATAATCCAGATCGATTTTCTTACCGGTTCCTCTCGATGACTGGGTTGTTTTCCGAACCGGTGGTAACTTTGACGTTCATAAGCGTCTTCTCAGGGCCTAAACTGAATAAAGTATTTTTGATTTTGTACAAAACGCAAGTCCGATCACATATGGAGTACTGTTGCCATCTTTGCGCGGTAATACCTGGATTCCAACTTGGGCCATTTGACTTGACTCAAAGAGAAACGCTGAGAATTATTAACGTTCACAAACTCATAAACATTATCGAAACATTAAGTCTAAGGAGAGACATCGCGTCTTTATGTGTGTTCTATCGTTGGTAATGGGTTGTGTTTCGAGGAATTGTTTAACATTATGCCTTTGGCTACTTTCCACCATCACACAACTCGTCATCAGCACGGAATACGCCCTCACACCTTGAAATAGAAATGGTCATGGACGACCCGGTTCCAGAGGAGTTTCCTCCCACGAACGCTCTTGTTGTCGGTGAATCGTAGCCTAAGGCGTATAAAAACAAAAGTGTAAAGGCAAGGACTGCACTAGGTCATAGTCAACATAACGGTATGGCACCGACGTTTAGACCATCGCAATGTTTGTGTATTAACCGTAGACCTTTACTTGTTAATATAACTGCAACAGTAGTACAGTATTGTGATCTTCCAGCTAATGTAGGTTCTTTCAAGACAAAGCTATTTAAGAAGATACATGTGCTGCAAAAAGCCAGAAACCAATAACTACATACCCACTTGATAATGCACTATATATAGTATTAGAATTATTTTAAATGGAATGTCTTCTTCTAACGCGTCAGTAAACATTTTTGGAGATCAAGTGTCTCTCTATCGCACTCATCGATTCCATTGGAAAGGTATTGTTCACTAATGTTGTAATTACATTGTTATAGAAGTGGGGTTTTAAAAGTATCTTGACTCTTAGACGTACAAGTCGCAACGAGTCGCATATTACATACTTCGAAATAGTCAAAAGCCTTCTCTAATTGATTTCGAATGCAAGGCATGGGATCTGATTATTATACGCTTTGATATTTTGTCTATAGTATTGTATATAGTTTAGGATACTAAATCCTTTTTCAAAATTAATCTGTTTTTTTATGCTGAAAATTGTCAAATCTTTGTATGAGAAGATTTATAATTACTTGAGAAAACAGTTCCCAATAGTAACTTACGGACACAATTGGCCAGTAATTTTCCCGTAGTCACTTGTCTTGAAGAATTTTCAGCTAAACGTCGTGTTCAGTAGATAATTCATCGTTGACTACGATGAATTGAACTTTTCTTGTCAAGTAGAGTCCAGATCCTTAAAAGGGTTTAACGAATTCCAGCTGAAACCATTCAAATACAACAGCGATTTTTGACAGACTAGAATGAAGCGCAAACTCCTTAATGCAATCTATATTTAGCTTGTAGTTCATATACGGGGTACTTCTCACAAGTATCTGATCCCTACTTATGCTAAATTTATTGACTACAAAGACTTATTTACATTTATGACATGAGAATTAATAAGCACTTGCGTACTTGCGTACCTCTAAACCATACTAATAAAACTGTAAAAAAGTCATGTCTGAACATTGAAAATATTATCCAAAAACGAATTATGAGAGGTGTAGGAAGTATAACAAAATAAAACAAGTATATGTTTAAAATTTTTGTATCTTTGAACACGTGAAACTCCAACATTACTTGACCATTTTTTTTAGGGTTTTCACACGTGACTTACACATAATTTAAAGTAACATATACCTTCACTTTATTAGTGTCCGCTAACGGTCTATTCAGAAAGTCTGTTCAGCTTAATATAGTTTGTAGGCAAGAAAAGGATAGCACTTCGTAAGATGATTTTAAGATTCTTCATGTTACGGGTGTAAACTGTATTAAAGTTTTAAGCATATGTGTCTAAATGACCCTCTTATTATAACGATTATATTTAAAGATATTGATGAGAGCAGATACATCGGGTCCGAGATGGTACAGGTGACGTGGTGATGCGGCTCTCGAGGTAGAGCGACCGCTCGTGTATATGCGTCCTACTTAATGAAACACGTTGAATTTGAATGGTGCGCGAGTCACCCGAGTGCTCTCTCCACCTCGGTAAATAATTACCGGCAAAATAATTAATATTATAAAGTATCGTGTGAGCGAGACCGTGCGATACAATCGCAAATTATTTTACATAATTATATGTTAAATTACATACGAACATTCTAGGAAATTAATTAGATTCGGCTCGTCCGCCGTGCGCTCTCGTGCCTAATACATATAACTTATTAACAACTATATTTATTATGTAATTATAATTAGTGCATTCAACTCGATCTCGCGTACAATTACGACCTAGCTAGGTACATATCGTTTTTTGTTTCTTTTTAAACAATACTCTAGCCCGAGTTCCGACAATTTCGGCTTATAATATTACTGAAGTGCTCTCTCACGATATGTACCCACTGTTACGTAAGAGTAAACGGGATCAAGTTCCAGTTACCCCGAGTTTACCATAAAACATAATTTGTCGCGAGAAACAACCGAAATTGTACACACACTCTACGTACAATGATAAAGTAATTATCTACTGGTAGGTTTTAAATATTTATTTCAGCTATAATAGTATAGAAAAACGAATAATGTTTGATTAATTATGGCTTCGGTAGGAAGCAGTGTGCGATGCATTATGCGTTGTCATCGTCTGAATAATGTGCGCAGTCTCCGATTGCTGCCGATCCTAGTTCTCGGGTCCCAGCGACGAACACATTCAGTACAATCCGTCCGGGTCTGGGCGGCGCGGTGCGAACGACCGGGCAGCGCGTGCTCCGTGCGGTGGCGGGCCGGACGGCGGAGGGGAGCGCGCACTGGTCACGAGCTCACGAATATTCAAGATCGAAGATTTGAATACTAGATAATTAATATCGCTTTATTAGCGCTGGAAATACATAGATTTATGAAGATATTATTCACTTTGTGCGAGCCGCGCCGCGCCCGGTACACACCGCGTCACTCAATCGCCTGTAGTATCGCGCTCGAGTACACTCACCGAGGAACTTTCAACGCGACATTCTTTTTGCACCATGTGGTTAGGCAGACAGAGTGAATAATGAAACGTAATAGAGCATTTATCTGCGACAAATCGTTTAATTACATTTCCGATAAGTTTATAAATCAGTATGTGTAATCAATATGTTAATAAACAAGCGAGGTATAATCACTCGTAGCTGCAGCTGGCAGCGAGTGTCGTGTGGCTACAGGGTCGGACGGGGAGGGCGCGCAGACGCACATCACATACTAATGGATAGCACGGGATCGGGTAAAGATCGATAATATCTTGAACACGTCAAGTCCGTGGTTAATGAAACTTTAAGGACGGGTTAAAGAATGACACGCAGTAAAATCTTAACGGTTTTATGATAAATGATTGATTGAAGCACAGGGAACCGCTCATAGACACGTGTCGTGTACTTTTATTGTACTGAACCGGGAAATTTGAGTTAAGAAAGTAAAATTAGAGAACCTCAGTTTCAGTTTGTATCATTCCAGGTTCATTTGTTCATAGTTATTATTTTTATTAATATATCTGCTAGAAGTATATTTACGATGGTAGGTCGATGCGCCGCGTGTCATTTTCATACTAGCAGTTGCTTGATAAAACAGCTAATGCGAATCACGTGGGTTCGTCTGTACTCCAATAATTAGTAGTTCTTCGACTCGCTGCTTTATTTATTATTTCTTGGAAGCTGTTGGTAAAACCGTTAATTCTCATTTTATAATTTCGCTATTCGCTGCCGATGACCCGAAAGCTTAACCGTAACGAGTACTTCAGCGTAATATAGTCAAAGTAGAGCCCCGTGTAGCCAATGAACTATACTAATCAGTAACAATTGTCAATTTAACGTTGATTATATTTATGTAGTCATATTCCTTCCTTATATACTAGTAGTAATGGCTTGTTCTCTTTACTTGCCATATATTCACCGCCACAATGTTATATCAATAAACAGTAATAAATATATTTTCACGTGATAAGAGGGTGCTATCTCAAGAGTGTTTTAATGACCTATATAATGTTTTTGCCATATTTCCTATAAGACTCAAGAAATTAATTTATATGGCCTAAATAACATTTCAAATAATATCTATCACCTATATTTATATACGTTTATATGTGTATAGGTATATGCAATTACTAGGTCTATTCAGTAGTACTAATTACAAATTAAAGGTGATAGAAGGCCATCGCAAGGCAATCTGTAGCAATGCATCTTAGAGAGTGATAGGGAGCCCGGCGGAGGCGGCGCGGGGTCGAGGTCGGAAGCCGCGCACCATCTGCATCTCAAAGTACGAGCGGCCGGGCGGCGCGTCTATACTCAATACAAGCGCATTGTGTTCGACTTACCTTTAATTTGTTATCTTAATTTATTAATCAACCTGAGGCTATCGACCCCCGCCCCCGCACACTATGGTTGCTGCGCTGAGCGGCACGCGCACTCTCCCATCGTATGATTACGTTAAAGAAACTCGGTAAAGAATCGATACTAAGGACTGGACGCAATGCTCCCAGCATTCTAAACAGTGGTAAGTTGAGACGCTATTGGTAGTGATTAAACATTAAACAATTGTGTAAGACGGTAATAACTGTTCAAATAGTTAACACATATTTAGATCGCATTCTAATGACAAAGCGTTATTTACATATCGACTTTGGGAAGACTAATTGACTAATTAGCCTTTACTTACTGGTTAATTAGTCTCTTAAATATCGATATTTAATTTAGTTTTGTAATCATTAAGGATAAATCGTTTCCCAATTATAAAACTGTGATGAGACCTTATGTAAGGCTCGTGTAGTCACTGCAGGCTATATGTAGTCTAATGTCGAACAGCAGCTAGCCGTGCGTCCCATACACTGCTCGCAATGCGCTTTGACGGCAGCGTGATGAAACAAGAAACTTACCTGAAACAAAAAGAGACTTTAAATTAAAATTAGTCATTATATTAATCATTCCAGAGTTTTACATAATTATTCAGACACGTGGTTGAAATTTGAATAATGTAAATAGAATAAATGATGAGCGAGCCGCGTAACGATACTCTGTCACGTTGAAGATACGCATATTCTGTTGGATTATTTTGGTAAGTGGAATATAAAAAGCAATTCGCGATAGTGTAATACAACGAATAATATTTAGCCGCGTCGAGAGGGAATCTGTTTGAGATGATCTCGCGGAGATAATTCTTGCGTAAATTTAAACTAAACGTAAATATAATATTGAAAGAACGAAGCAACAGCATCGGATAGCATCGCAGAACGCATCTCACTTCTATTCAGAAACGTTTCTTGTAAAACTCCAATTATCAGATAAACGTTACGATAAAATTCCAATATGAACATCGGACTTATTGTAACGACATCACAGCCTGCTGCACGGGCGCACGCGCACGCGTACCACCAATAACACTATGACTTCTTTGTTTACACGTTGCACAATACACTAAATACATGTTTATATGGATCTTAATCATTAATTCTTTTTTTTTCAAATTTGATATTTGTTTTTGTACATATATTTGAGTTTACTAAACTGCAACATCATTCGAGCTGTCGCAGTCAAACTGCGTAAGTATTCCTTCATGTAGAAAGTTTGAATGACATCCATCCTAACTAATATTATAAATGCAAATGTGAATGATTTTGTTTATTAATTACGCCTTCACGGCTTAACTGGTTCAAATATTGCATACACGTTGCTAGGAATACAGAAAGGGCCACACATTTCCATCCAAATAAAAATACTGTTTCCCAGGGATGTCTTAAAACCACATTAAAGCGAGCAAAGTTAAGAGCAAAAAGGGCTAGTTTTGCAATAATTCACTATTAAATGGCGCTGCAGCGTATCAGCTAATGTACAGTTCAATCAATGAAGATATTCGAAAACAAATAATAATTACAATAGATAAATAAAACAAAAAAATTGTATATTATTCTAGTAGATGTAAGTGGTCCGGTAAATGAATTCTAATCTAATTGGAATATATTGTATTAGCTTCAATTGAATGCAATTACACTCTAATGTGCACAAACTATACTTATAAGTGGTGGTAGAGGAGATACTGTTAGGAGCGCAGAGCTATTGTAAAAGTAAATGTTTCTTTAAGTTCATTATTATTGTTCAACTTTAGACACTTCATACAGATAAAAGATAATAATATCTCGTCGGGTTTCTTTTCCCTACTCAATAGAACAATGTTCCAAGCGTTCGTTTTTTTTTATATCGTACTAGACCGTAGCTCATAATCCATGTAGTACGGTACAAGAATGACGGAGGCTCGCGAATGATATTTTCATACCTATAAGAAATGGTTGTCATAGCACTGTGCTGCGAACATCGCGTGACTTTTCTTTGCAAATGTTTAAAAAACTGATTAGTTAATAAATGCTGAATATACAAACTATTTAATGTATATTTGATACACGTACGTAAGTCAATTAGAAAAAAGTTACGAGAAGCAAAACCACACTGCAAACGCAAACAATAAGTTATAATGAATGAGGTTGCTTTAAATGAATCGTAGTTTATGTACAAATACATTTTTAACGTATTTCTAAGGGCTTAGGGTTTTCGTGCTTGACGACAGACTAAATAATGTTTAAATGAAGTGTCTTTTGGTCCAATTGTTTACCGATGAGGTCCACCAAAGGTTTGTGTGCCAAATTAAACGTGTTCCAGGAATACTTTAAATAAGCATTAAGAAAGAGTACCTGTAGGCAGTTATTTCCAACAGACTATATTATTTCCATTTGTGTTAAAGGGTTTGATGTACTTAGCTGTAATATTTATACGATATGTATAAACTTAGTAAATTAAATATTGTGCACACGTTATACTCTTTCTAACTAGCGGTGTTCAAATTAGATTCAGTGGCTCGGTACGTACTTAAAATGAACCGATGATACTTGTAACTGAAAAGTAGTCATTCACCAATCCTGATTGTACTATTAGAATGAATGAAAATAAAGCTTATTGGTTTTATACTTGGAGTCACTGAGATATATTTTTGTAAATTGAAGCCTCATAACCTTGTATCAATGGATTGCAATAACACTCAAACTCACAATTGAACAATATCATAAATATTTTCCGATATATTGGTAAGAAGCCTTTTCAGTTCGCAGATGGTCCCTTATATCTCTATTTTATTATTAATACATCCACTATACATATTGAGAACATATATTAACATTTAGATACTTATAAAGGAATAAACTGTTTTGGCTTAAATTATTAACAGCTATGATCACACTGCAGTTATTTTTAAACTATACAAGTAAACCCATATTAGCTGTATTTGCATATAATTGCATGAGCTCAATCGCCATTCACTTTAACAAAGTAATTGCAACTTTATGAACTTTAATATAAGATATATAATGAAAAGCGACTAATATCGAAATGTCTCAATAAAAGATAGTGTTTAGTATTGTGATCGCGTTGATGTCGTTCATATGCATGCGTGGGCGCGTCTGGCGGCGACAACGGGCGGCGGCGGGCGGCGGCCAGTGCGCCTCGCTCTCGCTTGGACCTGTCGCTTTGTCTCACTCACACTCAATCAATGCATACATAATGAAATACGATTTAGAATTCGCATAATGTTTGCATAGGCATGGATCCATACGTAGCACATTAACTTGTAGGCACCCAGATATGTATGTATATGATTAAAACGACAGAGTTATATACAATGAGACATTTATCACGATATTAAAGTACAAATTTTATATATTAATAGAAATCAGTATCAAAATCAAAAAATACTTTATTCAATTTAGGCCCTAAGAGGACGCTTATGAACGTAAAACTTACCACTGGTTCGGAAAACAACCCTGTCATCCGGAATAATCGGCAAGAAATTCGATCGGGTTTATGCTATTAAGATACATATATATACGAGTATATACATATTTATAAAATACATTTCACGTTATAATCGTTTTTAGTGAATGCATAGAGAGGAGTCAATTCCAGACATCATCATCGTTCACATATTCATTCACTCTATTATAGCCTTTTGACACCAAAAGCCCCTTGACATGGCGCTTAAACTTAAAATCTGGAAATCGGTAAAATGTTTTAGGACTTTGTTATTAAACCTAACACTATTAACTAAAAAACTGTTACTGGTTTTACTGAGTCGGAAACATGGCACCAACAGTTTCTAGTATTTAGATCATGCCGGTCTTTTAAGAACATACATTGAATTATCAAAAATGTATTGGGATGGTAGAGTTAAGATACTAAATTCTTGAAACTTAGCCTTTAATGATTCGCCAGATCCCATATTGTATATTGCTCGAACTGCCCGTTTTTGTAATAAAAATATGGTGTTTATCTCAGCTGCTGTACCCCGCAGCAAAATACCATAAAACATTAAGCTACGGAAGTAAACGAAGTAGAATAACCTAGTAATGGTAATATCTCTTAGCTGGCGAATTTTACATGCCAGTCATTTTTTTTTATGTGAGGACTTCATTGTAATTTGGAATCAAGTGTGATACCCAAAAATACAATATTGTCAACTAACTCTAGTAAATTCCCTTCGATCTAGATTCTAGTGTCAAGCCCGTGGAACATTAGGCAAAGTAAAACTCATACATTTAGATTTATCGGTATTTAGCAACAGATGCCTAACTTCTCAATCTATCCTTTTCACTTTAATAATAAGTTAAGTATCGTCTGCAAAAGGCACCACGTCACCACAGTTAAACATTTATTTGTTATATATTACTTTACAGCGCATTTAACACATAAAATTTAATATTTGTAAACATATTGTGCCACTTACAAAGTAATAATTATTATATTTAAATAGTATATTGAGTTTGACAGCGTGTGCTTTCTAATGGATCTATAAATGTATGCGTAAGTGTGTCTGATACGTTCCTGTTCGATACTCCAATCGATTTTACCAATAGTATTTTTTTTTATTCAATTTCTGGAAAAAAATGCTCCTGTTATTTTGGTACCGTGCTATGGTAAATCAAGGTAATGGAACTTCGGGTCTTACACATCAAAGCAAATCTGTAAAACCGAGTTCTTTGCGTAGTTGTTTAACTGGCTGTGGTGCAAATAACCGCTGGTTTCGGGTCATTTTGGTGGATATTTTGAAGAGAATTCTGGTTAAGACTTCGGGATAATCCATATTGTAGTTTAAAATATCATGTGCCTAATAATTGCATATCGATAATAATCCCTCGATCTGATAATTATATTAAGTTGTAAAAGTCCAAACTAGATGAGTTTGTCTCATGCTCTTCATTTATATACTAGCAGCGCCCGCGATTTCGTCCGCGTGGAACTGAATGCAAAAATACATTATTCTTGTAATATTAATTTTAAATTCATTATTAATAAAACAATCAGAATGTATATTTATAATCTGAATCTCGGGATACGACGTGGTACTCAAAACAACAGTAAACCGTGATTCAAACACCTGCTTATTTTTGCTCAACATTGAATAAAATCATGGATGTTAGTAAACTAACTCTTGTAATTTGAATTGATTTCAGCAATGATTTTAACCGTGTACATCACGATATTTTATTATCTTTTCTCTCTTCTCTTAGTATGTTGTCACAATCGGTTATTGAGTGGTTTTCCTCCAATGTCGATATCGTATCAAGGTTAATGAATTATTTTCTGATTAGTACGATGTGGTTGTTGGCGTACCTCAAGGCGGTGAGTTATAAATTTTGCTGTTTTCCGTTTTCATTAATAATCTGGTTACAAAAATACACCTCGGTAGTTACCATCTATATGCAGATAACGTTCAGCTTTACCAACACTCCGAACTTGATGCTGTTGCAGAGTGCATACAAAGTATGAATGATGACCTCAACCGAGTTCACTCATGGAGTGACGAATATGGACTTGTTATTATGCCAATAAAAACAAAAGTTATAATTATCGGTCGTTGAGCCGCTTTAAATATTGAAACTTTGCCTAAAGTTTCTTACAATAACTTTAGAGTAGAATATCATACTCAAGTTCGATAACTCACTCGCAGTTGTCGGATATTTCCGTGAGTGTTCATTCGGCTACTGTCAATCGACACGCTCTTTTCAGAGCGATGGTGCATCTCTACCAGTGTACCATTTAAACCGCACTTTTTGGTGCGAGCCGAGCAGTGCTGCGTGTAGTGCGTCGAGTCGCCGCGTAGCGCATCGTGTTCCGTGCAGCGCATCGTTCTTCCTCCTGCGCTGTGTGCGAGAAACGAAGAGAGAAGAAACCGAAGTGCTAGGGACCTCCCCTTAGGCTACGCAGGTTCTCTGTGATGCATTGCACTTCGCCCACAGCTCCCTTTGGCCTGGACACGAATTGTCCGTTAAATTTTGAACAGACGCATCCCCCTGCCCTTCAGGCAGGGAGGTTAGTCATATCTACCCCCGCCCCCGCCCCTGGTATTCCACTGAACAAGCTCAGATCCAGAAAATAATCATGTTGCACATGTTCACGAATCAAAAAAACCCGCTGTTAGTGTCTGAATTCCATCGATTAAAACGTACATTCGCAGCGGGACTTTCCGTCCCGAAGCAGTCGAATGTTGGTAGCGCTGAGGTGCCTCATGCCTCGCCCTCACCCGCGCCCTCTGTCTAAACTCTGGCTAAAGCTCCGGCTGCTGGTTCCGCAGTCACGGCTAAGAAGCCACGTCCACCGCCCCCCGCTTCCCGGCGCCCTCCGTAATAAGGTCCGTTGAATAGAAATCTCTAAGGACATTACGTCTCGCAAGATTTATTATACGTCCGCCGTGAATACCGTTGCCAGTATTTCTATCAAGATGCTCCCCCCCCTCGATGAACATAGTCAGTTCGCCAAATATTTCCGGGAGCAAAAACTCCCCTTCGTCACACACGCGCAAGAAATAGCGCGTCCTCCGTGCAGTCATTCGCGGTGTTCCCTTAGAACTCGCCACCGACGACATCTCAGTCGACCTGGAGAAGCAGGATTTCCCCAGTCAGAAGAGTACATGGTATGGTACCACTCCCGCACGAAGGCGCTCTTCTACTTAGTACTGATCACACTGAACTATAATAAGAAAGGCAAGGCCATTTTCAATATAACCCCTGAGTGCAGTCTCTCCCGTATCTCAGTTGAGCCTCCTCGCAAGTCCTTTGTACCCTCGCAGTGTCACGACTGCCAGGTGTACGGTCATTCCGCTACTCCACTAGGGAGTACCCCCGCACTCCAGAGTCCTCTGAGCCTCCCAGCTGCGTGCTCTACGATGAATCGGGTTACACCGCGAACTAGTGCGGGAATCCCCACGCGCCCCGGTCGACCCGTCCCCGTCGTGTCAGATGTGCGACCCCGTCCAGAACACACGCCTTGTTCTCCCGAACGCAACCGCCTCCGCCTCTGCCTCTACTAAGCCAAAAGACTTTCCCTAATCTGCCGGGCACCTCCAGTGGACCGGTAACGCCTACACCCGCGCCGGGGACGCTCTCCTAGCGAGCAAGAGCCCCGTCAGCTCTCTCGGCTGCTAAAGCCAAGCCCCAGCCTCAGAAGGCTCAGTCCACTCCTGCGCCACCTACCGCGTCTTCCGTATCGGTCACCGGCATAGGCTGCTTAGCTCAACTCTTATTAGTACACGATGTTCAGGAAATACTCGCGTTCAACGCGCTCGTAAATAGTACGTCTGAGCTCAGGCTGTTAAACGCGATCTCAGCTTTCTCGGTCGTTGCGACTTCGTTATAACGTCTAACTCGCGCCGCGCAGAAATAAATTCGCGATAATCACAATCAGTTCGAACACACGTGTTTACGTACATTAGAACGAATCATTCGGAATCATACGTAATTGTATAGTTAGTACGGCGCTCGGGCATTTTGTTCTATTTTTCGCTCGATGTCCTCTTAAAAGATGCGTGTTTGCGCCCACGCCTGCGACTCTTTCTGCTCACGTCGCCGTGATGATGATGATGATGTTACTCGCGCGAATACAGTGACTCACACTAGTTTTACATATACACAGATCACCCCACATACGTGCACACATAGGTACACATAGTGGTTGGTTTGTTTTTTTACCCTTTTCGGACTGAATAAGGTCACACAACTTAGTAGTCAGATACAAAATACACGTATGCATTCATGAAACATACATGGTTTTACATATATTTTACGTTAGCAAACATCGATCTTCATAAGGACTTGCAGTTTCCATCGATCTAGGCGTATGTAAACTCCCTCACGATCAGTTACTTTGAAAAAGCTGCAAATCATTTCAGTTCGTTGGTGGTATCCGCCACGAATTACACGACAATCCGCACCCACGCCCTCGTAACCACAGATCACGTTGCCATAGTCTAATGGTAAATTAATGAGCATGGTGCTAGCGCGATACAATGACACTGAATATTTTCACTCACTAGCTTAACAAACAAAGCACTGATAACCCCCACATACGTGCACATACACAAGTAGGTACACATATGATAGTAGGGTTTTATTCTACTTTTCTCCTTGTTTTCCGAACTTGGTTAATTTAGTTTAGCCGACTTAGCAAATCCAAATTACATGTTTGAGTTCGTGAAGCACACATAATAGTGGACATGAGTGATCCACTAGTTTGTGTATATATGATTAGCTTAGCTAGGTTAGCTCACATAGATTCGAGTTGTTGCATCCAAGGCAACAGCCAAAGCCAGGATTCGGCCACTTTGGCACCTTTGAGCTTGTTGCCGTAAGCGCTCGCCCTATTTGTCCGGTGAAGCTGTGAACATCAAGCCAAAAGTGTATAGTCAGTTCGAAAAATAAAAACTTTGCCCATGAATGATTTACTTTACAATCGATATAGTTTGCTTTGTAATATCTTCACCCAATTTGCACGTTGTGTAGTGCATTCCGTAGAGTGGCGACTACACGATCGTTGTTGACCGTAGTTCAAGACCGACCACCGCTCGAACATTTTTATTTTTGCCTATATAAAACGGGTGAGCCTATATAGTGCCTTAAGCCTTGCGTGCCTTAAACTGTAGAGGCCTTGCGAGGTCAACAGTGTAGTCAGTTCGAAAAAAGAAATCCTCACCCAATCAATCGTACATTACCACTGTTGAGTCCTCATAAAATAGAGTTCGATTCCGAAATATTATTCTTATTATTTAGCTCCTTAAAGTAAAATTGTGTAAGTTATATTGTTATTCAAATCTGAGTCTAGTTTTGGATAAAAACTTTATCTCGAATAACTTTTTATTTTTAATTGTATATATTATTATACCGCGCGTAGAGTTTGTAAGAAAAAACATAATATTGTATAGCTTATATCGTGGGTCGCACATCACATATACATCTAAAAACAACTTTGTTTGTATTTTTTATTGTATTAACTACATCGATAGTCTAAAATATATATATACTGGTCTTTGTACCGGCTTAAGTTTAATATAAATCTAAAAATAAAAACGACATTTACAATGGTTAATTATGATTCCAGTGTAACACGTTCTAACAACTATATAATTAGATAAACCGACAAAATTCTAATATAAATATTTTAATGCACTGTATTCTTTATCCTTTATTTATATATTCCAATATATTCAATGAACAGACAGATGCGGAAAATTTACGATGTTATTATTATAACAATATGTAGAAAAATAATGAAGCTATAAAGATAAAGTATAAGCAAATATTAAACATCTTAATTTAACAAAAACTCGAGGTCATAAACATTTTAAGTAATTCTCATATATCACCTGTTCTCGTGCTGTAAGCCAAAGAGCTGGAGAGGTAGCGCTAACCGACGTTTGTTTTCTTATAATTATAAAAACATTCAAATTATTTACTAATTATAATTATTCGTGAGCAGGGGAACGTAAAACTAAACAAAAACTAACTGGAAATTATTTCTAATAATGAGATATTCAATTCAAAATCTTAGTATACTGGAATAATTGTGTATACGAGTTAATTTTTTTATAGCATTAGCATAGCATTTATTTTAAAGCGAATTAGAATGAACGCTAGACAATTTAATAACTAATTACATATAATATATCACGTTATATACCTATACATGTACGTACAGTATATAAAAGAACACAGAAGTATTCACATGTAATCATTATGTTTGTTATTACAAGATGTTAAAACGGAACGTCAGGGAGTTGATTGACAACGCGTCTAATGATGACGTACCTATAAAAATACATTCCAAACATTTTGAAATATTATTAAGAGATTTCTGAATACTTAGTCTGGCCATAAACACTGTTACAATTAACAATAAACAAAATATTACATTTGAATTTGGAATCTGTCATTTTTATATGATTGTTCATTGAAATTTTCTCATGTTAGCGCCAATACATTGTAAAATATTTTGCGATATTAAAATGGAGTGGGGTGATAACAAGAACCGAATCGCTGTGGTTGCATTACACAAAGTAGGTATGGAGACAAATGCAATTTTTAAAACTCTCCATACGCTTGGTATTAGTAAAATGTTTGTGTACTGGGCTATTAATAGATACAATGAGACCGCCATTGTTTGCAAAAAAAAAAAATCTGACCATCCATGTAGTATTCGTACGAAAAAGGTGGTCAAAGCAATAAGAGAAAGAATTCGAAGAAATCCTGTCCGAAAGCAAAAGATTTTATGTCGAGAGATGATGGTAGAACCTAGAACCATGTCGCGTATTTTAAAAGATGACTTAGGACTTGCAGCCTATAAGAGACGTGCTGGTAATTTCTTAACTGATAATTAAAAAAAAAATAGGATGGTAAAATCGAAGCAACTACTGAAGCGGTACGCAAAGGAAGTCACAGATTTTTTTTTGTACAATTGAGCAACATTTTAACAAACAAATTGACCATATTTATGCTCAAAGCTCTAAGGAAGCTTCCCAATAAGTCGACAGAGTGCAACGTGGGGCACTATCCGACTTCAGTGATGGTTTAGTGGTAGTAGCTATGGAGGAGTGACTGAGGCATACTTTTGTGAAAAAGGTATCAAAACATCGGCACAAGTGTATCAAGATACCATTCTTGAGAAGGTGGTAGTGAAGCCCCTTAACAACACCATGTTCAATAACCAAGAATGATCCTTCCAGCAAGACTCGGCGCCGGGTCATAAAGCTCGGTCTACGCAGTCTTGGTTGGAAACAAACGTTTCGGACTTCATCAGAGCTGAAAACTGGCCGTCGTCTAGTCCCGATCTTAATCCGCTGGATTATGATTTATGTTCAGTTTTAGAGAGTACGGCTTGCTCTAAATGCCATGAATATTTGGAGTCCCAAAAACAAATTATACGATTGGCAGTAAAGAATTTTCCCATGGAAAGAGTGCTTCTATTGATAACTGGCTTCAACGTTTAAAGGACTGTATTGCAGCCAATGGAGACCACTTGAATAAGCTTTTTATATTTTGAATTGTTTTATATTTATGTATTAAGCGAACTCACTGTAAAAGTAATAAATGTTATTTGTAATAGATTTTTTTTTCTTTGTTTCAGTATTTATGGCAAGACTAGGTATAATTTTGGTAAAGAATGAAATTTTCTTTGTTTATTCAAATTAGACTTGAATGAGTTTTTAATGTCAAAATTTATCAAAATCGCTTGAAAATCCTTTAAAACAATTGTTATTGTACCCATTTTAAGATTGTTATTGCAGAAAATATGTAGAAATAGAATAAATAAAATATTAGACGGGTATCTCTGGGCCCGATAGAGGTAAACATTATAAAATGTAATGTTTATAAAAATTTTTAATACTATAAAAAATTACAAAATTCACAATCTTATAAACGAGAAAAGTAAACATGTACACATCAATAAGTAAACATCATCGATTAATGTGAACTCAATGAATAAAAGTAGAATAAACAACGCTAGTACTAGATCATGCAATCAAAACTATTTAATTCTTGAGAGGAAAGCCATATTAAAGGGTAAATAAAAACAAAATATATTAATTACAATAACAATCTTGTTCTGAATCTTGACTAGAAACTCTTTATATAGAAGACAACAAATTACATTCCAAAATTTGTTTATTTAAATTCGAGCTTTTTACCTCAGTTTTACAAAATATTTTAAGACTGTGTTCTCAGATTATAAAAGCCACACAATTTATAGAGATACTTACAGAATGTTGTATTCACTAATGATATAACAATATCAATTATTGATTGACATGTTTTCATTTCTGTGTCTCGAGATTGTGCAAAAGAGTATGTGTCTTTATACGAATTATATAAAGTAGTTCTTTAATTTGTTCTTTTAAATACGCAGTTGCTACCGCAAATACAGTTACTCGTATATACAGACGCTAGTCGAGTGTATGCTACACACTCACCAAGTCTCACATCACCCGACACCAGTCAATGGTAAGTGAACCCTTGTCCATTTGTGTACATTATAAACCTAATAACATGCTTGAACATTGCCAAGAACTGGAATCTGTACTGGCAGCCTGTGTGTAATATTATTAGATCTTGACATACATAAAAACAAATAGCGCGACGCGTGACGCTTCCCGTATAACGCACTACACCTCAATACTTTAACATAATAATCTTTTACTAAATGAAAATATCCTTTTCGTCGAAATACTTTTCGTTTTCAGTTTCCGACATAAATATATATCAACATTCATATGTTTGGCGTTAAAATGTATAAAAGGTTTTTATATTCCCATTAGAGTTTTGCATCATGTCTCTGTCATCCGAAACGAAAATACTCGATTACGTAAAATTAGTGTAATGTCCTTTTTAGTTTAGTTCACATATAAGATGCATAGAGACTTATGATCGAGCTCGGAACTTTGAACTTGATCAAGTTGACTACCATCAAAACCACTGACAACAATCAAACAATTTTAAAGGAATATTTACATGGGTACGGCGCAGCTTTATAAGTTGTATCTGTAGGATTCATACTCAACAATAACGCAACCATCTCACAGATATACAGCGGGTACTCTGAGGACCGCTAATTAGCGAGAGCGATGTCGGCACCTGTCGAGGAATGAGCGCGAACAATACCCAGCTGTGGTACTTGCCCGCGTCTAACAAACTGTTTGTTGGTTTATCACAGTCACTCAGTTTAATTAGAAATACTCAACAATGTCTGAGTACACTTTGTCTGGTGTAAAATGGGATGCCCCATACACCCGAGGAACAACATGCGGGTTGTGTCGGACTCGGAGTGACTCGACTCTCGAGCGGTTACAATTCCGCGCTGAAACTCATCCATCAGACGCTGTCTAGTATTAATTTATAGTTATGTAACCTTCACATACACATGTAAAATAGACAACACGTAAAATACATCAAAACTATTAATATTAAATTAACTTAATTATTGATAACAAAGTTATGAGAGACACGACACCGCCGTCAACCGATTTCTTTATTAGATTCCCGGCCATTACAGGTATACAAGTGGTGTTATTGAAAATCCTAGATGATTATAATTAAAAAAAACATAATAGAACCAGATTCCCGGCCATTACAGGTATACAAGTGGTGTTATTGAAAATCCTAGATGATTATAATTAAAAAAAACATAATAGAACCTACTGAAATATACAACAAATGCGCCCGTGTCCACGCCTGCCTCATTCACAAATGTTATATTTGGATAAACAACTGATAATGGGGTAAATCTCGAGAGCGTGAGAAACTTCACCGAGGTAAAATATAACATTACAATTATACTAATATTGTGATAGAACCAAGTTGTGTGTTGAGTGAAGCAAGCGCGACGCTGAATGAGACCGATTGTTTATACAACAATGGAGAGTATAAGCACGTTACAAGCGAGTTCATTTGCATGCGTGCACAGTGTAACACACTCTGACACTATACCAATTTACATTACACAAGTTATATAAGTACCAAGACATAGTAGTGAGCTTCCACTGGGGAGACACGCGTGCTCTAGTATTACGAATACATACGAGTAACGAATGTGTGACCTTTAGCCATCAAAATATCATATAGCGTGTTACTCGTACCGCACACTTGCTATTATTTACTCTTTAGCAATTGGTAATTACTGAGGAAATGTCAGCACCCGATCAGAACGATGCGAGGAGGTGCGGTGCGGTGCGAGGCGCGGCACAACTTCATTAAATATTCAACACAACATTAGGTTCTCGAAAATCAAAGTGATTCGTCATAAATTGACGTTTATAGTACGCGTATATTACATTTGTCATCGCACACACGAGCCCTAGTTCGGATCCCGGTAAAGTGAAACGGTTGTGTTAATGAATGAGTCATTTGGTTGTCTCTAATACAATAAGATGAAATAGCTAATCAAGGACCGAAACAGAAATATTTTTGAATACAGCGAGGTTAAAGTGTTACGTGGAAATCGCAAATGTTTTCTATTGCCTACAAAATTTCTTGATAAAATGGCGTAGACATATTTCTTTACAAAAAAATTAATAAAAACATTTTTATGTTTGAAATTAATTTTTAATTTAACACAGTATTCCTAATATTTATTAATTAAATTGTCGCTTATTGTCCAGGCATTTTCATATATTCATATTTCTTAACAACGCGAGGATCAGTTTACCCTCTAACGTATAACGGATTACGTTGACACTCACGCTGACGGATTCTTTTTTATGTGTGTGTAGTTTTTGGACATTCCAACTGAACAATAAATATTTATGTGATTTCTGTAAGGACGTGTGCATGACGGTGCACCGTAAGAATAAGCTAAAACAGCCCAGGTTAGTGGTTTGCCTTATATGGGTCTATGGAAATACCGGATTGAGGATTGAACCGGGCCATCCCGGATCCCTTTGGGATAATCGCGATATTATGTATATTTTAGGATTACGCACATTTTATTACTTTGTACCCCGAAATATTATTTATTCGTATCGTTGGTGATTTTCGATCAGATAATATTATTTTTACTAATTTAAACTGCAAACTTTTGAATGAGGTAGGGCGCAATGGGATTCATTTCGCTCAAAGTTTGGAGCAACCCAACTGAGTGATTCCTCCACCTTTAAAGAAGATCACAACCAAATAACGCTATTCTTCTGTAGCGTTGTGTTTCTGTATTGAGTAAAGTCGCCAGAGCTCTTCAGGGCGCTTTGTGTTAAATAGTAGGAGAGTTACGGCTATTAGAATGTATGGTCGCGAAATGTTGTTGCGGCGGTTAGTTAGACCTGGTGAAACGGTTTACCGCTAGCCACTTCTAGGTTAGTAACGTTCCCGAATCCAGTAGTCACTTAATTTGCACCATAGGGAGTTGAACTACCAGCCTACGCATAATCCTGAAGTCTTAGTCCCTGCTGGAGAAGGAGACCAGAGTAGCCTGTTGGGGTTAAATACACAAAATCAATATGACAAGAAGAACGAAAAGATTTACAATCCACAACAGTGGATTTTTGTAACATCAGGAACTTCACTCTAATTTGAACGCAGTCTACCTGTGTTTGGAGATTGCATAGTTGACCATTTTATTTCTTACGGAAACGCAGATATTGTGCCCAGCCGATACTTTATACTTACTTTACTCTGTTACAAACTCGATGATAAATTCCTGAGACCTGCTGGTAGATGCATGTACGTACGAAAAAATATCTCTTAAAACACCTGTCAGTATTGTGGGTGCGTGTTGATTTCGGTGGTCATAACCGCATTTAGGCAGCAGTAGATATACAGCAGTCGTACGGTAATCACATTGACGTGTCACGATCCTTGAAATACCTGCAATTGACGGCTGATAAAGCATTCGAACAACATTCAGCTGCGGACTTGGTGATATTACGGTCACCGTATAGAGCGGCTTAGTTCTTGATCAACCAACCTTGCATGGAGGACTGCCTATGAATTTACTCTGAGTTATGGATTCACACAACTACTACAAACTCCAACATCAATGCTTAATATTGAGGACCACACCAGCTCTATAGTGGACCTTCTGCTGACATGATTGAATGGACATTCTTTTATCGTGGATACGCCCCTTAGCTCATCTAACCAGTATCTTGTCCGGAACCATGCGCCACGTGTGCGGCCCGATTTTCCCAAGCTAATTAGCTTGTATCGCGTATGACAGTATAAATCAACAGGTTAGGATGGATTGCGTGAATTTTTCGCATCATACCCGTACGTGTAACTTTGCTTCACATCAGAAGATCCTGATACTTGTACAGCTGCTGTAACCGAGTCAATCTTAGTGGGTGTAGAGAGCTATATTCCAACTCACTAGTCACTGCTGATGTAAAGAAACAAGTATAGTTTAATCGGCTTTGCAAGGAGCCTAGAACGCTGAAACAAACCGCGTACAGAGTTTGGAGTATGGCCCGATCTACTAAGGGTCTAAACAAATGAAATCTGAAAAGTAAGTTAAACACTGTTTCAAGATTCAATAACAGACAAATAATCGGAACTAAGCTCAATTTCGTTGAAAGAATTGTTGTATGGCTAGCAAGTTATCCCTATGAAGGTTGTGCCTTTTGGTCACTCGCTAAAGCTGCCAAGAGGAACTTTTGTAAGTCGTCCTTGCCACCATTGCAAAATACAGATGGCAACTTAGCCGATAGTGTTAAATAAAAAACCGATTTAATTGGTACGCTAATACCGCAACGGACGTGTTTCATCTTGGTGGAAGATCCTCCTGCCCAAAAAATCGATAGAAAGCTCCTAAAATACCTATAAGAAAATGACATAAACAGTGTCCGTCAATACGACTTGCACCACGGATACTCGACTGGGATATTCTGGTGTATTTCACACACCACAATGGTTCAGCCATTGAAAGTCAAGGTGAGGCTTTGGCAGTCAGCCTAGATATAACGGAGGTGTTCGTTATGGTCTTCTTCTTAAGCTGCCCTCTTATGGACTGCCCGAGGGTTTGTGCAAATGGATCGCCAAATTTTTATCCGATAGGCGTATAAAAGCCGTAGTAAACGGTAGTAGCTCCGAAGACATGGGCATTAATACTGCCACGCCGAAACGTTCTGAAGTATCTCCAACGCTATTTTTGCTGCATATCAATGTCATTGACGGCATTTATTGTTGTGCAGACGACAGTACCAGAGACGCATATTATACGGGCCGTGCAAATATCTCTTGTCGCGAACAACTTGCGTTTGAAATCGGGAATACATAATGTTAAGTATCCGCTTGGAGTCGAGATAATATAGTCAAAGAATGAAACTGCAAAATTAGCGCTTTAGTGACAAATAATAGTGCAGTTTATTAGACTTTTGTTACCTGAAGTATAATTACTTAAAGATATTTGTTCCACACAATATTTATTTAATTGCCATCGTTTCATTTAGTAAATATTGAATAAGCGTGCGTGATACATCATGCAGTGTGATATGTTGGTGCAGTGCGTGTGCGGTGGCGATTCGATTACCGCGTTTGATGGGACCGCGGGAGGTCCGAGCACGCCGCCGCGCCCCCCTGCAAACCCTTTGTCGGGGCTTGCGCTGCACGATTATAACTCAGGTGCGGATTGGTTTCAACTCAGAGATATAAATAAACCTTTCGCTATAATAACTATATACGAGAATTGGAATGCAATAACATTTTTTAAATAATGGCTGAGTGAGAAAATCTATTAAAGTTATACTTTGTAATCATATGATAATAAACTTAGAGGAAGGTATAAGGGGCCCTGTGAGGCAGCTGAGTTTGTACCTGTTCACTCCGCTGCATGCAAATCGGTGAGGCTGTCATCGTCACCCGCGGGACGCATGCATGGATATGAAAACGCACTGCAAAGCATCACATTGAACAAGTGAAATTTACCGACCGACCACATAATTGGTACGTAATCTGAACTTCTCATTTTAAAGTCGATTAGCTACATCTACTATCGCTATTCTCTTGAGAAATACGTAATTAAGTAATTGAGAGTCGAACCACGTAAAGACTAACGATATGCCCTTATTATATACACGGTTAGATTCATCCAACAGTGAATTTATATTATTGTACACACAGAATTTTTAATTATTTGTGTTGTCAATTGTTTCGATCATAACAGAACATTGTCATTAAAACTACTTATGAGTTTTTAGCGGGATCTTGGTCTGTCATGTAGTGGCTTTTATATTTTATTCATAATCTTGTGTTATTAGACTCTATATTTTGTAATATTGGTGGTGTTTTACGTAATATAGCTTTGTTGTTATGCACAAGTGAAGTGAATGGGAAATAATACCACGGAGCATGTATTCTGAGATGCCACCAAAACTCCATGGAAAGTTCTAACAAGGAAACCACCATCTTGTTAGAACATTAAAATGATCACAAGACACTTACTTGGTAAAATCTTGTTACTTGACGCTGGCTAGTACACAAACCGTGACGGAGCCAAAAAATAAAGAAGAAGAAGACGAAAACTACTTATACTATTTTTTTAACTGTGAGTATCAAGTAGGCGTACAGTTGAAATAATATTGAAGAGTGTTGTCGTCTCATCGGATGGCAATCGTTGAAAGGCTGCGGTGCGGTCAATTTGCATGCCATTGCATGTCGCTAAACGTATCCTTTAGATATGTAACACAGTTACAAGTATTTTACTAGTAATCACTGTTGACTGAGAAAGACCTTTTCCTCTAATTTACACACGTTATATAATTTCAAAAGTTTATGGAAGAAACTTCATGTAGATACGAGAACTCATCGTAACGTAATAAGAGTTATTATGAATTCGAAAACTGGACAATCACCACATAATCGTAATAAGTAAGTAGGTACCGGTATATGTGAACTGTCTAGTCACGCCAGACCCCCATTTAGCACTGCACGCTATACTCGGCCCATGTCTCGTTTAATCGGACATTAGTATTTGGTCAAACACATGCGTCAGTGAGATGAATGCTCAGTTCCCACGGTACAGATGTATGTTCTCACAGTAGCCGCTAGTACCAACGCCATGTACTAAATAAAGTACCTATACAGTATGTTAATCCTTGAAAATAGTCCATAACATAAAAATTATGTATATATATTATATTAGAGTTTTAATAGATATAAAATACCATTTAATGAATTTCTCACTGTTTGGTCAAATAAAACAAAAGCTCGATCATAGCACCAGTTTGCCGAGCTTTCCATGATTGCAAATTGAAATATATTCATATTATAAAATATTTTTCAAGCGTTTAAATGTCCTCGGGATGTTTCTCTTGAATAAATGCAAGAATGAATGAATGTTATGTTAACATACTGAACACTTCGGTATGATTGTCCGGGCGGCACGGCAGACGGTGAATATTAAACAAGATGACGAACGAATTACTAGCAGTTCCCAGATCGCGCTCGGCCCGCGCCGGCGCGGGGCACCCGTCCGACTGACCGGTAACCGACAGTACTGCCCGTCACGCCACCGCTAGACACATGCACCGAAGAACCTTCCCCTAATTAACATAATTTTGATCAAATTAGGCTTTCTACTATCATAAATACATATGATTTTACCCGTTACACATACATTTATATCCATTGCTTGTAATAAGTGACCAAAGTATGCATAGGTAACACGTGGTGGAAGGGTCTGATGTTTTTTCCGTAAACGTTCGCCTTAGTACTCCAATGAAACTGTAAAGACCCGTCAGGCCAATAGCGTTACTCGAGTCACACACAAGTTATAATATTAATACTAATTGATAGTAACAGTATTTGAATGCGATACATTCATATAAGGTATGCGTTTAGTACTTCATATCTAGACGATATTGTAGGCAGCCTCGGCGCCCGAGTCTTTAAATAGGTTTACGAAACTTATTATTATTCCCTCAGCGTTTATATGACTTATAGGATATGATTTAAAACAAAATGTGTATATGTGTGCGTGTCGTGTGGGTCGAAAGTGAAATGGTGTGTGAAACGCGAACGCGCATCGCAAAAATGGCCAGTTGATTGGGTTTTTACGGACGGATTGGCGACTCCGCTAGGAATTCAAGCGGCGCGAAGCGGCGACTGCGGGGACCACAGCAGGGCTGTCGCTGCACTGCTCTCTGTTCTTACAACTTATGTCATGTTGGCAGAATTGTATACTCATGAATGATAAAATATCCATGCACTGATATGACACGTACAATCTGACTTTTATTTGAATAACAAAATACCCGAAGTCCAATCACTTGGTTTTAACTACACAAGCATAGAACTTGGTAAATTATTTAATTTGTACAATTGTCTATTGCAACGTTTTTTAATAAAGTCATTAATATTATAAATAGTGCCTGCTATTTAAAAAAATAATTTGTTTTCATTGTAGCAACCTTAACTGTAACTAACCGTTAGGGGTGGCGCGTCGATCACGTGCGGGGGTGCGGTGTGTGGTCTAGGGGTTCAGGGGAACGGGGGGATGGCGGCTGGTTTGTAACAGAATTTAAAATTCAGATAAGCGGAATAAACACTCACCCCGGGAATGTGCGGTCCACACAGATGAGCGGAACGGCTTGTACATCTCCACGGACGTTGTTATTTCAGAGTAACGAGAAAAGACGAACAAAGAAAATTTTTCAAGCCTTTTATCTTTCCCCTAAACGTATCCAGCGTCCCGTATTACCATATGTAGAAGAGTGTACTCGCTGTCGGTAGCGCTCCAGCTATTGATATTTCCAACAAGGTAAATTTGACTAATGCTTAGCCACTTGAAGTAGTTTTCTCCAAATGTAAATCAAGATTGTATATAATATGTCAGCCCTGTTACTAGATATTGAGCTAACTATATTTTAAAACAATAAACTATCTTTTAAAGTAAACCATGTAAAATGATGTTATTGTGAAGTTAATTCGCAGGCCGCTGCATCTCCGCTCTGAACTTTTAAACAATTAACGTCCATTTAATTATTCATCACATAGATTACGTTCATAATTAACAAAGTTTTGTGCTTTTATAATAAATGCATTTAATTCTATTATTTTATTAAAAAATATATTTTATAATTTAAATAAATGTTAATCAAAATTCTCTGGCAGTATTAAGGGTGACCGGAAATAAATATAAAGGACTCTGTGTCCGTGTCCTATTTAAAAATAAGTTACCGTAAATTAATAATTAATAACTTAAAACAAATGATTGATGTTCGGTAGTTCGCTTAAGAACGATTATAAATAAAACCTAGACAAGAGTTAAGAGGGAATTTCAATTTTATGTTAAAATGATATATTCTATGACCAAACATTTCGTCAATCAAATTAAATCAAATCAAAAATACTTTATTCAATTTAGGCCCTAAGAAGGCGCTTATGAACGTCAAAACTACCACCGGTTTGGAATACAACCCAGTCATCGAGAAGAACCGGCAAGAAACTCGATCGGGTTTATCTTTTTAACATATACTTATATAATTAAAATTAATTATACATTACAATCGATTTTAGTGGATGCACAGAGAGGAGTCAATTGCAGACATCACCATCGTTCACATATTGATCCACTCTATAATAACCCTTTGACACCAAAACCCGCTTAACATGGCACTTAAACTTATAGTCTGGTAAATCAGTAATATGCTTTGGGACTTTGTTATATATTACCTAAAAAACTGTTACTGGTTTTACTGAGTCTAAAACATGGAACGACCAGTTTGTCACAGTTTCTAGTTTTTAAATCATGCCTGTGTTTTACGAACTCCAGCTTATCAAAATTTTGCGAACATACATTACGTTATCCAGAATGTATTGGGAAGGCAGAGTTAAGATACCGAATTCTTGAAACTTAGTCTTTAATGATTCGCGAGGTCCCATATTGTATATTGCTCGAACTGCTCGTTTTTGCAATAAAAATATGATGTCTACCTCAGCTGCTGTCCCCCACAGCAAAATACCATAGGACATTAAGCTATGGAAGTAAGAGAAGTAGACTAATCTTGCTGTGGCAATATCTGTATGCAGCAGAACTTAATATTCCAGCCAATTTTTTTATATGAGGACCCCATTGTAATTTGGAATCAAGTGTGATACCCAAGAATACAGTATACATCTTAATAATGCTTAAGACTCGAAATTTGTTAGATAGGAAATACCGGTATAAATATCCTTATTGTAAGAATCGCATATACGTGGCCTGCGCACTATAACAAACTCTAAAATACTTCATTTATTGATAGAGCGCAAGAAGACTAAAAAAAAGTTGCTAATGAGAGGGTTACTTAATGTCAATCATAGCATTATGGTGCTGATTTTATACAATAATGACGCGGTGATAAATGACCCAACCGTTACAACACATCAGCGACTTTTTAAATGTAAATATTATAATTATATAAACCACAGGGCACAATGTAGTGAATAGATACATTCCTTGATTAAATATGTACACCAAATTAAAACTAAAAGAAATAAGTTTTTCTTTACCTTCAGCCGATGCTGTTAGTCTTTGAAATTATTAAATATACGCAAATCTTTTGAAATATACCGCTGTTAGAACCTATAGAAATTACAGTTAGTTAATACACAAACAATAAGCTCTGGATAAACCAAATAATATGAAGCGCAAACTGTCAAAGCAAAGATTTATCTCTTCAACAATTTTCGTGAGGCACATAGACTCTGTTCAGTTATATTCATTGATGCTTAAGCAGCGACTGTACAGAGGCATCGAGCGCGTACCTGGGTCACGTTTCTAATAATAGTCAAGTTGCGAACTACACTCAAGCGTTGTATTCAAATTACGTACAAAATTAAAAGGTCATTCACATCGCTGTGGAAATATCACGAATTAAATATTAAAATACAAAGTAATTAAGTAGTATAATTCGGTGAACTAATTTGCGTGACGCGATCTTTATACTAATATAATAATTATTATTATCAGTTAGAAAACCAAAGAGAACAGTATGACAATTAATATCACTTATTATTAACATCTTTCGTAGTAGTTGGTTATGTTACAGTTTGATAGACAAGACTCCAGCATGTCATGTCAAAAATGGAAACTAAATCGTATTTGTTATCTTCTTGTTGATGAGTGGATTGTCTTTTAAACCGGTGATAGTTTTTGTACGTTTCATAAGCGTTTTCTGAAGACCCAAATAGAATAAAAATTATTTATGATTTAAGTTCTTACATATCGATTTTCCAGATTGTTCTGAAATAATTTAATGAGAGTAACAACTAGCAATCGTCATCCCGATAAACATTGTCTATGTAATAGGTACCGTAACATAGGTAAATGATACTAGTCGTATATGTTAAATTATTATTATATATTAGTTGCAGAGTTACTTATTTAGTTTTATTAACATTCAAATAACTGTTATATACTATTCAAAGTGAAAATTTTCTGATAAATTATTTAGCCGATATTCACTTCTACCTTTGTTTAATGTATGCGTATTGTAAATGTTTCCCTACTGCTACACGTTCCTCTACAATGTATACGGTTTTGATTCATTAATGAAAACACGTTTTTTTCTGTCCATTACAGAAGCGTAGAGCGGTGGCAGTATGTGACGTCATAGTAACTTGAAGCGAGTTCGATGGCTCATTACTTGACTGCCTTAACCTTGGGAAATTTAGACGAGTAATAAACATGTTTTTCAGATGGGTTTGCAATGAAGTAACATTCCTTAAACATTCATTAAATAATTCTCTTGTTTCTAAACACGTTATTTTTGGCATTCTGTCAACTTTACAATACTATATACATGACGGTTGTGACGTTTGAACTTCAACATGAAAAGAAGAATGTCGATTTCTGGTTGCGGAAAGAAAAGAATATACTGAAAGATCTGAAAAAATTTCGAAACTGAAAAGATTGTGGGTTAACTCATAATCACCGGTAAATGAAATGTGGCAAATAAAACTGTAGGACGGTAACAGTTTATGATCTAGGTTGTGCTCTAGCGGCTACTATGTTATTACGACAAATAATATAATATAACGGATTATTATTACGAAATGGATAAAAAAATAATGAAAACATTATAATTCTACTGATAATTATTTCTGTTATTATTTAACAGTGAAAATGGTCGGCCGGTGCTATCGCAACGTACGAAGAAGTAACTACTATACAATAATCAATAGGTTCTTCACGTTGCTCATAAAGTCACTGGAGGCTGTTGGAGACAGATCTGGATCAGTTTAAGTCAATAATTGTTAAAAAAAGAAGTAAAAAAGTAGCACGCTCAAGTTTCTGAAACCAAGACACTCTTTGAGTCATGAGCTAAAATAGTTAGCTTAGTAAAAATAATAATTAGTTTGATTCCAATCAAAATTATTATTATTTATAACGCTATATAAGTTATTTCATATATTTTTTGTTTCGTACTACGGAACTACGTTGTAAAGAGCAGGTAAGACATATCTCGCACCGGATAATTGATACAATTCATTTGAATATTCATAGAAATAATAATTCTCCCACACACACGGTAATTACAATGATGTAGATGCGCGCTCGTGAACTATATTCAAATTACTGTAGTATCTTACGCAACGTTCATTTTAATATATAATTACGCTGTAGTGCACTGGCTCTGTGGCAGAGACTGCGAGTCGTGCGCGTCCGCTGCGTCTAATACTCATTTAATACATCTTCAAATATTACACGGATACAGGACCCAATGAAATATTTATACTTCTGGTGTTTCCTAGTTTAATAGTCGTTAGACAACAATTAAATAACAATAGATACCTATATAATAATTATATAGAAAATTATAAGATTCGCACGTTTCATAAGAAATAGAACAGCATTAATTTGAATGGTTAAACTCACTGATAACTTATTTACATAATTACATCGCAATTAAGAAACGTATTTGATTTTCTATTGACCGATGAAAACTTACAAACAATAACGTCATAAACGCATCCTGCAATGAATAGTAAGGATAGCGGTAAATATTGAAAGTGGATGTTAATTTAGTGCCATAGTATGATATCTAGAAGCGTGTTAGCGACCAGAGCTTAACCAATACTGATTAGATTACAATTTATATTATTACTTACCTACTTATAACATACATTTGAATCATATTAGTCCACAGTACTTCTTATACGACTTTTTTATTAACTGTGTGTCTATTTTAAGTTTGAAGAATAGATAAATAAGTATTAGAATATTAAATCCCACGCGGCCATTTAATTCCAAATTAAGAATGGAATTTCCGTAACCGACGACTACCCGCAACCGACTACCATTCCTGTCGATGATGTATTGCTATTATTTGTGTCATATAAAGAAATCGTTACATAAATTATATAACATAGAATACAATGTTTTGTCTGCTCTGATGTAAAACTAATTGTCGCTATTAGGCAGTATATAGAGCAATCGTACATACTCAGACAAATCATTGAAAGTTATATTATCAAAAAATTACTGTACCAACTTGTCAGCTCAATAATACCCTCGATTCGAGATAAAATACATATTAAAGTTTAAACATTATCTGCGTATCTCTGAGTAGAACCGTTTCACATTTGTCCTGCGCAATATTTATAGAGGGTCCTGAAAGACGAACGAGCGTTGTGCAGGGTTCGGTCCCAGGCGAGACGAGCTCCGAGTCCTCAGTCCGATACCCAACTCTGAGAGCAGTTCGCTTCGATACAGTTTATTGGAAAGTACTTTGCACTAGTTTACAAATAAACGTTTTCAATATGACGTTATAACAAGTGGGTCAAATGATTTTACACCTTATTAAAAATGATACGAAAGTGGCCAGTTCTTTATCTGATCCCATTAACATTTATTGTGACAATGTATTATTATATTTAAAATCAGTTAACATTTTGAACTGATAAAGATAAATTTGCTCTAATGTACTTATAGCGAATCGTCTCTGCACTCCAAATCGTTTATTTTTGTATACTTAAATTGTTCTTAAAGGCGACATTAAATATTGCTCGAGAAAACAAAATAAATAAAATCATAATTACAATAATATTTGAAAAAAAGTGTATCCCTAATTTACAAATAACCTCAAGAGAAAGGAAAAGGAAATTAAAATTTTACGTAAAATTTGACGTCTTTTTGTCAGCAGTTGAAAAACCGTCTGTACAGATACAGAAGTAATCGCTCACACGAAATATTAAAACATACTGGCACTAGCATCGTTACTGGAGTGATTATTTGCAGTTACTCAACTATATTACACTAGCAACCGCCTGTGATTTCGTTCATTATTTAATCGAGAGGTCAGCGGTATGATTCGAGCACATGACAAATTTTTGTGTGATGAACATGGGTGTCGGTTCTATGTCTGGGTGTTATCTCAATATTTATCCTTTTTTTTTTCAATCGAGCACGACAGAGTGACTGCCACTATACCAGATGGTAAGTTCACCTGTAACATAACGGTGACTGCAACAAGTTCTAGAAGCCATCGGCAGTTATCGGTGTCATGCATTCCTTTAAAGAGTCTCTACACTGGTTTATTACCATGGGTACGAAACGGACCAATCAAAAGAGAGTACAACTGTTTTATATAGATATTGTAATAGAAATCTATTAAGAGGCACGAATATGGTATAACGTAAAAAAAATTATCTATCTGTTTGGATACTGGATTTAACTGAAAGATTCCTTAATCGATTATTATGAATTGATGTACTTACAGGGTAAAATCGTTTGATACACTATAAGAACAATCGAGAATATTCGTACAAGCTGTAAAAACGAATTTCTTTTTTTTATTTATTACAAACCGTTTTTATTAAATGTATGTGTATCCATAAGAAATATGTGTAATTTCCAAATTTAAAGCGTATAAATTATTAGTCTTCTTTTCACAAACGATAAGGCAAATGGATAAAAACGAAATTACGAGCAGAAAATCAATACTATAAAGCTACTACTATAAACCTAATACTATAAAATAAACTGTAACATCTATACATATAATAAGAATGTAAATCCAACGTGTCTGTACTTTTTTGATTTTTGAGAAAAAAATTGTTGTAGGTGTCTAGGAATAAGTAATAGAATCCATTTCGATCATATTTAGAAATGTCTGTCTGTCTGTCTGTTTGTTTGAACAGGCATCACTGGTAAAGTACTAGGTTTCTGATAAAACTCCAGCAAGAAAATAAGCAAGCATATTCCGGAGCAACATAATTTTTTGTTTCATTAAAATCGGTTACCTCATGTCAAAAGTTATTGTAATTTTAATGACGACGGGAGTTAAGTAGAAGAGAAAAATAGATATGTAAATGGACATTATCCTCATCCAAAAACTAGAGTATTTTATAGCATAAACAAAACATTACCACAGTATTACATTACTAAGACATAGAACGAAAGAAAAATGGTTAATATTTTATTTTCACATAAATAAATGTTAATAACCTAAGAAGTTCAGTAATTAACTAATATGCATTATTGCAAATAGATGGCGCTCAACCACCATTTTCTAAATCTATTACTACTATAATATACATTCTAAAAATTGGCCAATTACATATACTACATATTTCTATAAATTGAATAACTTACTCTGTACTTTGTGTAAGTAAAATATGATTTTTATTTTTCGATCGCATAAGGTTTATGATTAAATTTGTAAATTTCTAATTAGCTTTGTGTTGTCAATATTACAAGTTATTGAACCTTATCACATTTTAGGACAATTTTTTATTATAATAAAAAAGAGACTAAAATTGTTCATTGAACAACAGAAGCAATAACAGACTATATTTTTGACGACAACAGATGGCGCTAAACTTATAATTTTATTGGTTTACTGTCGTAAGAATATTATTGCAAGGAAAAGTATAGATAACAATGAGATAATTTCTGTGTTTTTTAGGTTTACTTCAAATTATAATTTTCATAAATTTACCTTGATTCTAATGTTTTAATTACGCTTTCACTTAATGAATACTTTTTGGTTTATGCATTAGGGAACTCGCATTTTCTTCCAGCGGTACTGTGGAGAGAAAAGACTGCAGGCAGTGCAAATAAAAGAAAGGATAACATAAATATAATAATAAGAATTAGCTATGTGAAGTATATATGAATGAATATTATAAGCCCTCGGCTGTTTTTTTAAGACTCAGATCTCAAAATGACAGATTATGTTTTCAATTATTTTTTAATTTTACTACATCGTACATTGTAAATTTCATGATTTAGTAAAAAAAGTTCCTACAAATGAAAAAATAATTTTAAAATACATTTTACATGAAAATTATTATTTTACAATTCATCATTTGTTATTTTTCAAAGTTTTGTAATAAATCAGGTATTTTTTAAGCGTCTGCTGGCAACAGTTTATTGACCTATGCCTCATAAGGTCTACATTTGTTTGTATACTCGCAAGTTTGTCCGAAAAGTAAAATGTCCTTCAGACATAAGATCACTTTGTATAAGATGTAAATCTTTCCTATTCTGATATATAGTTGTCCCGTTTTCACGCATATGTCAAGTCATAACTTCGAAAAGTTACAAAAACTGCAGAATTGCTTTCTTCGTAGGGCGGTAGGTGTCCCTTGGTACATCCGGAGAGTTGACCTCCAGACTGACGGAGAGGGACCTGGAGATGCCATCTATATGGGAGTACGTTAAGACACTCACTAGCAGCTATTTGGAGACAGCCGCGAATCATTCCACTTCGTTAGTGGTATCCGCCGCGACTTACAACACCGTACCCGACGCGCCGCGTTACAAAAGACGTCCGTGATATATTTTTACAGATCCTCCCGACGAAATAACGGCAGCTAACTTTCAGTACCCCTCCGACCCTCGAAACAGAACCTGGTTGCGCCCACGCCCGTGTAATCATAGATCATGCCGCCGCGGCTTGACTATGAATTTTGCTCCAGCACACTCGCCTAGGCCCCCCTCGGAAGCGGCTCAAGCCGAGGTTCGATTCTCCGGAATGGAGTCCTCGAGCACGTTGCTTGCGCGAATACAGTAACACTGAATAAATGTTTCAAACACAATTTTTGACACCGATCATCCCACACACATGCACATACACACATGTAGGTACACATAGTAGTTAGGTTTGTTTTTTAATCCATTTTTCGAACGGAGTTACCTTAGATTAACTTAATAGTCAGGTTCAAGATACATGTATAAGTCCGTGAATCATACATACTTTGTACACGTTTATGTTTCACGAATTCATATATCTATGAAATAATAGTTAGCTTAGTTAGACTCGGGATATTCGGCGACAGTCCAAGCCGAGGCGCGCCGTGCGCCCTTGTACTGGTTGCCTATATAAAATCGGGTGAGTGCTTTAAGCGCTCCCCTTAGTAGTCCGGTGAAACTGTAGAGGCCTTGCCAGGTCAACAGTGTAGTCAGATCGAAAAAAAAAAGTGTCTTAACACAAATTTTTATACGATTGTTAAATTTTACTCTATATTTAATTTTACGAAATTATGACCATACTTTATGATGTTTAAAAGTATGAATGATAATTTTTATACTCTATAAATTGCAATACGACATAACTATATTTCCCTTATTCAGCATTTCATAGAAATTGCTCGATCTGTTATTGCGTTGAATCCAGACATACAAACAGACAGAAAAATTACAACTTCATATGACAATGCCATTTTTTAAACTAAAAACGCGGTCAAGTTGTATTGTAAAATAATAAACAATTCCAGGTGATTAAATATAATTATAACGATGCCGTAAATTGACGAGTCACCGCATTGAATTCCAGATTCGAGTCGAGTGCAGTTGACATCAGTCACGCGCCCACGCGAGAAATTTGCGAATTTGCTGAGCTCCCTTCCCGCAGCCCCGCTGAGTTACCCCGTCCACCCGCGCGGCCTCGCGACACGACGTGCGTGCACGCGATGCGACGCGACATCCACCCAGCGTGCCGGCAGTATGACAGTTACACAAATCAAGTACTTCCTTCGAAGGAACTTGCGATGACGAGTCAATCAACGAGTTCTTACTGCTCGCGTTATAAACTGCACTCGGGCTTGTTTAATTCAAAATTTAATGTGTTATCAGTAGCCGATACACCGAACCCGCCCGCGGTATCGACAACATCATACTCGAGTTCCCTGTGTACACGATCGACAATACCATTGTAAGGCACCGTCACGCCACGTCACGCCACACTGCGCCGAGCAGCATTTACACAATGTTGCCAATTTAGCATATTTCAAGATTAATTTATAACTATTTTAATTCGTTTAGAGGGAAAAAAATCTCATTTTTTTTAATATATTGCTTAATAATTGTTAAAAACCTCATTATAAATGATTTTTTCCATAATAAACTGGTTATAAAATTCATACATTTATTAAGAAATATAATAAATTGGCAAGAGTGTTTATTGTGTGCACGAACGCATACTAATATAGTATAATAATAATAAATCAAGTCACATAAGAAACTTTTTCCATCGCATTATAATATAACAAGCTGCTTAAACCGTGAAACATGGAACAATGTTAACATATAAAAAACGTTTTTTAATATTTGCTTTTTAAGTCATAGTGACTGGTATACTCGTACAATAAACAATATCTCCATAATAAATTATTTTATCCTGATGAATATATAATGTGGATAAATTTTTAGTTTACAGCCTCCAGTTTTGTTTTATATCTTAGGAAAAAATTAATTATGTAATCAATTGTTTATTTAATTCTGTAGAAGTAGCAATTTACAGAAAAAGTCGTCGAGGTGTAGCCGACGGCAAGAATATTGTGTGAATATGGTCTTCTTATATTATCTTCCTTATCTAGCTAAGTCCTTACTCCATAATCACGAAGTTTGGTTATCGGTAACCAAACCCATAGCAGTTGTAAATAAAATTGCTCAATAAGATGCTAAGTCTAACTTAACGTTTGATGATAGCTGGAGGACTCGTAAAAACGCTATTAGCGTGACGACATTAAATCATCTCCGCTGGCATAGTCACTTGCAGAGAATGAGAGAAAATCATAGTGTAGACAAAAGTCAGTGACCGATGAATCTGCTCTTGGACTTGGAGCTTCCGTCGACATGGGCGTATGTAAAGTCCCTCTCGACCATATACGTCGAAAACGCCGCGAATCATCCCAGCTTGTCTGCCGCGTATTACATGACCGAACTCAATACCCTACGTTATAAAAGACGCCCGCGAAACATCTTTCCGATCCTCTCGAAACAACAATGGTAGCGAACGATCAGTACCGTCCCGATATTTCAAACATAGCGTGTGTGCGCTCACGTCCGTATAATAGATCCCGCCGCCGCCGTCTGGCGGTGAATTTCACTCCAGCACACTCACAATGACCGCTCTCGGTAGCTTCTCTAGCCCCCGGAGTAGAGCCTTGAGTACGCTGCTAGAGATACAGTGACACTGAAAATGTTGAATCATTAGCTCTACTTAGCTCTACACACACAACGCAGATAACCCCATATACATGCACACACAGCCATAGTAGCTACATATACAGTAAAAGGGTTTTGTTTTTTTTTACCTTATTTTTCGAACGGTATAGAGTAGTTTACAGTTACGGTTACTTTAGCGGAGTTGTCAAATTTGAAATACATGTTTGAGTTCGTTAAGCAGATGCACATATGTGTCTCTCTGAATCCTATATGTATGAGTAATTTAGCTAACTTTGCTTAGTCATACTCGCGGCGTTGCATTCAAGACAAGGGCTAAGCCAAGGTTCGGCACCTAAAGCGCCCTTGAGTTTGTTTCCACTAAAAAAGATCGGCGCAGCTGTAAACAAACGCCTATCAGGCTAGCAAAAGAAAACGGGTGGTGCCTGTTTGTCCCAGTGTTAGAGAGGTGAGGGATGGCAGGCCGGAGTGCACACGTGTTCGCAGCGGCAGGTGCCTGCACATGTCACTCACCCCGCGGAGGTACCGTTACAGAAGCCGACGGCACTCATTCCTCCCTCATACCGAGTCACTTCCAATTGAACGTGATGTAATTCCTCATTTTTATTGTGTGTTGGCTAACATTTCAAAACATTTTCACTGTATATTAGTTTAAGCAAGTTTAAGCTCAGTGCAGAATCCGTCACTATGAAAAATAACGAACCGTGGGCTGCTAAATTCCGCACTCTGCCGTAATAACCGTATTTGAGTTACTCTCAGTGCACTCAGTGAAAAATGAGGCCCGACATAGGTCGATATGAACAGAAACAATCAGCATCAGAACAGAAGCAATGCAGCAACAGTGAGTTACATATAGCGTACGCGCGCGATGGAAAATATTGTGGTGTAACTATAACAACTGTCGCCCTTGACCCCATCCCTTGTTTTAGGCTTAACATGTTGTTATTCATTCAACCCGAATACATCACTAAAATACACGATATTATAGTCAAGTTCTAATGTTATAACTAAATGAAAAAATAATTCAACCGTTACCGTATATATTACCGTACATGTTACCACGTCTCCGCACGGCCTTATTACTACCTTACTTCTACTACTTGCTATCTTATTTACTATCTTCGTTGCGTAATTCATATTAATATTTGATGATATCTAAAAGCATTATTTAAAATGTTTACAACCTATCAATTTCAGAATGACATTAACGGTTGAAAATACTTTTTTTTACTTCTAGCATTTCTTTTATGATATCTAAAAATGGTTTAGGTGCATTCATATATAATTAATTAATTGAGCAATAATATAAACTTCCCGTTTACAAAATGTCAATAATTTCTGTAAGTACTCATTTTTGAGTAATGTCGTTTTAAATGTCAAATTCATGATCATTGCCCTTCATAACAAAAGACTATCAACAATTTTGGAAAAAAGTTACTTGAACAGTGACAGCTACATATCAACATACATATATACTAACAAGCTGATGCCCGTGGCTTCGCACGCGTTTTTCAAATTGTAATCAAGTAATAAAAAATCGTGAGAAGAGGTCGAATTACAGTAATGCTCTTTCAAAAATATTTGTAGTTGTACCACGAATGCCACTTACTGTGATATGTAATGTGTACATTAAATATGTAAATACTAACATTGTGTCGGATGGGATTTGGCATTAACAACATATTTGGAACTTTAACTTACTATATAACCCCTCAGTGCTCACTTACACATTCAAGATACATTTCAACTTATACAATGTCTCTTAAAAATTGTTATTATATCGATATTGTCAATATAATTAAGATTTTGCGAACATACAAAAAGTAATCGCTTCTATGTTCCACACGAAATTCTATTACGGAATTCTTAAGGAAATACGTGTGTGGTCTAATATTAAAAAAAACCTCTTCTGTATTCAAAATACCTATTAATTATAATGTTAAATTATTTGATAACATGTTAAATATAGAAATGGTCACTGTACGCTCTCCTTGGGAAATAGACATATATTATCGGGAACTTTTCTATTGACAGGTTTTTAAATATTGTTTTTTTTTTATGCGATTGGAGGCAAATGAACAGATGGGTTAACTGATGATCAGTAATCACCGCCGCCTATTGGACACCCGAGACACGAGGGGTATCACAGATGCTTTGCCTTTGAGGAAGGAGTTAAAGGTTTGTGGGTTATATCGGCCCGGAAACGCTGCCGCTGGGAGTTCATTCCACGGAACCGACGTACGTGGAAAAAACGCACGCGAGAACTGCACAATAGACGATTTCCAAGCATGGAGACAACACTAATGGAATTTTATTATGTGGCGAGTCGTTCGGTAATGGAACTCAGCAGCAGGTATCAATCCGAACAGCTCTTCAGAACACTTTCTGTGCTAGATCTTGTAAAAGACGCAAAGTTACACAACATACCTACGAAGTTCCAAAGTGTCGAGTCCTAAGGAAAGCACCTGGTCGTCGAAGATTCTAGTAGCTCTACGTTGGATTCGGTCAAAAGGAACTACATAGCATTGAGGCTCTCCGGCCCAGAGGCCAGAGATGAGAACAGTATTCCATGTGTGGATGGACTTGCGCCTTATGTAGCTGAAGGCGATGTACCGATGTGAAATATCGTCCCGATCTGTTAAGGACACCTAACTTTTTTGAGGCCAGTTTTGCAGTAGCTTCCAAATAACCACCAAACTGACGTCACTTGATATGTCGTCACCGAGGATACTGAAATTAGGCTCAACAACTAGGGGAACTTCGTGAAAATTAGGGAATGCTGTAGTACATTATTTTGATGTATATCATGTTTAACCCGGAAATGCCCCGGAAAATAATTTTATGTTGTAATACATTAATTTTTCTCTGCTTTCAATAAATACAATATGCATATAAACTTTCCTGAGGATATTCTCCGGATGATAGTAAAATCGCTATCAAAATCATAATACCGTATAATAATGAAAGAGATTACATTCTATCTACAGTTAGGCTTTTATAAGAGTGTTAACAGACAAAGGAAACTTATGTAGCAATTTAGGATAATCATTATTATTAAGATGAAATATATTAACAGAAAAATTCACGGTATCGCAATTGTAACAATGAGAAATATTCCGATCCATTACAAATCGAACGTTTCATCGCTCAAGCGTTACGTTTAAATGAAGTAATTAAAAAGTGTTTCCCGAGTGTTGCCCGACTGCGCATGCGCTCACCTCAATGATCTTATTGTAACTGTTCTATTGTTTATAATTAGACAAAGTAAGCTGAAATACTTTTCAAAGTCCTTATAATAACAATTATTTATTATCAAATACGTATGACTAAATACAAACTTAACAATGCGACCGAATCTGCTAGCGATACGCGGGGACCCATTACAAAGTAGCGATGATTTTTACTCTACCCTATGTATTATTTATATCTATATTTACCTCGTCTATCTTAGTCATATGCCCATTAACCAGACAAGTTTGTTCTTCATAACGGTTCTAGTAGGCAAGATGTGCTTTTTTTTTTTTTTTTTTTTTTTTTTTTTTTTTTTTTTTTTTTTTTTTTTTTTTTAATGTGGGAAGAAATCCTTCATTGGACACCCACAGCCCTGGGGAGCTGTGGGGTGTCAGACTCTTACTGACTAAAAAAACCCACAAGATACCGTCTGCCGCGCTATGGAGTGGCACGGGATCGAACAAGCAAGCACCATGCCACCCCGGCGACAAGGCCCAGCGCGAACGCCCTGACCGCGACGACAGCCCGGTCAAGCTGCCTACCCGTCTACCGAACCAATGTGCAATGGAAAGTCAAGTCCCCAGCCCCTTCCCTCCTTGGTCCGGTTTGGCAGTCAAGGGGTCACCCCCTCCAACCACCACCACCTGTAACTTTTTTACGTGGTTTTCTACCACGGTGACTTTTTAACGAGGTTTTCTCCCTCTCCCTCCGCCCGAAGGCCTCCCCTCTGTCACTTTTTAATGTGGTTTCCTCCCACAGGAACTTTTTAATGAGGTTTTTCTCCCTCTTCCTCCGCCCGAAGGCCTCCCCTCTGTCACTTTTTAACGTGGTTTCCTCCCACGGTAACTTTTTCTTGAGGTTTTCTCCCTCTCCCTCCGCCCAAAGGCCGTCCCTCTGTCACTTTTTAACGTGGTTTCCTCCCACGGTAACTTTTTAACGAGGTTTTCTACCTCCCTCCGCCCGAAGGCCCCCCGTCTGTTTTTTAACGAGGTTGTCTCCTCAACACCCGTAACTTTTTAACGTGGTTTTCTCCCACGGTGACTTTTTAACGAGGTTTTCTCCCTCTCCCTCCGCCCGAAGGCCACCCCTCTGTCACTTTTTAATGTGGTTTCCTCCCACAGGAACTTTTTAATGAGGTTTTTCTCCCTCTTCCTCCGCCCGAAGGCCTCCCCTCTGTCACTTTTTAACGTGGTTTCCTCCCACGGTAACTTTTTAATGAGGTTTTTCTCCCTCTTCCTCCGCCCGAAGGCCTCCCCTCTGTCACTTTTTAACGTGGTTTCCTCCCACGGTAACTTTTTCTTGAGGTTTTCTCCCTCCCTCCGCCCGAAGGCCTCCCGTCTGTTTTTTAACGAGGTTGTCTCCTCAACACCCGTAACTTTTTAACGTGGTTTTCTCCCACGGTGACTTTTTACCGAGGTTTCCTCCCTCCCACCGCCCGAAGGCACACCCGTCTGTAACTTTTTAACGTGGTTTTCTCCCACGGTAGGCAAGATGTGCTGTACCAATATAGTCCAACATATTCAATAAAAAAAGTTCAGTGATATTATTTTTATATATTTAAGTTAAAAAAAAAGTCAAATAATAAAATATTTGTCTTAGACACGTAAAAGTGAAACTTTAAGATTGTAATTTAATAGAATTAACTTATTACTTAGAATTAATTAACAGTAATAACAAAGTTACTTAATATGCATTATATACATTTACGCAGTTATAAGCCTCTTTTTGCAAAGCAGTAGTGTCCGTACTACCGTGTTTCATTTCAAACCATCTGTTTGGCAATGTATAGAGAACGACGAGGTGTTCCAACTTTGTTTTCAAAAGTTGTATTCAGATTGGGTGTATAATACATAACTAACATTAAGATTAGGTGGACTGCGTGTCTATTTATTACTTCATACATAAAATAATTATCTGTTTTCATATAGTGATCATGTAGAATTTATGAACATCATCACTTCGAAAGAAAACATTTACATCGATTGATATATCAAGGGTTACGAATTACGAAAGTTGGCATGCGGTTCGTGAATATACGCATTACAATAACGCTTAGTTAATAATAATATAAATTAACTTGGTAAATTATTCAACTCAATGAAAGATATCTATACATATTATAAAACAAAGTCGTCCGCCGCATCTGTCTGTCTGTTTGGATGTTCGCGATAAACTCAATAACTACTGATCAGATAGTAATGCGTTCTTCACCAATAAATAGAGTAATTCACGGGGAAGGCTTAGGTATATAATTTGTTAGGATTTTTTTTGGAAATTGGTTGAAATATAAGAAAGAATCGGAGAAAGTCAAGCCGCCTTAAGCGTTTCATGCACATAAGTATATATTTTTTTATTATTAGGGAAGGATAACGTCCGCCGGGCTTGCTAGTTTTATATAAAAAAGGAAATAATCAAATGTCTATCGAAATGTATTTTGTACATGAATATGTGAAATAGTGTCTATAACTAGAACCGTTCGGACTAGGGACTAACTTGCAGTGCCGGGTGCGCTCGTGTGATGTAGTCTTGATGTTCGTCGTGCACTTTATGGACGTAAAGTGTGGCGCATCGCGTCGCCCGGTTCTGGTACTACGGTGTACTAAAGGCTGCATTGTGTTGTCGAGTGCGCGCCGTACTATTCGCAGAACATAGCGCGGCGTAGAGGGCAAGCCTCGTACACATCGTGTTACATTGTGATGTAATGTAATAGCGTTGAATTTATTGATTGAACTCGACGCATGGATTTCTGTGCGATGAATTTGGCTAACGTAGTAATATTATTTCTTTTTATTTGTAATAATTATTAACAACACTAAGGCAAAGTGAAACTACATAGCAGTCTTTTATACCTTTGTTTTGTTAACTAGATGTTACTAAAAGGTCCCGAGTTTTCGTTTCTGTTCGAAGATAAAATTATGAGTAAACAAATTTACAACATTAGGCGATTAAAAGTAATAGTTGAAATCACGTCTGCTACAACGTTTGTTTGGTTTTATGTTATGTTAAAAGCACATATAGATATATAATTTATGATAAATTAATATTTGCATCCAGTACAGCGAGCGGACCCGCCAATAGAACTTGTATGCGTCATTAGTAACGACATTTGTATATGTTCAGAATGTTTATGTAAAACAGCTTGCAAATACTCGGACACTTGATCTGTTAACCTTAAAGGTGGTGTCTCGGTGCGCATCCGTCGCAATTATCATTACCGCTGTGAAAAACTGTAAAAATGCTAGTTCCCGCAAGAACTACACTCAGATACATTTAATTACAATTGTATGTAAATGTGCGAAACTAAAATAGAAACTTGAATATTCAGAAGCGACTGCAACAAATAAGTGTATTCAAGTAATTACTTGAAGCGGCGAAAACACTAATACCTCAGTAATAAACGAGGAAATGTCAATAGCGAAATTTAGACAGCTATTCATAACTCGTCATTTGAAGATGAACCGTCGTTATCGTGGGACTTAATACGTGGCTAAATAGTATTGTATTCACCATCAGACAATTTGCCAAGATAATACAACAATATTTTTTGACATTCAAACATACTTCGACACCAGTTGTTGTGTGTTTATAAGATAAAAATCACTAAACCAATTTTCATGATTGTTTTTTAAACAAAGATTTATTCACCGAGCTGGTATTGCTCTATGCTTTATTTTGTTTTGTTAAGTAAACATAGCACAAGTTATAAGGTTAAAACTACGTTAACCCGTTGCAAACCCACTGCAGGGCCTAACCACCACGTCATCCTACGAGGCATTGCCGATTTCAAACTCCAAGATATCGAAAGCTACATTTTTTCACATACGATAAATAAAAATTCGTTGGAACATGCCGAGGTTTAAGTGAGTTGAAAACTTTAACTAAAATAATTTAGTAATCTTTTGCAGCATTCGATTTGATTTGGTTAAATACAATGTGAAAACTTAAGATATTATTAAAGTCGAGGTCAGTTCACACCGAGTGCAATACAATTTCAATAGAAAAATATTCGCATACAAAAACTATATAAGCTCATAAATAGGTACACGAACTGCAAGAAAACGACTACCGATTAAGACAGAAAAAAAACTGGTACAAGTGTGTGTTGTTGTAGAACGATAAACAGGATCTGTAATGGATGAGACACGCAGGCGACCGGCTAGCGGGACCTTAACGTTCGGCAGGTGCCCGTAACGGGGTCCTAAAGGTCAATCTGTCACATAAACACTCGTCCTGGCAGTCCGCTATGTAGCTACCGACAGGCCTAGCACTAGCTAGAGCCCCACCAACGTTAAACTTAAATTAATTCGTTAAGAACCATAGATCAGACTCGCTAACAAATATTAACAACTTATATATATATATAGACCGTACGTGAGCTCCAGTAGGCTGAACACAGACTTAAATTGCCTAATTAGAATGCGGAAATTTTTCCTCTTGCGAGTTTGGCACCTAATTGGATTACCGTCATTTAAAGTTGTTCAAATTTTAATTGGTCTTCTACATATTGAACAAAAAGCGTATTATGTGATGGCAATTATATTAATATAGCACAAAAAAGGATAAATTTTTCTAGTATTAATTAGCGCACATGAAATAATAAGCAATCAAATTTTAAATCCAATTTATTTGAAATGTTATAAATTCAAGACTTACTTTTAATCATAAAACAAATTTCTAGTAAACTTAAAATATAGTAACCTTCTAACTATTATTGAATATTGTGTTAAATATAGAGTAGTACATAGTACTTTGATTATAATTACAAAGTAGATGAGATTTGCTGTGTACTCGTATATTTACACTCAAATAAGACAATATTTGTTGTAAATTTATATCTTATCCTTAATCTTAAACAATTTTATGAGTAAATTATATTTATGAACTGAACTGTATACGTAATCTATGCGTATGGAGAAGGTTTCATTGTAATAGTTGTGTTAGTATACTAGATACGGTTGTAGTGCGCGCCGCGGTTACCACTACTTGTATAAATGTATTAACATTTCGCGTCAGGTTGCGATACTACAGACTCGTTTATCGGTAATAAAATCCGTCAAAACGGGACATTTCGCAATTTTATGATATTATTGGTGGTGTCACTCCCGACATTTAAATGAACCTTTCTTTTATGAGGGCTGTTGAAGTATAGTTGTTAATGAGGGATCGCATTGTCTCGCGCTAACGGCGATTTGCGCATTTTTTTTGTCTCTCTATAGTTTTTTAGCGGCCGAAGCAATAAATTAGAAAGTTTTGTAACAAACAGAAACAGTTGTTGTTATGCATCGCTTTCACCAAGTTCAATTGAAAATGTAATAATAAAACATTATTGAGAAGTAGTCTGTGTACCTACTAGTCGGCAAAGTGCCTCGCCGCACCTCATCGTTTCGTCGCGTCGCGTGGTTCCAGCGGATGCCGCAATAAAATATTTAAAATCTTATTACCGAGCTGCCTGATGCCGATCGGAAAAAATGTAAGAAAGTTATAGTGGAGGGGAGAGAGGATTATGTTATAAATTCATCATTGTTATCAACACAATAAGTACTCGAAACTATCGCCGATTCATAAAGAAATTAATATGCAATGCAAAGGTAACTAAAGGGTTGGAAGTGACAGAATTTTTTATGTCTTTACTACGCAGCACCTCTATGATAACAAGTATTGTTCGATATTTGGTACCCACTGACTGATAAGATATAATAATTTGAGCATAACTGTAAATTTAAGCGGTCGTTTGTGTATTGCTGTAATTATATTTGTATTTAACATACATAGATTAAGCGAACAGAGTTTAATGTTACATTAATAACGAAAATAAGATCATTTTATTAAAATAAATAATATGTATTTCCATAAGATACTAAACACTCATTGAATTACTATAAACGTCAAATGAGACGTGTTCACATGTTGTATTAGTTAAGCGCACAGAGCGCGCCGAGCGTGCCGAGCGTGCCGAGCGTGCCGAGCGTGCCGAGCGCGCCAAGCGAGCAGAGTGAACCGAGCAACCAAATCGACTTGCCACTGTTTACTCTATTTCGACGCGCGCAATATAAGCTATCTTGTACGTTTTATTTTATTGAAATATGTTATTTTCTTTGACAAGACATTTTACATGTTTCCTGATTTAATTTATAGTTATCGTCGTGGTCGGTGCGGCATGCACTACATACGATAGCTTTCCTTATGTACCTCATTTATTTATCTATTAGTATATCCGAATCTATCCAACTCTTATGTAGGTGGTAGAGCTACGCTGCAGCTATTACTGGTTTCAGCATGAACGGGTCGGCTCGCTCGACGCGCGGGGTAGTACCACCCTCTCACAGAAAACCGACGTGAAGTAACAGTGCAAGCGCTGTTGCGTTTCGTTCGGTCAGTGAGAGCGCCGGAGGCCCACATATTTAAAAGGCCGGCAACGCACTTGCGACTCCCCTGGTGTTGCTAGTGTCTATGGACGGCGGTGATCACTTACCATCAGGTGACCCACCTGTTCGTTTGCCCCCCTATAATATCTTAAAAAAAACTATATATTGGAACAATGAGACTCACCCGGGTCCATGGCGGCGCCGCGCCGCGCGTCCTATCTCTCAATGTGAATGAGGCGCAAGCGCAGGCCGCGCTACGCCCCACCCTTAACGAATAGACTAGTCTAGCATTGTGTTATTACATGAACACATGTAAGAAACGAAATGTCAAGTGCAAATATCCGCGGTGGGGTGCAGTTTAACGGTACTCAGGTATGGTAACTGGGGTGAGGAAAGACCTTTAACAACACAATAATTATAGTTAACTCTAATGTGCGCGTCCCGCGTCGCCCTCACACCTACATGTATCACTAACGGGACGTAACAATATATATTTTTTTATATTCATAAACTACTGACCATTGTTTGTTTAGTCCTTTATAGATTTTTCTGCTGGACTGGACTTTGGTATCCTTATGACGTGGATTAAGTAGGTAATAATCTAGCAATTAGGATAAACAAGCGTCGGTACTTTTTTAAGTCTGGGATCCGTAAATGCACACGTTCACATTGACAATTAGAAAAGTCGATGTCGTAATGATATTCATATAAATCCTTTGTATATTGAAAAGATCCGCGATCGAAGCTCAATAGTCGTAATTATATACCAAATTGAATTACATGAAAATAAAAACAAAATCGTAATAAGAGAGCAACAAGCGCCGGTAACAGCACAGACATATACATTTATGTTACGAAGGAGCGGTCTACCTCAACAACTCGAGCTTAACTATATTTACATAACTACACTACACGATCAATGTTAAGACCTTTCGATATCATTTGAAAGCGCCATTGACTAAGTAATGGATATGACAAACGTATTAAAGTATATTTGTTATCTCACATTAGCATACCGTAAGTATTACTGGGTACCACTAAAATAATAGTCACAGTTTTAGCCTGAGTTACACCAAAATGTCGGTTATTGTAATTGTTAAAGGGAACTATAATAATGACAAAAGCCACTAACGGTTACATTTACTAGAACTAGTTGCACCGTGAAACGTTTTGTTATAGTTAAAGTTATCAATGTGTTATAATTACTATCCTTTGTTTTTTACACTACACTTGCCTATACACGTGTGTCTATTATATTATCCAAATAAAACGGTAATGAATTATTTCATCATATGAACAGTGACAACCCTAACACTTTGGTGTATTTCAAAAGCTCATCATCTCATCTCTCACACTTATTATTTTTAATTTAAATAATTGTTGTTACATATTCACTGTTCGAAACGTGATTTGTTTGATAATATTGTTAAATGAATGAATTACAAGCAGACACTGAAATAAGTACCATACAGAGTGCAGACTAATCTATCTTCATAGATGTCTGCCTTCGTGCACGTATCACGAAGAAAATACTGCATAGTTTACGATCAATTATTTTTACGTTTTCTTCTTAGAGACTTGATCTTTTTTTCTGAAAAAAACGAACACTTCATCTTCGTGTGTTATAAAGTTTTTAAAGTTTTAAGAAGTCACGATTTTTATGAGCACTACGCGTTCAGCGATGTGTGTTTTCTTGCCGTGGAGAAGTGGGGCAAGTGGTGTGGACCGAGAAAAAATTAAGTAAACGGATAACATTGTTTACAAAGAAATGTTGTAAGAAAAGTATATTTTTGCTTGAAATTTGTTTGTTGTTTTCTTATAAACATAGAATATATTATTAAGATAATAAACAATGCAGGATGAAGTCGCGAATATCAGCTAAGTATAAACTTGAATACAATGATATTAGTAATAAGAATGTCCGTACCCTAATACTACCTAAGTTATTAATTGTTTCTCTAGTAGTTATAGTGTATCAGACTGATGTATGAGGCGCGATGCGGCGCGCGCTGTACGTACTTATATCTATATTTACAGATATATTTATGAATATTACAGCAGTATCGTTGATCTAACATTGGATTTTATGGAGCCATTACACGTTGTACATAATGTTATCGAGTTTACATCGAGAGTCCAAACGTTAAACTTGTGAGTTTTTTCTCTGGTCTGATCTCCTACCGTGAACCGTGACGCGTAGGTACACCGACACTCACTACAAACATCGAATTATATAATAAACGTTAAAATACGCAAATTACCACTAATTACCATCTGTATATTAATCTTATTTACATAAAAATGCATATTGATTGCACAGGCATGAATTTGTAATTATGTTGGTTTCTGGTGGGTCCCACACTTATTTACGGACCCACACACTGACGTGTTCATACAAATTATATAAAATTATTTTCAAATTTTAACGATTAGGTAATATTCAATAATACTTTAAAAACCCTAACAATATACTCAGATCTTGACTGCACTCCTTACTCAAAAACGTAATATAATCGTGTGTACCTGTACATGATACAAATACTTTTAATAACTATATATCTAGCTTGTAATTAGAATTGAATTGTCTTTTCCGATTGTATGTTTTATTTATGTATAAATGTAATGTACGCCTGTAATCGCAATGATAACACTATAGTTTTATGTTGAAATTAACAATGTATAATTGAACCTATATGTAATCTTTATGTTGGCGAGTTAATTGTATGGCTATTGGCGTCTGGAGTCCAAAATATTTACCTTAATACGTATCTGCGGGAGTATAGTGATAACATTGGAGCTACATTACAATTTCAATGTCATGTTTAATACCGACGTAACAAAACCAACAATACATTAAATTTTAGTTCCTCGTGCATTCATTTCATTTTACTTTCATATTTTTTTGTAAATCACAACGTCTATTAACAAAAATCATCAATCAACTGCATCCCTTACAGCAATTATGTGAAATTCTAAGAATTTAGAAATGTTTAAATTTACGAGCGCTCCGCAATAGATTACCATCGAGTAGGAACGTTTGCGTGCGCCACCACACACCTCTCACGTGAGCTGCCACACCGGCCGGACCACACTGCACTTTCATCTCTACGCCATAAAACATACATTACCTTTTATAATCAGCATCCCGCATTGCTGCTTCGACAAAGGATTTGCATACATACACTTTTTGCTATAGTTTTTTGTGTCGAAATCAATATTGCCTTTAGAAATATAAAATTACCTGCGTTGAATGCAAACGAATACTTATCGAGCGCTGCTGTTCTAGAACCTGTGAGTAGACGCAGATGTGCATTCACTGCATTTGGTATGCCTATAGAGAGTCTAGTGTTCATAATACATGCACACGCAATAGTTAAATTAAAGGTAGGCATGCCTAGGAGCCATTTCATGATAGATAAGTTTCATATTTGTTTATGGGATGAAATAGTGCGGAGAAGTGGTTACAGTTTACAGTAATGTACTCGTATGTACATGTCATACAATTAATTTAAAAGGTCTGCACTCTTCTGTTCCGTCATAATGAGCTGCAACTTCTGAGGGCTTTCCTACCAGATTACGGGAACGCAACAACGCAAGTAAGTACTGTCGCTTTGTGCAGACGTTCTTACATATATCTGTGGTGCCTAGATAATAAAACATGACACAACTTCTATTGTGTTTTATTGTAGCACGACATAGTGACTGCTTTATGGCCGATACCTTAAAAACAACAGCACCTATCGAGTGACCTACAATCCGTCGGCATCTGTCATGCCAACCTGAAATCTCTCTATCGCTATATATACAGTGGTCGATGCCGAAAGACAAATGAAATAAAGACACCGTGAGGGGCATTGTCGTCGTCAACTAGTTGGATATAGCTACTCTGCTCTGCTACGAAATATCAATGTATTGTCATACTGTGCCACAAGGTAGGGCTTTACACTTATTCTATGTAGCTTACGATCAAATCGGGCATAACCACAACAATAAACTTTGGATTCAGTTAAATTCACGTCGTGATCATGATTCCGCTGGAGCTTTCATATGCGCATGCGTCGCTTTGTAAAAAACATAAATTTCCTTATTTTATAATGAGGTCACCATTGTAAATTATGCCTTTGCACTAAAAATATTATATCATTTTGTAGTATTCATGTAGTAATAAAAAATTATTTTGTCCGCAATATTATAAAGCGAATTATTCCTCAGTAGTAAATAATAGATATGTATTTTTTGCAGCGCAGGTAGCCTCCACCCGCGCCGCTCCACACTGGACACTTCACGTCGGACGCGCAGGTCGCAGCGGAATTTTGCTGACTTGTGCTCAAACCGAAACGAATATTACATTGTTCAACTATAATGCATATATTCTTGCATAATATACCATTTATAGAAGTAAAAACTCTATTCAGACCTGCAACACGTGGGCTTATAGAAAGATCTAGAATATATCCTTGAAATTAGATCATAGTAAACAGTCGATAACGTTTACCCTACCTTTAGTACCTTTCTTCCTCATCTGTCGTGGTTGTGTGCACCGTTACAAGTAGTAATTTCTGAAAGTAATTCATATAACAACGTGAAACTATGGTGAAAGGTTTTAATGATATAAATACTAAGAGAGTTGTATTATTGGACGCTGTTGTTGCGTTCCACTGGACAGTTCACAAACGAAACAAACTATTTGACAAGAATTATTATATAATGTCTTATAATTAACGTCTTTCAATAGGAAAGCAAAATCATAATTCTTGTCCAAGGATATCCAAACTGCATTTCACTAACAGATTTCAATTTTTTTTTGTAAGTATGTATGACACGCACGCTATCTACTGCAATATGTAACGCGTACATTAAATATGTAAATACTAATAGTGTGCAGGATGGGATTCAGCATCAACAATATATTTGGAACTTTAACCTACTATATAAACTCCCTCAGTGTTCACTTATACTATGTAAGAAACCAATGAAAATGTCAAGCCATACGGTATCTCTTAAAAATGTTATTATATAGATATTGTCAATTTAATAAGGTTTTTGCGATAAAGTAATCGCTTCTCTGTTCCGCAAGAAATTGTATTATGGAACTCTTAAGGTAATCCGTATCTAGTCTAATATTAAAAAAGTTCTCCTCTATCTTCAAAATTCCAATAATTATAATATTGACTTGTAAACAGTGAGTTAATAATTATTATTTTTAATTAAAAATGCAGAGAGAGTTGAGGTTTTAACATTTTGCATTACTTAATATAAACTTAAAAAAATTAAAAATTTAATATTAAAAAATACTCTCTACTTCTAGCCAAAAATTAAAAGGAGAAAAGTTTAAATCACAAAGTCAAAATATTAAAAGCCATTTATTTTTATTTGAAAATGTTTATTTAAAGGCTGATAATTTTCTTTAAATATAAATGTCAATATTTATACGATGGTCCCGAGTAGCAGAATAAGTATTAAAAAAAAATTTTAAGAATCGACTGTTAGGCGGTACGAAGTTCGCCGGGGACAGCTAGTTTTTAATAAATATTTTCATTCATAGGAATTTATTACTGTAGAATTGAATAATAATTCTACCTTATTTAAAAAATATTCGAACGGTTCAAATATTCAAATTGAAATTAGAATTGCACGTCATTATTCGATTCGATTGATTTGAGCATTATCCGCACACCCCTATGTATGTGTATGACGTAATGGTGACTACAGCAACGGTTTCTAATGTGTGACTATCGGTGTCTGTACGAGACTATGTGATTTATAAATGAAAAATGTATTTAGGCTAGGTTTTAACTAATATCCATACTTAGTGAGCGTCGCAAAAGGATTAACTATGGTGAATTTCAAGTCAATAGGACGTATCGTTTCGGAGATATTGTGATGAGTCAGTCAGTGGTATTTCACTTATCTGTATAGAAGATATATATAGTAATTAGCAATATCAATATTCAGAAATAAATAAAATAAGTTAATATCTTTCAAATTCATAAAATAATTTATAAAATAAGTGTGAACAGTGCTTTTTAACATGATATTAAGAAGGAGCCGGCCGCATTTCCGTATCATCTCGTTTTATAAACAGTTAAAAAATGTTTGTTAATTGCAAGCGACGCGGTTTCATCTGCTTCTTACTGAACGGCATGTTCGCGGTTAAACTCGAAAAGCGTTTGAGAGAAATATTCGCGAATCAATATTTGGAACATGTACTCGTACGTACACTTTGGATCGCAAAATGGCGAAGTTCTTAGCCTAACAAACGTTTCAGTATAAATCTTATGAGAAAAAGAAGTCAAGCGTGAGTGGTACATCGAGCGGGAACCAAAAGCGTATAAGGATCCGATATACTCGTATTTACTTTTTAAGGCAACAGGAATCTATATATCACCGAGATGGCTGTCACTCTCGAAGTATTTATTAAACTATTCATTTTAGGATATCTAATTACGTTCAAATTTAAGTTTTAAAGTTTTAATTTATTATGCATATGTTGTGAAAGCAAACAATACAGTGTTACTGTTACTCAACATGCAAACGCATGTAATAAGGTTGCATTTTGATTGTTATAGTGTACTATACCTACTATTAAAGCAACGCGTTCGCTCATCGGTGGCTTACAAGCTCGGGTTTCTTGAACAATTCATGGCGGATAATAAACATACATTACATCATAAAATTTAGGGTTTTTTTGCAAGTTATCATAGATAAAATAGCGATACCTAAGTAGATACAAGTTATTTAATGTCTACGTTTAGCATAGAACCGTATGGAACCCGAAAATCATTTATTCACGTCTCACCGGCTCACCGGGATACAAAAACTAATGGAAATGAAAAGGAATACGCAAGTGATTGTCGGCCCTGATGTTGAGAGAAAAAACCCGGGACAGATGCACGCGCGCAGGTAGATGTGCATGCAAATGGGTGCGCGGGAGTCCGCGACGAACCTGATGGAATCCGTGCAGACGCGCAAATTGTCATAGTTAGGGACCCAATCACCAACGTGCTACTTTATATTTACAACACTATAGTTTTGAGATTTATGCTTATGTTTTAATGTAATGTTAATACTGGATGGGCAAGTTTTATTTAATTCAATACATTCACAATATGAAAACCACATTGTACATATATTTAAGGGACCGAACAAAACATTATAGGAATACCGTTTGAAAAGAATTGAACTAGCATTTCACGATAATAAATATTTGACGAAGACACTCGCTTCGTAGAGCAATGCAGATAGATATACAGGGCAGTGCTAACACGCTAGTATAATTCCAGTTTCCTATGTAGTGTAGAGTTTCTCTTTTTACATTATTCTTCATATGACATATTTTTGAGCTTAGTACTCAAAGTAGTAATACAGTATAATTGGTTTCATATATATTTAAAGCTGCACTCATCTGGATATTATATAGAATAGAAAAAGAATATACAAGGTATATTTATTCCTTAAGAGGTGAGTGTGAAGAGTTGCGAGATGATGCGAAGACAGCGTGAATATTTAGTGTAGAGTCGCGCGTGCGGAACGGTCCCCGCGTGTCGTCACCCGCCAGCGCCGCTAGTAGTGCCACTGCCGCCGCTACTGCCGCTAACTGCCGTGTAATACAGCCAATCACTTAGATAATGCAGTCACCGTCGGCACGGACGACACTTTTCTTTTTATTACTTAATTCGATTTGATTTTTATTGCGAAATGAAATTTTGTTCCACTTTGAATGTTCGCTTTTAGTTTAATTTATTTTCCACGTGATTGACTCTCTGTGTCAATTTCGATGTTTATATTTTTATATACACGCAATTACCTGTTTATGTGTTACTCTGAAAATGTTAATATTACTCATCTAGATAGGTAGGTGGGTACCTATCTGGCACTCGGCTTATTTTTTGTCGAAAACTTTTTAGTCCACGTAAATACCTGTTATATAAACGATAATTATGAGTTACTTGATTGATAGAATAGTATTGTGTATTGTAATCGTGTTACTATATTATTTTACTTGTACGTTAACGATGTTTAATCATTTTTTTTTTTCTATACTTTATAGGTAAACGTTTAACCACAATCTCATCTGATATTAAATGATGATGTGGTCTAAGGTGGTAAGTCACGCTTAACCTAAAGAGAGACTGGCTCTCAAGTGCAGCTGCCGTAACATACTAACAGGTGCTTGGCGACAGATTTTCAACTTGATGGTGGTAGCTAGCCAGACGGAGTTAAAAAAAGCCCTACCACCATGCTATGGTTTCATCACGATACTTTCCTTCACTGAAATCTCCGATTCAGTTGCTTGGATTCGAACCTACGTCCTTCGACGCTGTGTCCGAATACACTACCGAATGAGGCATCATGGCCTTTTAGGTCTTGCTCTTCTGGCAGAGACCTTGCGACGCGACGTTTAGATGTGTTATCCTGATTAGATGACAACTAGATAACCAGTATTATCATATAGTTAAACACACTGATATTCAGAATAAGAAATACTGTCAAACGATTACATTGATGTATGGAACATTTTGCTATCGGTGTTCAATTTAACAACACTTTAGTAGTGTATGTGCAGTGCGGTGCGTCGCGTCAGGCACCCTCAACGACTCGGGAATACGATGCTCATACTGATTTATAGCTTCGCCTTTCTGTACGTAATACGAATGTACAATGCTAGTACAGTTCTTGTGTCGATAATATTTACCTTGATACTAATTATTACCGACATTCTTAACAATTTACACGTGCGCTGTTCACAGCATGGATTTATTATTAGAGTGGCACAGCCGTAGCATCGAGCCGAGAGGTGCTTACGCGTAACAATGTGCAACAAATATTCTGTCGGGATATATTCGCTGCATTTACTTGTACACTCTAATTTGTTTGAACAATTAATTGAGAATGTTCTTGACTCGCAATTTGAAGTTGCTTTTCCCGAAACTATACTTTATGCAGCTCTCTTTGATATTTCTCTCAATTGGATCTCCGAACAGTATATCTAGATGTAATTCAGTTGGTAATTGTATTATATTTATACACTGGAATATACTTAGAGAATTTCAAAGTCAATTTAATAATTAATTAAGCGTCTCAGTAATATCATGAAGTTAAAATTATTATAATGACTTTAAGCAAATGATATTGATGAATTTTATTACATTGAACGCGACGCGACGTGACGCGGCGTGACGCGATGTGTGCGTAGGTACATGTAGAGTAGAACACTAAGCTACTAAATAAAATCTGTTAATGAAACATACGGTATGTTGTATAAAACAGTTAATTGCGAAATTCCTTGCGATTTGATTGAATATTGTAAAATGAATATCTGAAAAGCTATTACTTGTTTAATAAAGTATCTATCGGTAAACGCGTGAGTCGTGATGCATGAAAACGTATAACTACGTCTTTCATAATATAATAAATGATACGATGACAATAATCTTTCGTTCGGTCGGTATGTTGAATGATGAAGCGTCGAGATCGCTTTGTCATCTCGCTCGGGGTTTTTATAAACGGCAACCGTTACTAACAGCATTACGGTGCTTGCATTATTAAGTTTTGTAGTGCCTTCCGTAAAGTCAGCGTCAGCGCACATGTACCGCGCCTGGAGCACCGGGATCAGCTAACGAACGAAAAATATTCATTTTGGGACTCGATAGGTCTCCATTTGTTTTATGTATATCTAACTCTTACTGTTTGCTAAAGGGATGCTAAGTGCTGATCGTAAATTTGAAATGCGAACTGGTTATCATATATACTTTCTACTGGAGTACAGTAAATAGCTAACATAGCGAGCACCTTCTTCAGTCACCACATTACTCTAGTATCAAAATAATACCGATTAGCAGCGGGATATTATAATATATAACTTTTAAAAATACAAACACATCAAATTTAGATTATTTTATTAAGCTTCATATTGAAAGTTCGTAGCAAAAGACATAAAAATGGTTTCGTGACTTAGAAACACTATACAGCATATAATGATTACAATTCTTTATGATAATTAACTGTTTATGGAATTAGGTTAATCGATTGTGGTAATCGGTATCGTTTCGTGCGTAGTCTAATCGTTTCGAACAAACATTTATTAAAACTTTCATTAACGTAATACATTGTCGCCGTCGCAGAATTCCTTGGCCTTGCCTCATCTCGTCCGCTAATCCGCGTCGCGTCACGTCACTCCTTTAGATCTTAGTAGGCAGTTTCTCGATACACGGTTCACGCGGTGTTTACATTGAGTTACCAATTGTGTATGTTGAAAAATCAATATTACTATAAATATAAATTAATATAAACTGTAACACCGCTTGTCCAATCACCTTGAGAGTTGGCACACCTGAGTGTTATTCATGAAGAAGGTTTGCTATAACTCGCCAATAGATATAGCTGCGGTAAATCAATTGTTATACTTTGCAACATGTCGCTATGAAAAAAGGTATTGGTGTTGGTATAGATTTGATCACGAAGAATATAATAAATAATAATAGATGTATGTGAAGTCACGGACATAAAATTCCACTCCATAAAAAAACGACAGAGAAAGATCAGTACCTCTCCGACTCTTAAAATAGAGTGTGTACACGCCCAGGCCAACGTAAGCATAGATCACGCCGATATGGTCTGGTGATGAATTTCGCCCCCGCACACTCACTGTGATTCCCTCGATAGCGGCTCAAGCCTAGGTTTGATCCCTGGAAGTGGAGCCCTCGATCACACTGCTAATAAGGTTCTGTGCCACTGAAAATTTTCACTCGCTACCTTAACACACAGATCAACCTCACATACGTGCACATTCACAGGTAAGTACACATATGGCGGAGGGGTTTCATTTTTATTCCCTTATTTTTAGAACTTGGTTAGTTTAGTTTAGCCGAGTTGATACATACAAAATAATACTGTTTGAGTTCGTAAGGCACACATGCTGATACACATATGTCTCTCACTAATTATGATATGCATGATTAGCTTAGATTGATTTGCGATGTTGCATCCAAAGCAACAACTTCGGACACTTTGGCACGTTTGAACATGTTACCAAGCGGCGCTCCCCTTAGTATTCTGGTGAAGCTGTGAAGGCCCGTCGAGCCAATAATGTTAATAGTTCGTAAAAAAAAATGCGGATACAAGAATTTGCTTTAAAAAAGTAAATACAATGACATCGTTTCAGGACCAACTGATCATCATCATCATCGACAGCCTGTAAGAAACCCACCACAGGCGATAGGCCTCTACCTGAAGGAAGGTATGGGGATAATCACCACGCCAGTCCCCGACGTACTGGCAATTTCAAACTCTGAGAAATACACAGTTCTATAATTTTCCCACATACGATGGATACTACAAGAACATTTCTCATGTTCAGGCTTCTTACGTTATTTTCCTTCACCGTCAGCCAATCATGTAATTATGTAATTGCATTTAAATTAGTAAATGTACGCGATTTCCGAAAAATTCGTAGGTACATTCGTTGGGGTTCGAACCTGCGGATATCGCATTGATATTTCACTGGTGAAACCACCAGACCACTGCGACTTCGACTAACTGATCGTTCACATTAGTACTATTTGTTGTTTTGTTATGAACAAATTTTTTCAGAGAAAAGCTCTCAACATATCATTTATTAATACCAGCAGCTGTAACTGAAAACGCGTGTACAAATTTAATTAATATTAAATGTAAAATTGAATAAGTAAGTATCGAATGTCTCTAGTACATTATATGTATATATGTGTTTGGTTAAAATGTTTGCTCACGCGCACTACTGTGCGATACAACAGAATCTTCAGATGTACGCAGATAATGAAAGAATATATTCATATGAACTGGATGCTACTCAGTGTACAGAACAGTCGTAAGATGGTCACCGCACGCTCGTCCGCTTTCTCTATTGTATCAGCGACAAACACTACGATACAGTAATCAATGTGTTTGGTGAAACTGTCATAGATTCATTTTATATGTATCAACAAGCGAGCGGACTCACTGACAGAGATAATGAATACAAGTGGTTTTATGTAAGTATTTCTGATTACCACGAGAGAAATTGATTCCCCGTTACGGGCTATTTAAGCGTTGATCAACCTGCAGGAAAACATCACAATAGCTGTAGTACGTACGTACGGTCACCACACAATGATAAACGAGTTACGGACACAGACCGAGATATTGGCGTAATTTTTTCCCCGATTTGAATAAAATACTGGTGACGGTGTTGAGTTCCGTGAAACACGCGCGACACAAAAGCCGACCGCCATCGCCGCCTCCGCCGCGCGACGCTTTTTACTCGAGTTGACCCATTCATGGCGTAATTAACGCGAGTAAAAAATGAACTTTGACGAAAATTAGAAATGTTTCGGTTCCGAGGAACGAACGACAAAAACTCGCGTCGCCCGTGAATCTATATTAATTTAATTAAATCGTTTTGTTTCGGTGCACCGCTCTCCTCGTACTTCCGCTTCACTTGGCGTCTCGGATAGATGCAGTAGTGTGGTACCGTTCGTCTAGAGTCATACGTCACGCAGAGCGCGAAGGTCCGGCCGCAGCCGCCGCACAAAAACATAATTATATAATTTGGGTATTCCAAGATCGGCTTCCGTAATATTCAAATGAGAGGGCGGTGCGAACGGATCTGCACCTTATTCACTCACCGTTTAGGTCGAGCACCATCTGCGTGTTGAAGAAGCTGGTGACGTCAGCGCGGCCGGTCACTGCAACAACAACAACTCATGTAATCACAGTTCGATTTTTTAACAATCTTAACTAGAAAAAGTAGTTCACCCTTAACTATATATGTTTTTATACGTATATAGATTTGATAAATAGTAATTTAACAACATTTATATACAAAGTAAAGATGTCAGTCGGCTATCGTTGTCCCCTGAGTATTTCTACTCTGCTATGTTTTACTATTTAATTTATTGCGGGGTCTATAGATCATACGAAATACGTCCATGGGCATTACATAGTCCTTATAATAAATTATATATATATATATGTTAATGAATAATAAGATATCTTTTGTATAAAGTAGGCCGACAGCAGCGTCAGCTCGACGCGTGTAGCCGCAAGCTTAGAGTAACGAAACCGGCGCAATGCAAGTTATCATTTGAATAAATGTAATCCACTGAGTATTTTGTAATTTAACAATAACCTATGCTATATTTGTAAAGTTATGAAGTTATTTGTTTATAAAAGGTATGCTCTGGAACTATTGATTCGATTCTAATTGGTCAGTTAATGACATTTATTTACAAATGAAACTAAACCTACATAGTTACAGCAATGATGATGATGTCAGTAGCTCGTGGAATGTTCTACTCTAAAATACAGTGTTCAAACACTATTTACTTTTAAATAAAAAAGAAAGCTATCTCCTAGTTATATTTTATGTGATAATTCGGCGATTACTGTGACACATATCTACACAACTGTCCGAAAAGTACGCCCAAATATTAACACATTAGTGTTTGATAATCGAGCCTGACGCATCGAGGCGGATCCGCTAACCGTCCAAGTTCCTGAAGGCCGTACGAGCCATAATAACATTGTGTTCATAAAAAAAACCAGAGCCGCACAATGCAGCGCATCAACTGTTAATAAAATCACACCTACATTTCACATTATCCACGTAACCTGTCAAATTTGCAAAGGTTCCCCTACAGTACGGAGTGACACGAGCCAGGTGTCTCCACATATCAGCCGGACTGTACAAAAATGTATAAATGAGCTACAAAACCTTTTAACATCTGACAAATATATCTAAATACTCGTTAAGTTCAGGTAGCGATTCGGAATAGAGGTCATGATATATCAGCGATGCTGGAAATTTTACATGAACGCAGCTGTCCACTCTCATTGTCTGTTGAAAGCATTGTCAAGTGACCGTTGTGAAATAAAATATTTTAGAGATTCGCTAGCTACAGATTTCTAGGATTTTTGTTTTACTTTTATAATAAGCGGATATAGTAGGAGGCATTTTATAAACAACTTAAAAAAAAACTATTATTACTACTGTTGTTTTCTGTAAGGCCGTACTTTCCCTCGTGACAAACTGTTAACCAGTGGAATATATGCAGACTTTTTTTTAATGAAAACTAAACACACACAATACAATGACCTGGCTATCTAACGAAACATTAATAACTTTATACTTCAAAATAATTTCTAGTGCATTACATATATAATGAATTTACATGATATTATTCAAAACGAGTGAACGACAACCTCAACATGACGGCCAGAGAACGTGCCGCGTCGCGCCGCACTCTCTATCAGAGTATCACCAATGTAATTTCATAGGAATCTATCGCAATAGCCTTCGGAAGCTGTGGTCTGAGAGCACACGTACCGCGCGTACGTAATCACTCCAATTACCTCTAAACATTGACTAAGTTATTTTGTATTCGAGTGAATTACACGAAATTTCACTACCACTTACCATACACTAATATAACCTCACAGTTCTTCAGCTCAGATCATGCATCGCGTAACAATGCATACCATTATGGTCAATTACAATTGAATCAACACTTCCTAAATATGTTGAATTATGAAATATATCCATTTACGATTTCATAAGTTTTTCTTATTCTTATTATTCTTATTCTTTCTGGAGGAGTGTTCCTCTGCAATTGTAATTAATTTTATGTATAGGGATAATCATCTTATAATTATGGAATATTAATCCGCTTAATTAAAATTGTTTGTATATGAGCTGACAACCCTATAATAATTTATTTTCATTAACCCATTGACGGTTAATATCTTTGTACAAGAGGATCAATACGTTAAATCAGACGCTCATACAAATGTTATATATTGATAACTCAATCAGAACAAATGTTTGCTCGACAGCGATCCGAGATGTTCCCTCACAGCAGCCGCCGCAGCCTCCGCGTCGAGTTGAATGGAACCACTACTGCACGAGTATAAAAGATTCCTGAGACTAGGTCACTGACCCGTCACGAGACAGGTAGTAATAATAAATCACTTGCGAGGGCACGACGAGAAGCCTCGCCGCGAGTCACGAGACGCACCGTGTCTTCCAAATTTCTTAAGATTCATTCGTAATTCAGGTGTTTATTGCGTATATTCTCGAGCTCATTTCTATATTATCTTAAAGGATTGTCTGTGATGAATGTGGTTAAGTTTCTCTGTAATGTAGTGTAGGTCGTACCGCGGCGCTTTTGTTGTTTGCTTCACATTTTCATTATTCATTCATGTATTGCATCGTTTTTTAGATATTCTTGAAACACGTTTAGCCAACATTACTGACACAAATATTATACTAGTACCAATACAAATTGTAAGATTGTGCACGTATTTCAAACTTATGAAGTACCTGTATATAGGAATAAAAGATGAAAAATATAAGCTATAAAATAATTCTTCAGCAATTTACTTAAGGTTAGAAATCTTAAAAAATGTAAGTACTAGTTTGAACTTTCCCAATATCATTTTAGACAGACAAATTTATGTGACCAGCGTAATAGTACCTACTTGATAGTAAAAACTAGTATACCTATATTCATTATAATATATATATATTGTTTATATAAAGTATAAAAAATTATATAAAAATATACTGTTTTATATCATATATTGTTTATATAAAGTATAAAAAAACAATTCGTGCCAAATTTAGTTATCAATTAATGTATAATAAGTAACTTTAGAGAGCTATCATTTAGCGCTACCGTGGCTACCGTGGCTACCGTCGAGTGCATGTTAAAACGTCAGACTATATTATTGTGTTGGGTTCATTAAAACACTAACTATTTACCAATTTGCTGAATTTGGGACTCAACAGAAAGTTGTATTCAATTCAGAAATAGTATAAGATAAGAACGACAACGAATTAAAATGAAATTATTATATTTGAATGGCAACGAAATACCAACTGTAAGAAAAGTTTGTGCAATACTAAATAGCCAAATAAAATCAATATCGATATTACCACATCATAATCGATGAAGTGAGACAATGTACAACCTAAAAACTTAATTCTATTATACAAATGTAATATATTTCCTGTAGTAATATCATTGTTCATATTTACTCGGGCACGCTCAGGTCAAATTACATGTATAGATCATTTTAAAAAATCAATCAGCATAAGAAGCTGAAATTGGAGTGCGAGAGTCCGATACGATTGGTCGCGAGCGCTCGCTCGCTGAGGGGACGATCTCCAAATGGAATCCATTCTTATCAACCTTGTAAAAGATAGCATCGCATTATTCGGATGGGGTATAAACGGGGTTAGTTTGTATTTAAAGAGGGGTCAGGTGCCCTACGACGCGACGCACCGCACCGACTGTTGCCAGTGTGGGGATGTCGCGTCGTAAACTGGGACGCTTGCTCACTGCTTCATTTATATATTGCATTTCAATTGTATATGCCACAATTACTATAATCGGATTCAAAAATAAATTTTCATGACAAATATCATAAAATATTGTGTGATTTACAGTTCTACGCTCAATGTTTTTTGCGTACGATTTAAAAACAAAATAGTTTTGAATTGTAAATTACAAATAGGTATATATAATAAAAATGTAAATTTAGTAGTACAAAAATTACAACCGCCATAAATTTTCGTTTCGAAATTAAAAGCTCAAACAAAAGTTTTATTACAATTTAGAATGTAAAACTAAATTTATGAGCACTAGGATTAAGTACTTCAATACAGGTACAGAATATAAAACATTCCGAGTATAATTGAATTAAGGAGGTATTAAATTAGATTATTGTCGTTAAAATGCAAATTAGAAGCCGGTGTGGGAGATTCGCAAACTAAAAAATCTTAAACCCATAGAATTATAAAAAAAGATACAATTTATCATTTTCAAGATGGAAGCACTAGCGCCAGGTAATTTAATAATATTTAAATTATATACATATAATAAGTAGATTGTTATGTTGCTTTATCAAAATAAAAACATCGTACAAAAATATTATACGTTATAGGAATTTCAATAAGGCAACCCTAACGGAGGAGTGCTATCGGTGAGAAAGGGCGCACAGTAAATCGCGGTCCCGTGTAAGAGTCCGTCCGTCCGTACGTCTCCCGTCATCCCAGAAGTCCCACGGGAGGGACTCGGACACTCCATAAATTGTCCCCGTTTGACCAACCCGCGAATCAAACAATGGTAATTTACAATGTTTAAATCCAATTTATAGAGAGAGCCCCATGCGGCCCTCACAGCTGACCCGTCAAGCCAGACTATTTATTATTATGTCACCGCTATATTATTATTTTCAACTATCAACGTAATAATATTTTGATTCTGTGTTACAAGTAAGCAATATGCAACTACAATTAACCATTATCTTAGCATTTATTAACAGAAAAACAATTTATATGGAAATATAGAATAGACATAGAAGTGAAAATGAACGCCGAACAACTATGACGGTAGTTACAAGTAAAATTTAATTATACTTTTCCTTAATACCGTTATTTCTCGGGCCATGCCACCTCGTCATAACGTCTCGCCAAATCAATAATAAAACAACTTCGTAACCTTAACGCTTATTAAAATTACTGTTTACTGAACTCTTCTCCTAAGCTTTTGAATTAACGTAAGATTTTAAACTGAACTGTATAAAGTAAGCTGTAACGGTAGCAGAACGCACGGCATCGGTTTATAATCGTACAAACACCAGTAGCAATATTTAATCTATATAAATTTCAATCAGAAAGGGTGATCGCATATATAACGAATGGAAAGGTTAAGGAGACACGCAAATGCGCAGTAAATATTGTTATAAAGGTGTACAAAAACGCATTGCTTTGACCCCGGTATCGCGAGACGTATACCGTGAGCCGTATGATGGCACATCACTACACTGTATGTAACGCCGCATCATCATTATCTTGTAACCGAGATATTTATCAAAATAACTATTTCAATTCACATCTAAAAGTGTTAACTAATAACGGTAGACAATATTTCCGGATACTAAATCTCTGTCCTCATTATAAGTACTAGTATTGAGCAGAGAGGTCGCGACTGAGATCCCCGTATAAGACTAACTAAGTAAGACTAAATAACTCTTTTATTACCATATAAGACAATGTTTAGTTTGAAATTAAATAGTTGTTAAATTGTGTGCTCATCATTACTTATTTTATTTTTAGTACATATAGCGTGTATGTGACGCCTACTGTTATATTGTTTTCTGCGTAGAGCGTTAATAAACTGTTTTGATAAATAAAGCAATATATATGGTAACATTTGTTAGATAGTTATTCACAGGCAGTTGGCTAATTCGCTATATTTCTCATATAAATCTTAATCTTATATTAGTATTCAACTATTCAGCGTATTATTTTATTAAATTAAATGTTAGCGTCTGACCACAAATCATTCTGGAAGAAGGTGACAACGCTTTAACTCGTTCGAAAGTAGCACAAAAAGGGGATGAGTCGCTTCTGAGCACAATACACTACGCCGCGCGCTTGCCGATACATTTTTATTTTGAGGATCGTGTTTTTCAGGTTGACACAATGTCACTTACCAGCATCGTATAGTCAATATATATTCATGTGTTTCAAGCTAACGTTCAGCTGAATACTGATACTCTATTATAAGCAAGTCAAATGTGCTTATTATAATTAAGTAAAAATGTTTTATTTCTAAAATCGATAAGGAAATAAAGCATAATGAAATCGTGCCCGTATCACGTACACGACAATTTTTGAGTAAAATGTTATTTAGATGTTCACAAACGTCAAAGTATCGTGTGTCCAGTGATTGTTGTACCTGCGTCGTGTTATTCGGTCGCGGGTCGTGTCCAAACCGCGCCCGCGACCGTTTCGAGAAGAAACGTCGAATCATTATCATCCTATTAGATATTATCCACAAACAGACCGGCGGTGGCGGCACGAGTCCATTCATTTACCAGCGTAATACTCGTATACTAATGTATATATAAACATGTAGTAGATATAACAATAAAGAAATTCGCATACAATTTTTTTTAAATTAAGATAATAGTAACTATTTTCAAGGTTCAAAGAAACTTGCTCCGTATACTGGATTTATTTTAATAACATCTAATTGAAATTGTAGCACTATCGAGTATCGACACCTTTATAAACGATTACAAAGGAGACATGACACAAACTCGTGAGACGATTTCACTATGAGTTTGGTGGCTGTCATATGAGCGATTCGTAAGTAATTTTCCTGATGTCAAGTAACCGTTCCTGAATGCAATCCCACAAATTTAGGCAGTATGAATACTTTATTTATTTCCTTGACTTCTTGTTAGCCAAGTGACGTGTTGGATCAAGTATACTTTTGATATAAATAATCCAAAATGTTTGTAACATAAATCAACATGTACTATTTTATTATTAATCGGTTAACAGATATCAACAAGATGCCGTAAATATGTAACAACAATACGTTAATTATCTTTGCAACAGTGTTCTGTGCACGTATCAGAAGACCGTATAGCAAAGTCTAATTAACGTGTAATTAAAATAATGAGTGTTATAAACACATTCAAGACGCGAACGCGTTATACCAAAACCAACGAAACTAGCGCTAAAATCATTGCTCGCATTCGTGATGTCGGACTGGTTTTATATTACTCTGTCTTGTTATCCATCGCTGGAGCTTTCATTTAATTCCTGAAACGAAAGAATTGGCTTATTGTCCTAGGTAATTAAAATTTAATACGTCAAAAGTATAAGTAGGTATGAAGCGATGATATCTTAGTTGATAGCGTGTTCGGACACCGCACCGCTCTTCAAAAACTCCAATCCTTGGGAATAAGTCGGAGCTATCGGTGAAGAAAAAACATCGTGATGAAACGAGAACATCGTGGTAGGGCTTTTTTTGAGCCCACTTAGCTGCTACCTACCACCCTCAAGTTGAAAATCTGTTGCCAAGTACCTACCTGTGTGATCGAGCAGCTTCACTTGAGAACCAGTTTCCCTCTAGGTTTAGCTTATTTACCATCTTAGACTACATCGTCATTTAACAACAGATACGAAAAAAACCCATTCGTCACAGCACCTAAATTTCAGAGCACTTCTCTGAATATCTCTAGCAATATCGGAATCCTAAGTGTCAATATATCCAGTGATGTGCAATTTCGGTCTCATTTAGAAAGCAAGGGCAAACTGGCAACTAAAAAGCTAGGTATTCTCAACCTGTCAAAGCAGTATTTCACCCCAAAGTAATGAATTGTGCTCTATAAAGCACAAGTACGTCCACATATGGAGTACTAGTCACACATCTGAGTTGGTGCTCCCTGCTACAAGGTTTCTTCTTTTGATTTCATACAAAGACGAGCTATTCCCGATCCCGAATTAAGATGCGGTCAGAGTCATTAGAATTTCGCAGAGACATTGTGTCTCTATGTGTGCTTTTTCGCATGCACAACGGAGAGTGTTCTGAAGAACTTTTTAATATGGTGCCTTCATCATTGTTTCAAACTCGTACCACCTGCCGCTAGCTGGTTGCTCATCCACATACCCTAAGGGCCAGCAGAATGGCGACAAGTGTAAGGTTCTCTAGACGCTTTATTATGCGAACACGCTAGTGTTGTGAAATGGGTTACCAAGCACGGTATTCCCCCTGGGTTATGACATGGGGCTCTTCAAAAAGGGACTAAAACACGCTGTTCAAAGTCGACAACACAACAGCAATGCCTCTGGTGTTTCAGTTGCCCATAGACGACAGAAACAGGCGACACGGTAACTTATCTGTACTCGATTGGGTCGCATCATTCTGACCCTGTGATAAGCCCATTACAATGACATTACATATACACTTACAGATCGGCATGACATCGGCGATTGCCAACAGATTGCAGATTTATCACATTCGTAATTTTCAAAATAATAAAAAATATAATGACCAATTTCAAAATATCAACATTACAAATTAGTTCACAATAGAAGTAGCTTTATAACACTTTTACAATGAATTAATGTAAACAAAATATATTTGTTTATCTGAACTCCAAACCAGCACGACTCATAAACGAATGAAGAACTGAAATCGAAAGAAGGTTGATCACGAGATGCGATTGTCGTCGCAATCGGTGAAAACTTTTGTTTTCTGGCAGCGCTCGAGTAGTTATCATAAGGTACAAAACGGAAGGTTTTATCATGTTTCAGATATAGCAAACAGAACACATCGAAACTTTAATGAAAAAAGACGAGAAGCATTGTTTACGTGTCTCTTGAATTTACAAATTGGTACTGATTTAATTCCTAATTAACGATTATTAAGTTAATTGCTAATTATAGTTGTCGGTTAATATATATCTAATTCGTAATGGTTTTAAGGAGTTGTATTGCTAATGTAGATAGCTATAACTAATATTATTATATGAGAAGAGACCGCGTCTCGGCTGGAAAGGCGTCGTGGGGTGTGCGGGGCGCGGGCGGTATGACGAGTTAGAGACGTAACAGATATTTACCCCGAAACACGTGTGTGTCTATTGTAACAGAGTAATGTGCGACGTTTCGTAGAGGTCATCGACCGCGGGTGGTTAATTGCACACCCCTCCCCTGTCCCCTGCCCCCCCTCGCTCCTGTCGGCGAAACTCCCGTGAGTCTCCTCCACCCGTCCGCCCGCACCCCCCGCACCCCTCCCGACGTCGTAGTCTCGTCTCGGATCGGGTGGACCTTCGGGGAGAAAGACTTGCCCTATATACGAAAATCGATGGACAAACGGGCACAAGTTCATGGCACATGTGATTACTAAATACGTATCGGTTGTAAGTAAACAAACTATCTCCTCCTTCCAGATCTGTATCTCGCGCACGTGGTTCACTACTACACTACAGTTTACATCTTCAATGTAGTAGCGGTTAGGTGCTAGTAGAGACCGTCTTGTTTATGTCTGCTGCGACTCGCAACGTGGTGGAATACGATTCTGCAGTAACAGTCACCGTTTATCCGATTTAACGTATGCTGCTCGTATCAATTTGTATTTCTATAAAAGAGCAACACCAATGTTTCTTAAATATAATTAATTTTTCCTACCAGCCGAACACGAACACAATGTAACGACATCGGGTTACCCCAATCATATAGTTAATATTCCAAATACATCTTGGGCAAGAAAGCTAATTCGATTTACGTGAGGGCTAAAACGCATTCGCTTATTATTGGCCGTATATACAATGAAGGACTCATGTCCGGGGTTCGAAGCGTGCTGCCTTACAGACGACATTTATATAACAAATCTTTTTGTTGTAGTACACATTAACCTCGTGACGGGTATTGCTTTATCCTTCGATTACATTGTAATTGACATTGACATCAAGTACACTATAGTATTTTTGTTCTTCTAGTAAAAAAGAAGTTACGTGAAAACTCACAAAAGCACCGACAAAAACAAATTTAATTTAATTTAACGGCATTTATGAAAGTCACGACTGTCCACAAACAGTTTGTTAAATATTTCCGCTAGCGCCATCTAGAGCTACCGGCGAGAAACTACCTTGATATGTTTACATAAAATAATAAATGATGATTTTAACTAAATTAATCACAATAAAGTGTTTGATTGCCGGCTATTACTTATGTCAGATGTACGTTCTCATACAATTCAACAGACTTTTTATAAAGATAATTACTCGTAATGGTGAAAATATAAATTAAAATACACACACACAAAGTGCTCTTTGAAATAAATTAGTTATTTAACGATTATGTTAAAAGGTTATTGCATTCGCAGTAACGATTCCGCCGCGAGATAACTATACCGAGTATTGCGTTAAAAGCTTAAACATTCAATTTATAATATAGGTTATGATTCAAGTGTTTTCATTATTCACAGCTACAATATGCGGATCACATACTTTACTCTCGTTAAACAAAATTCACTTTTGGTGCTCGCGATCACAACTTGACGGAACATTAACTTTGCTTACCGGCAACAAGTTATTATTGTACCAACACACAAATGTGTGTTCCCCTCGCTTCTGTCAAAACTTATGACTCGGTAATTGTGTTGGACGCGAGCTTAGAATAACATCTATTATGTCTCGAATATGTACATCTATACAGTTTTACTGACTGACTGACACATAGAAAGACACCAATATCTGTAGCCACAAGATAACTGTATTGCGAGTAATTCTTATATTTATCAGGTCCGGTGGGGTAACTATGGCGAATTGGACTTCGGCTACCACACATCAGGTAGGACACGTTAATGCGGCTCATGTTCCAGGATCAGACAACGCGGTGTATGTCGAGAAACTAATGAGGGTGGTAGAGAGCTGTAACTGACTCATGTGGTGGTAAATCTGTCATAGAAAGTCTCTTTTAGTTTGTCACGTTTACGGAATCGACCAATGTATATCCAACTCCCGACAGATTTACAGTGGGAGCACGACAGCGACTTTTGCCGATAGATTGCATTTGATATCAATTTCATCCACTTGAAATAATAAAACTGAATTAACTTTTAGCGTATCCATATATATTAGCAATACGGAGTACAGCACAGACAATTGTCGTTCGATTATTGACTAATGTCAAGGAACTATAGGCACTGTCTACTTCCCGACTCGGATTCATATTAGTTGAAAAGGTTTGTATATAGGTTCTTGGAGCGCACTATAGATTACCGGAATAAATAAAAACTAAATGATATGTACTATGATTGGTCAAAAATGAATTTATTGTTTCTCAAAATATTCTCCCTTAACTTCATTTTACTTTTTAAAGGGCACTCCTTGTTGGTGACCCGGGAAACATGCATTTTATAATCTCCATCAGCCACTTTTGGCGTTGAAAGCGGCACGACCGCATAAATAATTATTGATTTTTAAAAACAGCAAGAAGTCACATGATACCAGGTCGAGATTATATACAGGTACCCTTAATATGCACATTTTTCTCTTTTAAAAATTTACTTGTCTGTCTGGCCGTGTGAGAACTGGCGTTGTCATGATAGGCAGGTGATACGGTGTTTTTGGTTATTTTTAAGAAGTTCGTCAATAACTTCCGGGAAATAAATGGTCATGTACTCGAACCAATTGCTTATCACTGTACGTTGAAGCTCCAAAGTGACCAAAGTGTCCATTTTTTGAGCCTCCGTTAAATTGTGAGGGATTTTTTTCACACTCAAATGTTTTCGTAGTACTGATTCATGCCTAAGGATCATATAATAGGTCATATGGCCGCCTGTTTTGATCATACGATGTTCAGCTTCGATGTTTTCGTTATTTAACTGAGACTTAGATTAACACATTCGCCTTGGAATTTGGCAAACCCGCCAGTAAGTAGTCGATTCGCATGGTATTTCATTGGCAAAAGCAGTTTGACCGCAAGTGACACGACACTACTGAGGCGTCAAACTACACTTGAAATCGTAGTAGATCACACTACGAAAATTGTCATGATTTTAATCCAAGGTACATAATATACACAATATTGAAAATTGCGTCAAAATGTAAAAACAAGTGACGAATACATTAAACAAACTGCATTTTAAAAGTTCTATTTGAGATGATATGATTTTTGGATCTGGAACTTTCTTCTTATTAGTATTTTTGTCCAAATTATATGAATTTGATATCAGTATTGATTAAATATATTTGTTTATTCAACAAAAATAAGGTTGCAGTTGTTCACTGGGATTTACTAATTGAACCAAAATTAGCCGACTATCCCATTAGTATCAGCTGACGTAACCGAATGCAAATGTGTTGTCGTAGGCGGGAATGTTCATTAAAATATATTTGAGTTGTCGCGGTCGTTGAACAAACCAGTAGCGTTACAATTACATGAAGTTCTACTTGTATATTGTAACATATTACCGGTGCAGAAATATAACCGTTAGCGCATCGCATAATCACGTGTCGAGTAATACGAGTCACCTTCCATTACTTTGTCAAATATCATACCTTACAAATTATAATTATTTACAAAGTTGAAACGTAATAGTGAGGACAGATGATATTGTTATAATGTATACAAGATATGTAAAACTATATATTCATATGAAAAGAATGTTGCATTCTGAACAAGGTAAAAAATAATTTATTTCGATACAAATGAGTTATTATTTTTTACTACTGTTTACTTTATGTACGGAATTCAGTGATTACGTTTTATATTTTCAAAATATTATGCTTAATAACGACATTTTAACTGATGGACTAGCACTAATGTCATTCATAAACCTAATATAAATGATATATAAATATCTCACGGAGCGCCACATTCAATTTATAACATTGATACAACATTGAATATTACTTCCTTCTTATATTTATACGTAAGTTATTTATGTCATTTGGTTATCGCACGGAACATTATTAAAATAATTTAAAATAATATAAGTTAACTAGCTTTTGCTAGGGGTTTCACGCGCGTTTAGGTGGATTGTGATGTAGATGACTTATCTCGCGGGAACAGTAGCTACTATTTCTCTAGATAAAAGGTCTAGGAAACTCTATGGCATTTTCTGTACCTAACATACCTATCGGTTGAGTTGTTAACACGAGAAAGCGTAACAAACTGACATTCGCGTTTATAACATTAGTAAGGACTAGTTAGGGAGTAATAACAGATTAAATCATATCTACTTTTACATGATTATGTTACTAAATTATTTGGTCCTGTATTTCAACAAAGTTACAGTTTAAATGTGTCTTTATTAACGCTATAAGTAAAGTAGATATAGCGGTCAGTGAGGTAATTGCTGAGACGAATTTTCTTTTTTTGAAAGAATCAAACTAAAATTAATTGGGTTTTAGAACAGGTATCATCATATATAGCATTAAGAGAGGGTTTAAGATTATTCCTTGAGAAAAATGTTTAAATAGGTAAAATAAACGTAGAAATAGATAAAATAGATTTATATAATATATTTAAAGTTTGAAACGAAGATATGTAGATACGCATGCATCAAGTAAACGTTGAACAGAATCACATCGAGTGGAAAGAATACAGTTAAAATGATGATGAGTAATGTATACGTGTGTTAAGTTATATCTATTCATTATTTATTCAGGCCTTCCATACACATTTACACAAAATAATTATAAAGTTACTGCAGTTAAATTTGATTTTATACGGAATTTGTTTTGAATAATCATATATGTAGGGGAAATAAAATGATTGAAATAATATAATTACACATTATCTAAATATGTAGATGTCTGTCGATATTCCATATCAGTACGGATATTGTACAAGTATTTCTACAACCATTAGATAACAAGCAAATAAGCAAGTGGATTCTGAAAATTTGTCACTGATAGTATACTGATTATCAATTAATTAAAATAATTTTATTGTTATACATGTGTATGTATATATGTATGGATTATCTTTTGAAATAATTAGAGCGTTTATGTTTATTATTTATCAAATATAATCTAAATAGCTTTCAATTAATATTAAAACATCAGATTAGTGTGTGTCATTATGAATTCTAAATCGTTATCGTTTAGTTTACATTTCAACGTAATGGAAACCGACATCGGAAACAAACACCGCCGCAGTATTCAATACGTTATCGAATCGCGGTTTCGAGGGTGTGTAATTACGCGAGACAGGTGCGCGGCCTCAGAGCAAACCCTGCACCCGAGACAAAGTTCATGTCGGTCTCACAGACAGACAAACCGGCTGCTCGATGCTCGCTGCCGTCAAAATAACCTTATACATATTATTATTATTATTAGAGGCGTAAACAAGGCGTGACGGCGCCACTCTATCAACAGCTAATTCACTTACTAGATGACATTATTATACGCGCATTATCTACACAAGAACACTTGAATTTAACTCGGATGCCAATTCAATTGTAATTTGACTGTAATAAGATGGGAACGTGTTAATAATACTATGACTGGAGCATTGTCTGCGAGATGTGAAGACACCTGTGATCATTACTCTGTCGTATCCATCAATGATTAGCGGTTACGCGTCTCTACATCCTATAGAATTGTATGTAATCAATGTCTCCATTTTGTTGCGATTAGGAAAACACCATCACATTTATAAAGAGCGATCTAAAAGTTAAAAATAAAATAAATTACTAAATAGAAATCGCCCCGGGACACAATAAAGTGGAGAAGTGCGTTCGGGCCGCATCAAAGGAATCATTTTGCACATGAGTTGCCGACGTGACAAAAGGAGCCTATAAAGAGAGTTAATATTATTTGCGGAGGGTGTCCTGAGACGGCCCGAGGGAGACGAGGGTTAACCCTTGCCGGCAGGTCTTATTCACAATACGAGCCGCGCCGACTACACCTGACCCTAACATAACTTCCGATAAGGGATTACCAAAGGAGTGAGGCCTTCCCATACCGTATCGGGTCCGTACGCCGCCGCGCACTCTCACCTTTCAACATAATATCGTTATCCATTAAAAATATTATTAAAAAAAAGTAATCTCATAATAATAAACCAACAGTTAGTACAACCTACTTGTTATAGATACAATAATAATTCTTCAAAATAATTCGTCAAATAACACAACAACATAATTTTTTTGTCGTTATCAATATACGTTTTTATTTTTAACTTTTTGTCTGTATACATCCTCCGGTTGATGCCACATTGTAGCTAATTACGCAAATCACTTATACTTTTAAAAATTCAAGTTATTTGTTGTCGGAACCAATTAACTTGTATTTAGATGAATCATTTGTTTAAAAAATGATACCTAATCTACAATTACAGCTAGTGCTTAGCAAAAATATTAATTTTGATTGTGGTTAATCTGATGAATCATAATCATATATGAGTATTTATAAGAGAAGCGCCGAGTCAAATGCGCCTACACTACACTACAGAACACAACACTGCAGGCTCTCAATACGCGCGGTATTAAACGAACTGTTATCAATTCGTTTGATATCGTTCAAATTTGTATAACTCACGCGCGACTTCTGAGGGGATGACAATGATGGGGTCGCCAAATTTGACCCCAGAGAGTGGCGCGCGCTCCGAGGGGTCGAAGGAAGATAAAAGGATTCCGAAGAGAGCACTAGGAGACGCGGTCCGAGAGCGCGTGCAGAAGGAGTCACCGGTCACTGGCGCACGGAACACTGTGACGGGAATCGATAGCGGCACTGTTTGTTGGTTGCACTACTGACCGTGGCCGTGGTGGTCGCGCTGGGCGAGTGGCGGCGGCCAAGCGGGTAAGTCGCGCAGGCGCATGGAGCAGTCGAGCGGCTGGTCGCGCAGAGCCAGCGCGGGCATGGCGCGGCCGCGGCCGCCGGTCCTGGGTCGCGCCGTCTCTCCGATGCGAGCGTCCGCCCACTGAGCGCGTCCGTGAGACACTGCCGTGCGACACCCGCTTTTTTCCGAAGGTTTTTTTGCGCGCGGGCGGGGGCGGACCGGGGGCCGGCCAATGGCGGCGATCCGCCCGCCCCCGCCCCCCCTCGCGCGCACTCACCCGCCCGCTCTTATTTACGTGTCATATATTAAAAGGGTTTTCCGCGTGCCGTTATGGATTTTCCTCGGCGGGCGCGTGTTTTACATACGGGGCGGTCTCAGTTTTTCAGGTTGCATTAACGAACGGCGCTCCGAGTTGTCACTTTCGGTTTTAGACTTTAGTTCGGAAAAACAGAAGTGAATAACCCTATCCACGTCGTAGATGGCTTCGCAGGATCTGTTCGATCGAGTCCAGCGCGACTGTCACTGTTACTGATGGTTCGTGTTTAATGTTGTGGCAGTGGATGTGGGTGTCGTATGGTACGTGGTTACGTCAGTATAGAAATTTCGTCTGTGGTGGCGAGAGGTCGACGACCCTTCTCTAGTCTTAGACGCCCCGCATGAACTTGAACCCTCTAACGAATACTCGACGCAAATGAACGTTCTCTATCGCTTAGCGTCATTGTCCGACAGCATTCGACTCTCTCATACGACACTATAGATAATTACGCCGCTAACAATAACTTCATTACATTCTATTGTTTTTATAAATTGTTGACATTTTAATAAACATGGTACAATTATGTATTTACTGCCTAATCAAAAGACTTAACATTTAGGTATGCACTTGACGTTAGATTTGCAAATGTTTCGTTAACAAGTGCATAACGTCAGGTGCGGGTTCATGATTCCCATATCTCCGAGTACCTACCCACATTCAGGGATAATATACAGTAGAAATTGACAAACAAAAATGTATTATTCGGTCATTATGTTTTTATTTTATTTAATGCACTTATTTGTTTTATTAAGTAAAGAAAGATAGCACGTTTGTCGTCGTGCGTCTATAGAATCACAATGCTATAACAATATTCTTACAATATTTTATAACAAAACAACGATTAACTTGATTATATATAGATATTGTACATATTAACAATATGGCCGGGGTCGTTATTGAAAATAATTAGGCACTGGGCTTTGATGACTTTGGGGCCCACAAAAAATTAAGCTAAATAATATTTAGGTAGTGTACATTGAAGAAGATTATTAAAGAATGTTTCCGTTAAAGGCATAATTTCTGATAAAGCGTCAAGGAATCCAATCAAAAATGTATATGGTTTTTAGCAAAATAGATGTGTATTTTTTACTTAAGTAGCTTTGAAAATATGATTAATAATCTGCGAACCAATTTAAAAATTAAATTAATTTAAATATTTTTTTGCAGTTTTATCCAGTCAAAATGGGTCTCTCAGATACACAGGGTCTAGGTTTAGGCATCGTTAGCAACTCTATGCAGATACGCTGGATGCAGTCACAACATAGCTGTTGTAACAGAGGATTTGTGGTTCCTACCATCTGTAATACGTATACATTTTTTATTATTTCTAAAAAACTCTATATAATTATACCTAATGGTTGTAAAACGCAACCAGGACTCAAATAAAACGGTGGTCCCTCGCAAGCCAGTCACATTTTAATTTACTATAGAAGAATGTTCAGTTAGTGGGTGAGCTTGGCTCTCCTTTTTGGAAGTAAGATACTTGCACAAAACTATACTTCAACGTCAAAATTAATTACTTTTCTATTATTTATAACACATTCTCGTCTGATATGTTGAATGCACAGACTCATATCGACGTTGGTCTCGTGTAAGAATGTTTTAGAAATAACGGTTAAAAACAAGGTGTAAAACTATAATTTTTTAACAGTTTCAATATGTATATAAGTATGGTATGTAATAGATATAGTTATTTACTATTTAGTGTTGATAAGAATAACAATGGCATGAAATCAGCACACGTGATTTAAAATACGAGTAGTGAACAAAAGCATAATGCAAAGATTAAAGTGTAGTTTAAATCTAAATCAAGAATACTTTATTCAGTTTAGATCCGGAGAAGAAGTTTTTAAACATTAATAAACTACTATTAGTTTAAACAAATTAGAAGAACTTGCCACAAACTCAATCGATTATTTTTGTACAGGTATTTCTTATGAAAACTAAAGGAATCATTGTTCAGAGTTGATTTAGATATTTAGATAGAATAGGGTCTATGTCCAAACATCATTACCGTTCATATAATGTTCCACCTTATTATAAAAGTCTAGCATAAAACTTGCCTAATAATGTCCGTACTTGCACTTACTGCCCAGGATGGTCTTTGGGACGTTATTATAGAACCTAACACGATAGTTAAAAAACTTTTATTGACCTTAAGGAGCCTAAAACAAGGAACGGCTAATTTGTGATATTATTTCTAGTATCAAAACCAGGCCGGTCGTTTACGGAAAATAGCCTATCTAAGTTTTTGTGAACATGCATTAAATTATGTAGGTTGTATTGAAAGGAATAAAGCTAAGATACGAAACTCTTGAAACTTGCCCTTTGCTAATTGACGAACTCTATATTATTCAATACTCTATTGTAAATCATTTGTCTGCATCGACTGTCCGTCTGTGTAACATTAAGTACGACAGGACACACTAATTTATGGATAACATCTACCACTAACCCGTTAAGACTAAACAGATCCTGAATTTATAGTAAGATAAGCATGAAGTAGATACGTTATAATCTGTCACATTACACCATGCAATGCATTTAGTTGATTATATGAAGTCAGGTCCTAATAAAAATAAAATCTGATACAATAGGAGTAAGCAAAAGTCCTCTACCTTTTAAAAAATAACTAAATTGGAACTGAGGGCGATAATCAGACTAGACTTCGATATAATATCAATATTTAAAAAGTCATAACACTATACTTCCTGAGCTGAAACTCCTTTAAGTTAATAGTGCGCGTTTATTATCACAGGTTTAAATAACAAATGATATGTTTAAGTATTTCAAGTCATAGTAATTGAATATAAATATTGGTTGTTCGCCGAATCTATTGTGTATGGAGTATCGTTTGACCTGGTGCGAAGCGGTCTGACGCGTGCTAAACCTCTGCCGAACAATAAACATACGTACGAACACACCTTGCGCTTTATTCGCAAACGCGTAGAGTTCCGATTGGTATGTCGTATTATACCGAAATATGGGTCATAAAAGCGATGACGTCATTGTTTTCGACGACATCTGCCGCCCCCGCACCTGGACCATAATTCACCCTCTCCTACCCTTGCCCCCTCGCCGCGCTACCTTATCACGCATGCAGATTTATGACCCAACCGAATTGCAAATATTCCACAGAAACCACAGATATAAATATTTCTAAAACGGCATTGTGGTAGAGCTACGAGCAGGTTTAATAAGTGTTTTATTTGAACGTAAGATATTCTTCAAAACCCGTTAGGAAACCGTGACAGTTAATTTATTGTGTGTTCTGTTACTGCGGTAAAGGATAATACTTTGAAGGAAATAAAACTGAAATCAGATATATATTTTAAATAAAATATACTCATAATATTAAGTTGTGCTTACCCATCGATTAAAAAAACAGTGGGAAATACGTACCGCATCACTACAATAAATCACTTGTTAAACAATTTTTATAACAAGTGCATATTATTATCATTTAGAAACGGTAATACTGTTCCGCTTGTAGGTCGCGTGATCTACGTTCATTTATATTAAAATATATCAGATTTAACTAACACTCGTATTTTACAGTAAAGTTACTTTTATAATCATAATTTTTTTACAAATTAGTAACATCGCATTGTCAAAATAAAATGTGTATGTTTTGTATTTCATATATTAACTAGGTTCTTTACATCAAAATGCTTAGGAAACAGACATACACCTGTCACTCGGACTAGTACTTGACATTTGCTGATAGTTGTCAACTATTTTTAGTTGTAGAAGCGTACGAATATTAGTAGATCGTGCTAACACATGTGTCAAAAGCATATCCATTGGACATATATCTACGTTAGTGTCAGATGCGTGGTGGCAATCAATTGTGCGGTACACGTCGCGTCGTGTCGGTGCGGGCGAGGTTGACGTGCAAATGTTTAGAGTGTCGGTCGACCAACAGCCGGGCTTAATAGCTTCATCGCGCAGATGGAGACCAGGGGAGATACAATTTCAAACTATACAATATCTGTATAAACGTATGGTAGGATTAGAACTCATTCTATTTAAACTGAACTAATTGATTCTACGTTTGTTTTAGTTATTTGAGAAGTGAATGCTCTCTGTACATTAGTTCCTTTAATTTTCAAATTTCCCACAATTGCTCACTGTTAAAATCAATCTGCTAAGCCATAAGCAAAACTTTGGCAGTTTAATTTAGAAGTAGTCACTATGAGTTCTTCGAACCACATTACTTAACATACGATATAACAATCGAGTTGCAAACTCGAGCTCTCAAACGTCTCTAGTAATATATGCATGATCACGATTAAACAAAGATACTTTTCCATTTCGTATTACAACTATATAATTATAGTTCAAGATTATGAACTGTAATCATGAGAAAATATATAATGGAACTATTTCTGTTAAAAAGAGAGTTCACGGCGAAAAATAACTTAATTTATTATTAGAACATAAATAACATAACGTGAACTGTCCGAGTATTGTGCCGTTCAACTAAATGCTGTTTAAAAGCCAATTTTGGAAGTACTCCAACCGACCGACCAAGTGCATCAAAAACTGCCGAGAGCCTTATATCGATATTTATCGCTCTATTCATCGAACTAGTGTGGAGCTATCGACGCAATCTGTCGATAGCACATACCTGTTGTGTTAAACGCTTAACATTATTTATTTTGTATGATATACGATATGTGTGCTCCATTTATATTTTGACAAATAGATATATTTGATTGCGAAAAAACTTAAGCACGATATTGTCGGTATAAACTCGGACACGGCTTACAATTTAGTTACATAAAACTTATGCTTAATAGATTACCGAGTATCATTTGAATCACACTTAAAACGTAATCTCGACAATGCTTATAAAATTATGATAAGCAATAGTTTCACAGGTAAATATTATCAACAGAATTAGAAAATTGGTCATCGCGTTGTAAGCATTACTAATTTACAATTACAGCGTTTAGTCCAAACAGCACCTGCTACGACAGTCTTTCCAAACAGCAAGAGCTACACTAGACCTCATGATCAGTAGTATACTTACATGTTATGACGGATGGTCGCTGCGAAGACTCTGTTGGACAAGCCTTCATGAGCAGCCGCTGCAGTCTCGACTCCGGGTATACCAGCCATGACGTTGGCTCCCGTCGTCTCTGTAAAACAATGAAGCCTCATCAAAACCATATACAGATAAAAAATTAATGATTTACATCGCAGACGAGTATATTTCTGAATGAAAACTATTTACTGCAGTTACATGCGAAATCAATTACAGATCGATTATTTATATTTAAAAGCGAAATCAATTTTGTTAACAATCAAGTTTGTCGTAAATACACAATTATGTCTCTTTCCGATAACAACAAGAAAAATAACAACAACAATTGATTGCCAAAATAAAAACGTTACACTGATACACTATCACAATGATATCTATTCTTCTTAGAATATACTGGCGCTGTCAAAGTCACGACGAATTCTCAGAAATTAAATAAACGTATCATTACCGATTAACACCTGTTCACGGTAGAGCGATAATAAATCCATATGTGACACGTACGGAGGAGCGGCCCCGCATGCTGGTGGCGCCGCGCCACGTGCCTCTAACCCTTCCTCCACAGGTGTTCCGGTGTTACACGTAAAAAACTCATGAAAAAAAGTGCAACGCGCTGCGTGAGGGCACAAAAACGCAACCCTTTATCGCGGACTCTATCACGTGTTATTAGATATCTAACACAGTGCCTCCGTCTCTCACTCGCTTACCGTCTACTGCCCACGCCTGTTCTTTGGACAACGAACGTTTTTTTTTAATTTTATATGTGAATATCACTTTTTATAGTATTAATTAATTATCGTATGTAGAAATTGTAACTCGTGTACTCTTCACATATATACAAAATATATTATCTGGGGATTTATATTTTACTTTGTCATAGAAAAACAGAACTAACTGATGTTACAAATTGACGGTGAATTGTATTTTATTAACCGATCTCAGAAAAGAAGGGGTTCTAAGTTTCGGTGCTTAAATTTTTTTATGTATGTTAATTGATATCTTCTTCAATAGTGAAACAGTTTTAATGATTATTCTTTATTTAAATTGGTTATACTCGGGGATGATCCCATTTTAATATTAAGGGAATATTCTACCCTTAAGGGGGATAATTGAGAGACAATCATAGCTTATTTTGTACTTTCTTTTACGTATGTTCTCTGATAATTTTCTCGATTTGGAACCAATTTTTATATTATTTCAGTAGTTGATTGTTGAGGGTGGTTTAAATAAAAATTGATGAAAATATTCCAATCCAAAGCGTGGAAAATAAAAGAATGAACAGCTTGTAGATGAATTTCACACACTTCTCGTCAGCTAAATTTAAAGTTAGAACGACTTATAGTTGTAATAAAATTAAAGTATACGGTACCTCAAACGTGATTTGATGATGGAAATGGCAGACAATGCAGTGGATCTCTTGAACGGTTTACAACAGATATCTTGTGTTCTGGCTCATAAGACTCATTTTGACGAGGACTCACATATGGGGTTTTATCTGTTATCATAATGGCTACAACCACGAACACAGTACATAGTGGAAGCAAGGTGGAAGGAATAATAGTTTTACATTCGAATCTCCGTCGAAAGTCACAAGTTACAAAACAACGAAATTGTTACTTAAATTCAAAAAGCACAAACATGCTAATACTATATATTTAAAATGAATTGTGTAGACACAGTAATAAAATTACTTAAAACTTACTTGTATTATGAGAATGTGGCAATTCTTGTCAAGACCTATTACCTATTTTATATATGTATATAATAAAACAAAAAATATTAGTAGATATATGCGCCTCCTGATTTTGAAGTCGATGCCAACTCGTAGTATTCACGTAAAAAGTTTAGGTTCGCTCTCGCGCCCGCGACGTGTATTTGTATAGTATAGTAATTGTGTTTTTTCTACCTCTTACAAATAATTATATAATTTAGGTTGGCACCGATATTGGCAACTGTTATTAACAAGAATTGATACATTAACTGTATATAAATGAATCATAATATAATCTATGTACATAAGTTATTTATGTTATACTGTATTATATCTAAATGTGCACATTAACATTTGCTTATGCCTAACATAAAAATAATTATTGCTAGACATTACTGAAAACAGACATTATTGCTTATCCAGAGGGAGCAATACATGACAATCGTAAAATTTTATATGAATTATTGGATAGATACTAATAATGAAAAAGAAGCGAAATGTACTGAATACAAGCAATAATAGTCGTTGACTTCTGTACTGATATTATAATGTTCACAGATGTAAAGAGATGATGAGTCAGTTTAATATTGCTGTCTACATAAGAATATTAAATAAATAATCCTTACACATTTTTGTCTGCAGACTTTAGGTAACAACTCAGTTATATTTCGTTTTAGCACTTTTTAGTGTTTTTTTAACATTAAAGACTGTCTAATTTTTTATTTTATTCCTATTCTATTCTTGATAGCTAACGAAAGAGGAAGTTTGCACGTGATGTAAGCGATGGATCTCGTTGTCAATTGTGGAAGGACAATAGATTCGTAAAGTCGAAGCGATGATGGCTTAATGCCCACATCATCATTTAACCTCAGATGAGATTATGGTGAAAGGCTAAGCTATAGAGTATTTCAAAAAGGTGTTGGATCGAACATCGAGCAATTTATTATTGCAATGTGAGCTGAGTTATAATAGCAAGACAATTTATAGCCGTGCAAATCTATAAGGACTATAGTTCATTCAGTGAGATATATCTTCACTTTGTAAAATCTAACACACAAACAGATATCACAGAAGCGATGCTTGCCCGATTAGTTATTGTTTAATTAGAGGAATAGCTATTTCGATAAGAATTAGTATGCAATCCGTATTCAGTTTATAAGAAGAGTATCAGCGAGCCCTTTGAGTGAGGGAGGACAGAGGGGATGAGGAGACGAGCACGTATATTAAACGAATATTCACGGTTACCGTCTAAATACATAATTGAGGAGGCGCGAGATTGCTCCGTCCCTTTTTCAGTGGAAATCAAAAATATAAAGTAGTGTAAAGCGGACGGGCGGGCGGAGCGAGCAGGCGAGGGCGGCGCCTCTCGTATCTCGGTAATGTATTCAACTTTCCCGAGCTGCTCATTTTTTATCGCAGTCGCGCGGCGCATTTGAGTTTCCAGGCGAGAAAATCTCGCGCACACACGCGTCTAACCACGCTCAGATCGTGTCAAACTATACTTTATCTCCTACGGATAGAGTTTTATATCGCAGGAGCGGCGCGAGCTCTGCCCAAGCGTGTGTGCGGGCGGGAGGTGCGTACGGTGTGAGGGCGGGGGCGGGAAGGCTCGGGTACATTGTAAATTCGCGCGGGGAAATTCTATTCAATCCGGGGGGGAGGGAGATGGTCGGTGCGCGCGGGGGGTACGCGGGTGCGGCGGAGGTGCGAGTGTGCGGTTCGATAAACCTCCTGGTGGTGTTCCGGTCGAGTGCTGGCCTCGACTATTCCGGATTACCAATTTAAAACTGTAACATATCGAAATGGTCATTTGGCCAATGAAGTGTCACTTGTTCAGGGCGATCACTTTAGTTTAACACAGCCTTAAAATTCTATCTATTTTGCATACATATTCAGCCGTATTTAGCCAAATGAAGGAAGTATATAAAGGCCCATAACATTTCGAGATTTTCATCCATTTATTCTTAAATGGTAAGAATTCCACCATTAAATACACGTGGTAGAATCTGTGCAACGTTCGTTTGCAGTGTGACCCTCGTGCTTTATTGCGTTTTGAACAGTGAAGTTATCAAGGTTTTCATGTGTTGTTACACGAATAGTTTTAGATCAGTTATTACTGCTAGCTAACTAGGAACTAGATCTGTAGAACTGTATCTTGGGTAATGCTATTGGCTTTTTAGGGCTAGATATTTGTATAAAAAAAATTAGTAACAAGTTATCTTTAACTTTTTTGTTCTATTCATAAAACACCATATTTTTGAAGTGTGTATATTTTTACAACGAATGTCTGTCTTTAGCATCTTTAGTAAAAAGCATCTGTTAAAATTGTGCGAGCCCTAGTCTCATGGGATGTTGAACGACGTTGTGACTGAAGATTTTATCCATACTGAATATCAAGAGCAGCAGCCGGAACACATTTATAGGTGCTTATCGGCCGGTAATTTAGCAGAATTATCTTAAAGGTAGTTCCTTCACTAGCCGGCCTGTAAAAAAAGCGATACCAACATACTATGGCTTCTTTTCGATATTCTCGTTCACCGAAAGCTTAGTTTGGATGTTTGATTCGAACCTGTGTCGACGGATGGAGACCCCAATACAGTAAGTTTAGTAAGTAAGTAGGCCCCTAAGCTATTATCGTATTAATTTTTTCAAATTATAGTGAATTATTAATTTATCTTCGATTATATTTTGTAAAATTTTATATATACAGTTTTTTTAGTAATTAAGTAAGTTAATAGTTATCAATTTCTGTCACGTGGAGAACGTTACAAACATGCATCTAATAGACACAAAGTACACTCAGACCTAGAACAAAAATTTGTGGATCACACATATAATTGTTTTCTATGGGAATCGCAGCACAGCACTCAGCCCGGCGGCAGCAACCTAATTACATCTTAGACCACTGCGCTATGCGTGCTCTTTTCGTATTTCTATAAAATACTATCTGTTGAATTTAATAGCAACAAATATAATTGTGTTGTATCTGTGGTTTGTAGCCGTTTTTTTATCTCTAGCTTAGTACTAAAGATAAGACGTATCTTTTTTGAAGTGTGTTAAGTAATAAATACATTATACGCAAATGGACGACACTTTTATTACAAACAAAAGATTCTTTCAATCCTTCCAATATTATCACATGCTGTGTATGTGTTTAAGAATATATATATTTGAATTATAATTTTTCATATTATTAATATAGATATGCATTTCATTTCAAGAATGTCGCTTTTAAAGCAACAACAGTAAAGAACCATAATTGATTTATCTAAAAGCTTTCTCCGAATAGGTACTCAGAAGCATAACGCGCGATTGTCCAAAGTCCAGACGGCCACAGACGTCGACTGAATGTTAACAAGCCCTGTGTCGGTACCGGTACCCGCCTCCCACGGTATAGCTACACTCATGCAAACAAAATTATACTCAATGTCTATGTATGTACTTCAAGATTCTTTAAAACATATGTTGACGTGCCTCTCGTAAAAAAAAGAAGTAATCTAGTATTTAGTAAATTTCTTAATAAAATTACATTATCTAAAATTACTATGTGAGAAAGATGCACAAAAAATGTATAAATGAAATATTTAACGGAACAGTTAGACCTTGAAATATCGTTAGGGCATGTGAACGAGTGTCGACAGCGGGTTCCGAAGTCAAGGACACGCCGATTAACGGCTCGACGACGTAAAGGTCAGTCAGGATAACGGGACAGTGCGCTCGCGCAGGGAACGCATTGATAGCACCACCCGCACCCGCCTCGGACTTGCACCAGTAAAGCTGATCGTAAGAGTTCATTCAAAAACATAACAATTTATTTTATTTTTTGCAATAAAAACTATGTGAAATCCAAAAAACGATATTCTTTCTGTCCACGTTAATGAATGTAATGTAGAATCATTTTAAACAATTTTCAGTGAGAATGCTACATTGCACATTTGCTACATTGCAAACACAATTGTAGCATACACAATTGCTACAGTGGGACAAACATATATATGTTAGTTGTGACGAAGTATTCTAAAAAAGTTATTTGTTTTTTACATGTTTCTTTCATGGTTTGTTGAAATAGATTTATTTTTCGTCTCAATAGCCGTTCCAGATTTGTTCTAGAATTTTATTATAGTATATGTCGACATCAAGTCAGATTCGTGTTGACATTAAGTCAAATTCGTGTCGAAATCAAGTCGTATAGGAAACGCTAGTGCCACCAGGGGGCGCTCGATGGAGTTAGTGACGCGTGTGTGATCGTGTCAGCAGTGTCGAGAGGATTCACTCTTTCGTTGGTGGTCGGCGCGAACAGTTTTCACTAAAACTATCGCGTATTCTGAGAGAAGTACTCTATTAACGATACGTGCCTACCTACACACTATCTGTTATATTGTCGTTTACATCATTGATATCTAATCTATGATACGAGTTTATTCTATCCAACTACCCACCGACGGCCATAGTTTTAACATAGACAATGAGTAATAATCGCGATGGTGAGGCTCATTTTCCGAGATATATGTATATATACGTTGTACGTACATCACTCATATAGTACTGAATATAGTTCGATCATTTCTTTTTATTTTACTGCTTAGACACTGGGCCCTTATTTAAAAAAAAATACCACAGAAGCATCATTTAATACAAAGTTATTAAAGATTTAAAAACTACGATTTTATAAGCTCTGCGCGATGTGATGCTGCTCTCAGTGATGTGCGTTTTCTTGCCGCGGAGAAGTGGGGTAAGCGGTGCGGTACGAATGTTTTTTTTGTACATGAAATACATATATTGCTATAAAAATACACGATGCAGGCTAAGTCGCGGATATGGGCGTAATGGTAGAAGATCGAGTATGCGAGTAGTTGAGGAGTGGTGAAGCAAATATGATATTCGTTGAAGGAGTAGCTGACCGGAACGTACAAGTTATTCATAGCGATATGATCAGTGGATTGTAAGGGCTATTACAATACATTAGTGGTGTCCGCATGATGTGCACGTGCCTCTGTTACAATAGTGTGCGCGTCGCGACGCATACCAAGCACACGTTCCAGGAAGGAAGCGTCTCTCGGAACCGGCCACCTGCGCCTGCGCATGACGCATCTCACACGCCTCTACCCAGCCAACTTGCCATAACATCAGCTTAAGTGTTTAATCGTTTGTATAATACTAAACCAAAAATATTTAATATGTTGTGTGTACGAGTGCGTATTGTTCGACAAATGTGTTCTTCAACACCCATCTTAACTTAGATCATTACTGGGCGAGCTTTTTTTAAATCGTCCTCTTATCGTTTGTTCTGTCTACCTCGGCTTCTTTTATTCTCTCTGGGGTACCATTAGGTTATGAGTTTAGTCTATTTCTCTTTTTCGTGTCTTATAATATATTCTTTCCATCTCCATTTTAAATGTTTGTAGATTATTTTAATATTTAAAATTTTTGTTAATTCTTTAATTCTATTTAATCTTACATTATCTATTCTTTAAAATCTTTCGTTAAATGAATTAAGTAAAACCTCAATATTCCTGTGCTAGCGATAACCGTTAGGTCCGACTCGTTCGGCTATAAGAGAAAAATCCTTTAATTTTATAATGAGAAAGTGAGCTCATGCATAATAAAGTACTAGTAAAAGTAAATACTTTTAGATGTTACACTAATAACAGGTCTTACGAAATGAAATATTTCGATAATTTCAAAGTTATACATTTAATAATTCGTTTATCAATTTATTGTAACTTGTAAATAATTCATTACCCTCTACTGCTCCAAATTGCAGCAATACCACTTCCGATCATCCTTACACCATATTAAATATATACACTAATGGCAGTAAGTTAGAAGATTCCTCTGTTGGAGCAACTATTATCATTGATATGAGTTCCAGCAAATTACTACAAAAAAATATAAACTCCATAGCTCATGTTCAGTCTTTCATAAGCAATACATATCCACTAGTTTCTAAAACACATAAACTCATTAACACAAGCACATCTTCCAATGTGCACATCACAGGGTTCAGAAATCACGCCGGCTCTACTGGAAACGAGATAGCGGACGCCGCAAAGAAACGGACTAAAGTCCTACATTCATCACCTAGCTACGAATTCTTCGCAATGAGTTTCATCAAACACGAAGTTCGCGCCGAACATCACAGGACCTGGCAGGCTAGATATGAAAACACTATAAGACACACGAATAGACACACTATAATATTAAAACACAATACGTTCGAAGGAAAATTAAGAACATTTAGTTTGGTTTACGTAACTCTGATGAAAACAAATTATTACATAGTTATAAGTTATTCATTTAACTCTTATAAATATTAACAGTTCAGAAAATGGGCGAAACCGCAGGCATGGCCTGTTTATACATATAAAAATATAGTACACTGAGTAAAGTACCCTCGTTACGAATTATTATCAATATAAAGGTATTTAGTATGTGTGTCGCGTCAAGTAATTGAACATAATAGACAATGAATGGCTGCGATCTATATACATATTCAACGGATTCCCTGTAATGTATTCATGAATATTCGATAACACAAACAAATCCTTTATGATTTCTTCAAACCAATGATTCGTTGAAATCAATATAAACAAAATATGTGAAGGTTCGAGACGCGACTAATTTGTGACATGAATTTACTTATTATAATTATTTTGTGCGATAACATTTGATTTTATAACATAAATAAAGTAATAGATATTTGAAAACATTCAATGCTTTCACAGAATATTCTTATAATACTGTTAGTTTTGTATTCGGTTATTCGGTCGGCACTAGTTTCTAGGTGTACAGTAACAAAGCGCTCAGCATCACTTCTCTCCTTGAATAATCGTAATCGATAATTTGTGTTATCGTTCGCATTGTTTATGTCTTCATTGAATGCAATAGCTGTCGACGCATGTTCGTTTTACGTCGCTTTTCTTGCTTTTTGGGGCCGTTCATAAAATAGGTTACGCAAAATTTTCATTTTTTAGAACTTTTCTTAACATTATCTTATTTTCTGCGACCTCCCCTATCAATATTGCGCAACGAATTATAGATCCCCCGTACATGTAGAAATCTATACGTTTTTTTTTATATACCTACAAATAAGAAACGAATGACTTTCTATCGTAACAAAAAGAAATGCAATAATTTATATACTTAATATTATTAATTAAAAACGAGATAATCGATGAAGTTCATCCTGCGACAGTTATACTAAATCAATTCATTATTTAATTTAATTCGTAATCAGCATTTTAATCGGCTATAATGTAAATCGGTGTTTGGTAAAGTTCGGCGTGTACTCTCGTCACGTGGAGCGCAGGTGTGCTGCGCATGCGCTGAATACACAAACCCAACGGACCTGCCCAGCCTTGTCCAGCTCTGCTCGCCCTGCTCAGCCACCACCGCGCCCAACCGAGCCCCCGTTCACGGCAGTATAAGCTCTACGCCGCGTTACCTGCCGACGGTACCGGACGCACCGCATAAGATTGTTTCGAGATAGGCTGATGGTACTCACCACTCATTTTACATACCACTTTTTACGTTTGAGGTGTTGAATATATGTTCGTCGTGGTTGATTAATGTAAACGTAATTCAAATGTGCGATTGTGTTGCATCCCACAATACACTTTTTTAGCTCAACGATTTCTTTTCAGTATGAATTCCGAATGAGAGTCGTACCGGAGGCGGCCGCGCCCGCTCATTCCGTACACGTATAATAATTGATTTTTATAAGAATTGTTATCGTTCGATCATACAAATGGCATCAGTTAATTGTGAACACATTGTAATGTGTGCAGTATTTAAACAGTTCTTCATTTCTTATTTATATTTCGGTCATGATCTTGATAGGTAAAGCCCCTACTTATTCAAAAATATAAATCTAATGGATGCAAGTAGTTGAGGTGAGCGATGTAAACGTCCAGTTGTACTGCAAGTAATGCTGTAAACCTTGGGTTTAATCTCACTATGATCAATGGAATTAATTAGTTAGCGAAGGTTGTAAACGCGTCATCACTCAACTAATAAATACCGAAGAAATCGATTGATAAAATAATTAACATATACTACTGTATCTAGTAAAAATAAATATCTAGATTCTATCAATACGTTGACCTTTAACTTCTTTTCATGTTATCTTATCTTAGTAGTTGTATAAGACAAGTGTACTGTAGTCTGCGAATATTGAAGGAATGTTTTCTTTATTGGTTTTGTCGATGTGGGGAAGTTCGCTTTAATGGATGAATGTAACCTGTATTTTACCGTTTGAATTGAAATTTTGTAACTTATACTTAGCACTTACGGTAAAGCGTAATGATATGTTGCCCAGATAATAATCTGAAAAGTTATCTAGCAAAAGTCTTGTCAGAACTTGTGTAGCTATTTCGGAGAAAGAATAAACTCAAATTATAAAAACACAGTAAGTGAACCCGCGCGTGAGCAGAAGGTAGACACGAGTTAAACGATATCATCAAGTTACCCGATGGATAATAATTAACGAAATTGTATGTAATTACGAGTCATTAAGTTGAGAACAAACGGATTTATTACAATACGAGGAGGTATTTTAATTATGAACTCGTCGCTACAAGACGATTACGCGACGGAATTACTTTAACGTCAATATGTAGATCGGACAAACTATAAGCAAATTTAAACTGTACACTTGTGCTACATTCTAAATGAATGTACTCTAGCCGCTTATTCGTTCGCAAGAAAATAATTTTGTACTTTCGTGCATTTTGCTTTCATTAATTATGAGTTAAATCTAATTATTTTTGGTAGTAACTTAGTTATTAGTACTTAACCCCATTAACGATTTCACATTACCTTGTTCAATTTTATAATTCCAAATTAGCCGCCTATGAAAAAGCGTTATGATATGCAATTTCTGTGTTATTTATAATATATTTCTAATTATCTATAGTACTCTAAAACATCGTCCACATGTAAGCAAAAGTTTCTTTTAATTGACTTCAGTCGCTTTTAAAATGTATCCCGGACAAACAACGCACACATTCAATCTAATGATATGTATAGATGAAAAAAAATATATCTTTTACTATTTCTATACTTTGATGTTGGCAACACTATTCTGTAGTTCCTTTCACTTAATACTTAGTATTCGGAATATGAACGAGCCTTTCATAATCATGAAAAATAACATATACTATTATTTAACGCGTAGATAAAATGTCTGCATTATTTGATCCTCGATAAAGACATGACAAAAACTGGGGTAATTATCCAAATATTTCATAAATGAATAGATTTTCGTCGAATTCAACAGTCAGTTTAACAGGTTTATAATATTTGTTAAGGAGCAGCAATTGATAATCCATAGATACAAAGGTTACTTTCTTATTAGTTGATAATAGTTTAATGTGAGTGTTGTCGTACAGTCTGTCGTCGACTCGGCTACAAACGCATCGAGTGTTGTAACTTGTTAGAAATCATTATCATCTTTATTTGTGCGGAGATAGTAATTACCACATTACGATACACATCATAATTATTTATAATGAACCATTTCAAACAAATGCATACACTTCAATTCATACATTACAATGAATAGGTATATGGTAACAAAAAAATAACTAAATAAAGAAGTGGAACATCGGAAGGAGTTTCATAACTTAACAATTACTTGAAAATGGTGCAGGAGACTTAAATCAGAGAATCGTAACTACGAGGATAACATTTTCCGGAGTTATTAACAATGTTTTATATGAAAGGAGTTTTATTAAAGAAATTTAGGTGTTAAAGTACATTTGTTTATCTAAATAGAATATATAATAAACTCAAGTGACGCTGAAGAAAAATATGCGACGGAGACGCATCCCATAATTGCGTAATTCACAAGAACAAAGCGATGCCAGTAACAGCTAAATAAATGTATCGAAATTAAGATTATGTATGTACAAATCATAATTACATTATAGGCAGTGGACACTTCTGTATACACAATACCAAAACCTTCCCAATTAAAATTCTATTAAGAAGAATATCTATACGTTTTCTTCATATTATGAATGACATATAATCTGAATTCGAAATTTAGAAATCACAATTTAATATTTCTGCTATCGTTTTGGTCTTGCGAAATACGTAATAATGGGAGTGACTACCTGAAATGCTGTCACAGTAAAATAACTGTTTTTCACTAAAAAGACATAGACTATACTTGTTGATAACTAGTACGTTGGGACACGGAACAGTGACGAAGCCCTCAGGATCTGCGTCCGGTTCTAGCAATAACTAATGATGCTAAAGTTAAAAATGAGATGTACAAAGTCATCATCATCTTCTTCTTACCCTTATCGCAGCTAAATAGCACAAACTATGTGCATATTTAGTTCCTTTTAATAAATTGATAAATATAATAAGACATAATCGATAATGTTGGCGCGAGCACAAAATGTGGTCAAATGCAAAACAAGTTTAACATGAGACCGTGTGCGGTGCGTATGCTAATAACAAGCGAGCTCGTGCGCCGCGCACCCTCTCGAGTACTCTGCCTGTTGACACAGCACCTGCCGCACCAGCACGCACACACAATTGTTCTTTAAGCTCATACATTTATATACATACATAGACTACAGGTATTAATCTTTAGAAACGATTATCGATAAAAGTTAATTTACTGCTACTTTTTTTATTTTAACCTAAAGAATATATTCCGATATTTCACCGTAAAAATTTTTTTGAGAGTTGCCGTCGTTGCCTCATGCTAGAGCTAGGCAAGCACGTCGAGTACTGTGCGGTACACATGTGTATTGTGACAAAAGAGACGATCTATGTAGATTGCAAATTGCAAATAGCTACCTGCGAACTTATAAAGCCAATCTCATGGCAAAAACTACTTGTATGCTTTAAACTGATACAGAGTATTTTCAATACACCTGACATCTATGTAAGTTCTTCTGCGGTACTTCTAATGTTCACTTGTAAAAATTTATTTCAACATAAAAATATGTACGGTTTAAATTGTAAAGCGAGTCGAGGCTCAAATCTCAACACGAAAAGATATGTCACCAAGTCTAATGCTCCAGTTTAAACACGTTCTATAAAGATTTCGTTATGACCTTAACACGTTAAGGACAAGTTTTGATAAATTTGAACGACTACCTTCAACCATTTATGTTAATATAAATTTAACCCTCTGTCTTTTTTTCTACACCTCACAACGTGTATACAAAATTTCCTGACATTCAGTTGATAGGTAGTTAAGGTGTATGTGTTAGCAGTAAAAATAGTAAACTTCACGATTGTAATGTAAGTGAAGGATGTCAATATTAGTTAAACGACTTTTACAGTTTCTTAGTGTTTGTTAATAGATTGTAAATTTCAAGTCATTTATTAAAAAAAAAATGCACTGCTAATTGTCACGCCCGAAGTGTAGCTACCGTGTTATCAGCCGTATCGTCTATCTACCGTACCGTATCTACAGGAATCCCGATGTTTATCAAACTATTGTTATATTGGTTGTTAATAATGAAAGTGTTTTAGTTGTTATTGCTTTCTACGTGACATGTGGTATAAAGCACGATATATTTCAACAGTAATAAGCCTCCGATACATTTTGATAGCGTACTTTTTTAAAGCAAGTTACACCATTGCTTTACACATTCATTTATTTCTAGGTGTCTTATGCCCTGTTTCTGAAGCCTTCAGTTAAACTATCAATAGCTATTGATTCCATAAAGTTATCCATAAGGTAAGCGGCGTTTAACTGTCAATGCGTTTCTGAATACACAACGAGCCGTCAAAAATAACTATTAAACCATAAACTAGTTCTTTTATGTTCACTAGATGGCTCTTTAATACAAAGATATTAAGTTTGTGTGATGACTTGTTTATAGTTATTTTTCAAAGACTGTGGGAACAATATCTTTTCGAAAATGTCAAATATTATAAAAACTTTGGTTTTGTTGTTGCGTGAATGGTATTATTATGGTGTAGTATTATTTTTGTTGATTCCGTTACATTTCATATTATGCATTGCTGTTGAAATCATTATTTGTATGTATTTTATAAATAGATTAAATTATATAAGTACGATGATAAAGCACCGAAATGGTATTAAAATATTATTGACAGTAGCTAAATATTTTTTGTCGACATAAATAAACATAAAATTATTCGAAGTACAGATATATTAGAAATTATCTACAGAATTTTTATGTTGAACTACGATGAATTCTCAAATCCTTATTTATATTCTGGAACATAATACACAATAGTCTAAACAACATTTGTGCTAAATTCAGTATACAAAAGAAAAGTACAAACAACAATACTGATTTAACCGATATTAGTGCATACTAAGAATAAAATACGATACGTACATAGTGAAAGTATAATGTATGATAAATTGAATATGTGTAATCAGCGAGGCTGCGCGTTGCTCTAACGCTCCGATAATAAATATGGGAACGAACTAGTGACGAAACGTTGAGTACGCAGGGATCAGTGTAGTAAACGCGAGTCACGACACAACTCTACGGTAACTATCGCACGCAAATCATAAACACACCCTGCTTCACTGTCATACGTAGATACCCTTACAACTGTGTGCGCTCGTGCCATCAGAGACAAGCAAACTCTCTCATAAATAGGTACAATAATGTTTGAATTAAGAGGAACAAATAAGATTTTTTTTCTCATTTTCAATAAGTGTGAAATATAGACATTTATCTTCTAATATTTTATTCAGCTTTTGTACTGGGGTGTGCTTTGGAAAAACAAAATATTTCAATGATACCTTCATTATAGCACGGTTGCCACGCTATAAAACAAAGTCGTACGCCACGTCCGTCTGTCTGTTGGAATATTCGCGATAAACTCATAAACTACTGAACGGATTGTAATGCGGTCTTCACCAATAAATAGAGTAATTCACGGGGAAGGTTTATGGGTATATAATTTGTCAAGGTTCTTTTATAAATTGGATGAAATATAATGGTAATTGTTGGAAAAATCGGAAAAAGTCAAGTCGCCTGGGAGCTTTTGTTGAAGACGTTGCCTTTCAGATATAACAAAACTTACATACGTACATACTGAGATATTCCTCTTTTATAGATGTACATAAATGTCTAGAATGGCATATACCTATCTTTTTAGCATAGCTTACTATACCCATCTATCTTCTAAAAATGGTCACTTATAATGAGATAATTGGAAGGCTATTCAATATTTATATTATTCAATATTATAATATTTATCAAATTAAATACATTAGTTACCTTAAGCATTACATGCACATAAGTATTTATTTTAATATCAGCGTAGGGCAACGTCCGCCGGGCCTGCTAGTATAATTTAAAATATAAACATTTCAAGACTATAAAAGCGATATTTATTTGAGAAAACTTTTAATACGAGTCTAAGCAGAGGCATGGGATAAAGCTAGTTAACAATAGAAACCTTACAATTAGACAGATACACAAATTCATAAAGTTTAGAACAAAATAAAACTTTGTCAGTGATGTAAAATAAAGAAACGTTGATTTGTTATCAGGACATACTGACGAGATTCCCACGAGACGCAGCATCTCGGCACGTAGCAGCCGGCAACAGCTTCGGCCGCGCTCGCGAGAATGCCTTACAATGAATATTCATACCCAGAGATAAATAATACGTGCGTATGCGGCGAAAGTTCGCACTTGTCTTTTACCTGTTTCATTTTAAAATAAAACAACATTGTATTCATTTTCAACTTTTCAAATAGTTATGCCTGTGATTCTTTTATTGTAGCAGCGCAATAGAAATGCAACGACGATCACCTAGATATCGAGGATTCATCACCGATCGTCGCCGTCATACCGGCCTGCAGCTGCAGCATACTCGGCTAGTCGATCTACCCTGGTTGATCCCTAGAAGGTGATACGTTTGAACGTACCAATACGGCGGGTATTACATCTGGTGTATGGTTGTCAACGTCGGACAAGGTCGTCGTGTCTCTCCACCCAACATGATATTACGTATCAGCTGATGCCTGCTCGCACAAAACACGGTGGCGCTAACGTGATCACTGTTTACATGTATTCCGTAAATGGTCCTCATTAGTGAACCTTTGGATTGATGATAAAAACAATCAGACACGATGCAGCACGTGCGAATGCTGCGAATAAGGTGAGAGCGAGCGGTGCGATACAAGGTGTGGTAGGTGCACGTACGCTGGAGAGCTCTCGCCCGCGGCACTTGACTTCTGGAATACATTATAAGTAAACGCTTAAAGTGTATCACAATATAAAATATGTCATCTGTGAAACTGCGAAAATTTTTAGAATGGTATCTTACTGCTTTTCTTGTTTTGTTAAAGATCATTTACATAATAAATACCTAATCATTAAAAAAGATTTCAAAAATCAATGTGTTATATTTATATTTTTCTCCCGACTAGGCATCAAACCAGAGACATTTGACGTCGCAAACTTAGACGACCTTATTCTACAACTAAACAAAACTATTATAGAAACAATAAACGCACAAAGGTACCTCGCATAATACAACAACTGTTTTTCTACAGAGTTAAGCGGTTGTCCGGTGAAAGTATCGTAATCCGGTGAAACTGTAGCGGCCTTGACTAGCCAACAGTGTAGTCAATTCCAAAAAAAAAGATTATGTGTGGGCGCCGCGGTACTCACTGTGTTATAGCGAAGCGTTACGACGCGTTCGAGTCGTTAACCGCTTATTTACACTAACATAAACAAATTAATAATGGTCAATAACAAAAAACTGGTAATCAATAGATCGTCGGGTCGTTTAATTAGCTGGCGGGACCGCCGAGCCGCGCCGCTCCGGGGGCAGACCGCTCTTATTTATGACCTTCTGCAGCGCAACGGGACCGGCCGCCACAACGCACACTCTACACAAAATGTTCATTTTGTTACACCTCATATTTATACTCCGACAATTAATTACAAATATAGTGGGTATATTTTCACAGTTAATTAAGTCTATTTGGATTTTAAATTAATAAACGCTTACTAAAACAACACTATCACAAGAGTATACGATAGCCAAAATTTTAAAAACTGTTTGAATTCCATTTAATTCTAATTTCGAGGTCGAATCAAAAGGTTAAGTCCTTTGTGTGACATAAATTGAAGAGCATTTTGACTACTTATGATTATAAAATCTGTTTACCGACAGTCGGAGATCTAGCTTTCAGACTAGGTTATAGTACCCTACCAAATTACAAACTAAAATTTCCCAAACGAGTTTAAAATTAAATATTAAATTCTGTATATTTCAATGATGAATTTGGTTCGGTAAATTATAGTTTCTATGTTAATTAGTAATACGGACTAATTATACTCGATTCGATTTTTATTATAAACCAACTCTGTGGTCCGACTTCACACGAGCGTGTTAATAAAGAAAATGAGACCAAATATTTGCTTTTCAGTACTACAATGTAATAAAATGCCACCTGATACAAATAAACATCAATTCTGTTAATATTTTTAAACATCTCCATATTATCTTCTGTCTCACTCAACCACTTACTTTTTATGTGGTGATTTTTGAAGTGAATCTTCTTATGGGAGGACTTTGAAATTCTGATCCACAACCTTTTTGTGTGACGAAAAGTAGTGGAGGGATACACTGTATCAGGTAGAGTATTCAAAACACCAGTTCTCATCCGATCAACGAAGTTAGCAACATCAAGCTAGGTCAGTACTTAGATGGGTAACCAGCTGGGAACACAACGGAACGTTGGGATTTTATTTTGTTGTACTTTTTATAAAGAAATTCTCACTTTTTGCATATGTTCATGAGCACACACAGACTTTTTAACTATAATTTTTCACGTTTTCGTACAATGTTTCAAATATTTTATTGTTGTTTCATGCAAACTTGTCCTGATAATTACAAACACTTCCAAAAAAAATTTGCCAAATAGGTACAGCCACTCCGAAGTAATGCGCTTGTCTATATTCGGCAATTGATCTTTATTTATATAGAAGATTAAGCATAAAATAGTGTGTTTCGTTTATTTCATACGATAAGTGCAAGTTATTATTTCTATCTGTTTACAACAAGTATCTAACATAGAAAATTCAACAACTGACCATCTGAATTACTTTTTAAGCTGTGTTGCATGTTGTATCGGGATGTCGCGTCGCACGCGGCCATTATCGGCGATTTCACGCCCATCTGTCGCTACGATAACGCAAATGTTACGAGAAATGCTTAAACTGAATTACTGTTGTTGTTTAAGATGTGCTTTCAGGGCAGTTTCGATCATTTTTAACGTGGGTAACATTCCAATATCAAAAAACTAAGCAGACCTTTGGACAATTTCCGAATCGCGACTTTCACTTTTTCCAAAATACCTCTTTTTCTTTAAATACAACCAGTGAGCTACTGAAAAAAGTTATACCACTGTTTGACTGTACTTTTTTGTATTATAACTATTCAAAAAAGTTTTCAAATAACAATGTTGTCACAGTATGGCATGTATACTGCGTAAGTACTGTGTACGTTTGGAAAGACATTGAAGTCGTATCGTTGCGTAGTCCGATTGGCACTGCTATGTAAGTAATAACACAGATCTTTGTAGAAGTACGCACGCATCCTCCGCCTCACTATAACAAGACAGTATTTTCATTAATTATTCGCGGACACATAGTGCGAGGCGCCCGCGTTCATTGTCGGCGCCTTTTTTAATTCAGTCCAGGCGGCGACTTACAATCGCCTCAGGAGTGAGGGGACGCCGACACTAATCATCAACACACAGCGCAATAAGCTAACAGTGGTTCTGTTTAACTTGAAACATTGTTTCGATGTTCTCAATATTCACAAATTTACTATTAGATACCTACTGTGATATTTTATTTCACGTGTTGCTTCGATTCGCACTGTAACTAGGCTTTATATGTGTTAGTGCTTAACAATTTATGGTAACAAATACTTTTATTTTAATTTGATATTAATCTATTTTTTATAGGCACTCATCCCTCATTTTAGTATTATTATTATGTTTTTTCTAAGCTTATTTGCTAATCATGACATAATCTGCCCTCCCTAACATACCTGCACAATGTATTTACTTATTTTAAATTAAAAAAATACCTACTTTTGTCATCTGAAACACTGGGTGAATTTATTTAATACACGAAGAGAGTAAAGTATTGATTGTATAGTCTTATTATAATTTCAGAACCTAAGTATAAACAAAATTAGGAAACTTTAGGATCATTTCCTACATTATCTCATGCAAGAACCCGTGGTTTCTGTCCCTTATAACCGTTAGTTATCTATATATTGTAGTACTCGTCACATAAGTAAAACAATAATCAATATAACGTCAATGCTATTGAACAGATATATTTTAAACGAACTACTTGATTGTTGTTAGTGGTACCGAGACACAAAAATATATTATGCACTGGTAAACATTAAATCTATATATAAGACATTAATCGTCTTTTAAAAAAAATGGTTGATGGCAATTGAGTGTGTTTACTCTTGTTTATCGATTAAATTTAAACGCTGTTTAGACAACTTAGGTTGACAGTCCTTATTGTATTGTTGCGATTTATTATGTGTCTATTTGCCAGCAAAAGACGTTTGTTCGTAAATGATGGATTTCCTGGGTGTAATTAATTTGAAAGATGTAGTTGAATTAAACAATTTATGAGATTTACAAGTGAGTCATAATATTTACTACATGATTTCTCGCAATATATCTAATCTATGGTTATAATGTTGTTCCAGATCATGCACTTTGACATAGATTATTGAACTTATATATTACTTATATGAATAATTACATCATTTCTTTTTAATCAAAATATCACGATAATAGCCATTTTTCCTTTAAATAAATAAATTTTCGTTATGAAGACTGTAATTAAAAAGATTATTCATAGATTTACAAAATATTTGTAGATATGTAATGCAACGTTTTTGAATGATGAGATTAAATTGAAAGAATATTAATTACAATTGGTTTTGTAATAATTTATAGTAAATGCTTAGCTAGAAACGACTTGGATACGTTTTTGTAACGAAACGTTTTAAACACGTGTTCAACAAGGTTCTAAACACTGTTTAATAAAACGCGTGTTGATTTTTGTTTTAATAATAAGACCTTAGGTAATTTAGTTTACTTCTATACTAGTAATGTCATAAATAATAAACCACGAATTTGAATTAGTCTGAGCCACCGAACCGTTCATAAATGTACAACAATGAAGCGCGTAACACGTCCTCGCGCGTCTCCATCCTATTGCTTTTATTTCGCAAGTGGTTGAATTAATTCGGATTAGTATCTCGGGCGCACGTTTGAAACTGTGTCATTGTTATTTGGAGCTTCATTATGTTTAGCCTATTTTTAGATGACAAGCATCAATGGTGTTAACCTTAAGACATGATGTGTCACCACTTCCTTTGCCTTGGACCTCTAATACAGATAACTGTTCTTCCTAATTACTCGTAGGCGTGTTTTTTTATTAAATAACTCGTAAAAATAATCATCTTCAATACCTACCTACAATATTTGGACATTTCTCAAAACGCTGTTACGAAAAAAATATATTAAAACAATGTTGTGAATAACGAACTGTCTACTCACAAACCTTGCTTCCTGTTCAGTTTAAATAATAGTGTCGCGTTAATTATATGAACCAGTCTGTTGATACAGTGAACACGAACTATACTTGCGTGTCGACGGCTCGGTTCGGTATCCCATTGAAACTGGGATTTTTATTTGAGACTTTTGGTTCTTCAGAGGCGGTGCAATCGACACGGCAATAAAAAACGTGTCTTCAATTATTTTTTTCGCACTGACTAATTATTTTTGGACTGACAAATCTCCACCTCCTACCGTCGCAGCCAGAATCTGTTTCTCTATCTTAGTGTGTTGCGTGGGACGGACAGCGCCGCACACATGGTATGCGACGATTGGCTCTCTGTGCGCAATCACCTCTCCATCATTGCCTCCCTCTCACTCCTCCTCTTAACTTCAACCTCCCTGGCAGCCACATGCTCCCCTATTCGACTTTTTAGCCGCAGTGAACTGGTATACAGCGGCCAACACCCTCAGCCTCTAGCTCCCAAAGCAGGGAGCCGGCGAGCGCAAAAGTCACCACCGAGGACACAGTGCGATATCCCCTGATCGTCCTCAGTACCACTATACGCTACACAGCGCGCGTATATTGGCGACACAGAGGACGTCGGCCCATACCGGTGCCCCGTAGATGGCTATCACCCGCACGACGGCCATATAGAGTTGGTGGCACCTGGGCACTCGACCCCCCAATTTTGGGGAGCAACCGACCGAACGCAGCCACCGCCCCGTTTTCTACGGTCCAAACCCAGCGAAATTAGGCTCGAGCCGGCAACGCCCGTCCAGGGTGTGGCCCAGATACTTCATCTAGGTCCCCACTCTGATACTAACGCCATGCACCATTAAATGGGCCCCAGGTGGTGGCTCCCGCCGAGGCCCATGGTAAAGTAGTGCTTCGGTCTTATCGAGAGCTACCCTGAGGCACAACCGCAAGATGCGCCTGACCACGACGGTTGTGGCCGCCGTGCCCAAACACACTAAAGCCTCCCTATGAGTTGCTATGCGTCTCACAGTGTATTATATGTTACCTACAAGCAGTTATTTCGAGAGACCAAATACTTGAATGAATGAATACTTTATTGCACTTTTGAGTTTGTATACTTGCGAGGTTAATGCCTCAAGGCATTTTCTTCCAGCTCACCGGCGGTGTTGTTATCAACATACTTTTGCTTATACTCGCAAGTCATTTAAGTGAAAGAATGCCATTAGTCAACTGGTTATATATTTGCGTTGACGAGCGATAACGACTGCACTCGGCAATTACGCAACCCACAAGAAGCGATTCAGCATCCTCGACACATCATTGTATGCAAATGTACCATAATGTATCGCCATCTTCCACTTCATACGGAAAACATTTCAGTGAATATAAAAATTTCATAATTTACATAAATTATATTAATTATCTCTTCGTTGCCTAAATTAAAAAACAAGGGTTAAAGGAAACGATGAAAGGTCCACTTATAGTGGAACCAGTCTATAACTCCTCAACCCACTTAATCTACATTTATTTCTAGACATGTTAAAATATTCAAATTTCTTGAGATACGTTAGGTAACTTTATGTTTGAGCTCTGATTCATATTTTTTGTGAATATGTATATAATTTGAGATAATTTGGTAAAAACTTATCCATTTTTATATAAGAGCCTGACTAAGTAATGATCTACACTGTAAGTACAGTGCAATATAAAAACAATTGTCACCAACAAGAGATCTACAATGTATCGATAGTGTTGCTCTCGTTCCAGTTTGAATATCTCTTGGCAACTGGATGTACACTGACTCATCCAAGACATCTTACCACTATGGCGGACCTTACACATCGTTTACGGTGGCCGCGTTGCAGTTGGATACAATTGTCATGTCTTATGGTGCTTTCCATTGAATATGTTCTTACAATTCAATGTCCAAGTGTGTACTGCATTACGCAACAAGCGTGTATTACAAAATCAGCTTGCGACATGCGACGCAAACTCGATACACCCCCGTATTGGTATACAAAAATTTAGCAATAAAACACATTAAAATTCATAGTATACGAGGCGCTGTGCCGCACCGTGCGATACCGAGGAACTTGGTGCCAATTACAACGACGGCCATCAGATAGCGCTAACAAGCCGATGCGTATCGGCCGCAGCGCAGTGCACCCGCACCACACTGCACTGATGTGCACTCTGCAGTGTGCAGTGTGCTGCATCGAGCCCGATCGCCTCCGCGTCCAGTACACACACTACAATTATACATTACTGACCCCACATGCTAATACAAAACCTAAGCGATATACGATAAACTTTATGTATTTTGTACTAAGTTGTTCCATGAATTTAATTCTTCAAAATGATATTAAATCTATACCTTATTTCATTATTAAAGCTGTGCTCAATACAAAAATATAACAGTAGATGAGAATAAAATATTTTTTTTTGTTCAGCATCTTGTTATACCTGCTATTACATAGAGCACAGTAAATATGAAACAAATAGAAATAACCATAAATTGTTTAAATTTCGCTTTAAAATACTTGCTGACCAGAGTAACATTGCTTATATAATTAGTTCTATGTAAGTATTAGTTCTACGTAAATATTATATCGCCAAGTATCACTCATGTAGGACATTCCAAAATCCAAACGGTAGTACTCGGACGTACATTTTTATGAAACAATATAATAACAACTTTAATTATATTGCAATAGAATCAAATATCGGGAGGCACGTTACTCACAGCCACTTTGCATGATGAACGCGGTGGCGTGAATTACGCGGACGCAGGTCGTTATTATACAACAAAAATACATTTTCATATCAATAATGGCAAAATGGCACTTATTTTATAATACCGAAAGTCTAAAGCTGATAAAATATAAAACGTAGTTTCGAGAACGGGCTGTGGAATAATATTTCATGCAGATGGCGCGATAGAGGCGATTGTGCGAGCGCGGCCGATATCGTCGTCCCGTCGCCTGACATACTCTGTACTCTAGCAAACAAACAGAAGCTATGAATCAAGTTAACAATGATACTCCGGCCGGGCAGCGCAGCGCAACGCGTACACACGCTTTTGTTGCACAACAATACAACAGCTCATGTCGAACCAATATAGGCAGTAGATACCCCAAGACACTTGCACTGTTGTCGCCAATTACCTACTGCCGGATGTTATAACCGAATGCCCGAGGCCACGTGATATATAATGTTTCAACCCTTGTACTCGACAAGGCGTGGTGCGACGAAGGTACTGAGGAGCCATGGCGATATTAATATTTACCTCAAGATGTCATTAAGTTGCAGATAACCATTATTTTTAATATGATTAGACAAGCACACATATCCCTGTTTGGTTTATATATATATTATATATATATACATTAGCCATTATAGCTTCTGCCAGCGAAACTCAAAATTGATAATCATGCTTATCATACAAAAATTAGTCCTAAAATGGATCGCACCCGCGATTTCTTGTCCTCATTTCTGGTTTTCTATTACCGTTTCCACAAGATGTGGCTCATTATTGCCGTAATTTGTTCTTTATCTTATTTACTGACTTTATCAGCGAAACGAGCATTCACTAAAATACGTGTAGAACCTCGGCGCGACGTATTGGGAACCTTTTTTAAGGAATTCTAATAGAAGTTACAGTTTTTAATTACTATAGTTAAACATGGACATGGTAATGAAGCTAAACGACTCATAAGGCGACTGTGAGAGCGGATGATACAAATGCGCATGCTCACAAGGAGCCGTCGGTGCCTTTGAAAGCATGATTCGCGGATGACGTGACCGATGAGTCGGTTGATTTACGATGCCTAACCATAGAGCCCAGCGTCTGACAATTAAACAATTTGCCTACGCAAGGCGCGGTGCGGCGCGGTGTGGCGCGGCGGGGAGGGACACGACTCGAGCGGGCGCGCTGATTTGTGGCCCCCGAAAAAGCGGTTAATCACAGACTACGTTTTCGCAAAAAAAAAAGAAGAATAGAATTCAAACTGTTATTTGAGAAAATACGTTAATAATAGCCCAAGGTTTGTTTTGTAGAATATAATCAATTTATATTTTGAAAAAATACTAGTTTGAATGCTATAGGTAGGCACATCCCAATTGAACTGTAAAAGTTACCTCGAGTTTAATTACTGTTAAGTCAATAAACATTGAGGATTATTGAGAAATATTCAGCTTAATATAACCACAGACCTGACGTAATGTTGTGGTATATGGAGTTTTATATAATTATATATACTTCAGATAAGTGATATATTATTATATTTTATAATCTAGTAATATATATGATGGTAGTATATCCACTAACTCTAACACCGTTTATAGAATAGACGTGTGATATGTTCAGATCTCAGACAGGTTGTCAGTAAATTCGCTTTGACGAACAGACAAAGAGAGCACCAAATAACTCACAGTCAAATTTAATTATGTAATTCTCAAGTACTCTTGGTTTCCAAGTTAAATCTTGTTTGCTATTGCACTTGATAATTAGGAATCATTGTAACTCATTGTCTGAGGGGGGAAGAAGTACGGTTCCACATAAACTGGCCACTTTGCGGGTAAAGTGGACAATTGTATAATTGACGGGTTATCAATTGGCGGTGGCGTGAGAACTCGCGCACGTCATCAACGTGGCCTTATTCTGTTAAAATTATTTTTATTCGATATTTTCCTTAAATTTTACTTATATATCTACATTTTTACTACATTAATAATAACTACATCATGAACTAAATTATATCTTGTATCCTGTTTAATCAAAAAATGGTAAAGTATAATACAATAATATTCAAGAAACTCCAATTTTTAGGTAACGCCAATCTGCTACATACGAAATCATCAATATTTAGAATGCGTTGGATTAATGATGAAAGAAACGTACTCAGCATCAGACCGTTGCTCTGAAAGAGTACATTATCCAGTTACCTGATGTTTATAGCATCGATAATATTATCTCTTCTCAGCAGCCCTGTTAGAATAATTGTTTGCGTTGTCTTATAAGAACTATATAGTATCCGATGATATAAACCCTTTTGCAAAAAAGGACACTTCAGATTTTTTCTCTACACCCATGAACATTACAATAAAAAATTAACTTGACGATGTATTGTCAAGTCATTTGAAGCATTTTGGCATGATTTCTTCCATTCCAAATTAAAATATTTAAAATTGTTATTTTAATTTTTCTTTTGTTAAAGAAAAATAATGATTGTTGTAAAATTGCTTTACTAATGGTACGAATTACAGAAACAGTTTTTACAGATTACTAAAATATTCAAACTTTTTGGATATATATTCTGCAAATTAAGCAAAGAATTCTTTTTTTTCCATTAAATAACACTTTCAAATATGACTGTTAAAGCAAAAAGAGCGCTTAAATTACATTCCTACTTGAAGAAAGTTATTTGCAAACTTATGTGTCTCAGGCACTGAGTATGAGTCGTTCAACTGTCCAGACGACTTGGCAACGGTATCAAGAGACCGGTTCGGTAATAAAAGACCAGATTTGGGAAGAAAACGATGCACAGAACCATGAGATAACCGCTTTTTGGTTAGCCAGATATTGCAGAACCGAAAGGCGTCAAGTGTGGATCTAAAGAAGAGCCTTGAAGAAGTAAGAGAAGTAGAAGTTAACTTGTGGATGATCGGGGGGATGCTTTTGGTTTCCAATATCATCAATTACCTCCGACCTGGTCCCTAAATTACTCAGTGAGAACCGTGTTGCTCGATTACACTTTACTCGAAACTGTGTTTCATAGACTCTGGAGGACTGGGATCAAGTATTGTATTCTCATAAAGCTAGAATCTCTTTGTATGGAGAGAACTAATGCCAACAAGTGCTGCGAAGACCAGGTGAACGCTAAGCGGTAGTGTGTTTCGAAGAAATTACTCCATATGTCGGAGGCTCCGCTATATTTGGAGCAGCAATTATTATTATTTATTTGTTAATAGATAAGCAGAATAATTGCTGGTATGTCTATATCACAGTGTCGAAGTTTTTAGTTTTTTTATAACATGTATATGTTCACTTATTAAAGCTAGTTTATCTAGTTTGTAGGCAGTTGTCAATACGGTTTTTAAAGAAATTTATTGAATTAGCAGATACTATTTCATCAAGTAATCGGTTCCAGTTTAACACCACTCTATTGCTGAGGGAATTGTGCGAAATTTTTGAGTGTGAAAGTTTTCGTAATATTTTAGTTTGATTTCCTTTGTAGGGCTTATTGTGTCTTTTACTATATACATTTCACGTAAGTGCGGCAGCTTGTATTTATGGGTAACCATCTTATATGTCTCTATAACATCACCACGAAGACGTCTTTCTTCGGTAGTAGTGAAGGTGCAATGCGTACAGTTTGTCCGGATATGATTTTTTTCATAAGTATTGTTATATCTTAGTGGTTTTTCTTTGAACATTTTCTCAAAGATTTATATCTTTCTGGAAGTAGGGACTTCCATATCTGAAAGCCATATTCGAGCAGAGGTCTTACGTAGGTTTTATAAATCTAGCAAAAGATCTCCACAGTCACTTTGTGAAAAGCTCTGTGTATTACATACATAAAGGAGTTTGCTTTCTTAACTATTCAATTAATATATTCTTCCAATTTTAAATTATCAGAAATTAGTACACCTAAATATTTTTGTATTTTGACGGAATCTATGGATTTTCCTTCTAAGTAGTATGTGAGTTTGTGGTTGGAGATACCTAGATACAAGATACTGCATTTGGTTATATTTAAGTTGATGATCCAATCTTTGTTCGTTTGCACTGTATTCAGTTAAGGTATTTTTGTAATTAATTGGCTTGAGTTGATTAGAGGGTTCACCAAATAATTTTCCATCATCAGCAAAGAAGGCAGATGCAAAGTCTATCAGTTCAATTAGATCTGTCATGAAAATACTAAACAGAGTCGGAGCGAGCATTGATCCCGTACACCGCTCAGAACGCATTTTCGATTTAATAGGGACCTACCAACTCGCACTTGAAACGTTCTGCTTGCAAGATAATTCTCTATCCATCTAAGTAGTGTACCACGTATTCCAAAGTGATCTAATTTTCTGACAAGACGTTGGTGAGGAACCTTAGTCAAAGCCTCGTTCAAAATCTAGATAAACAATATCAACAGGATTTTTGTTGTCAAGTTCTCTGGTTCAAAAATGAATACAAGAGAGTAAATTTGTGATAGTTGATCTTTTTTCCACTAATTCATGCTGTTTTAAAAATATGAAGTATTCTCTACTTAAAACGTAAGTGATTTTAATATTTATAATCTTTTCCATGATTTTAATGATTATGCTAGTGAGGTTAATAGAGCGAAAGTTACTAGATTGCATCTTGTCTCCTTTTTTGTAAATAGGAGTCATTATTGCATGTTTCCAGTCTTGAGGTAGGTACGCATTTTCAAAGGAAACATTCATCAGGATCGTAATTACAGGAGCCAGTATATTAGCACAATTTTTAAGGATGCAGCTTGGTATTTTATCTGGTCCAGGAGAAGGAATTAATTCGACGAAGCGTAGGGAGTTCGTTTTCATAAAAAATGGAAAATTAAATATACACCGTTATGTAACAGAAGTTTTCATTCCACATGCCTTGAAGAAGATTTCATTTTTATGAATGACAATGCTCGCCCTCACCATTCTAGTGACATGAAAGCGTACTTACGCTAAGAAGTTGAGATCCGTCGTTTAGACTGGCCAGTTTAAATTCCTGACCTCAATTCAATTGATTGTATGTGGGATATTCTAAATAGACGGGTAAGAATAGTGCAATTTGTTCCACAAAACAATAGAGAGCTTAAAGAGTAATTGCAGAATAATGATAGCGTATTCCTCAAAACGTTATTAAAAATATATTGGAAAGCACATCCAGAAGGCTTCAAGTCTTAGTTTTGAAAGGAGGAGGTCGCACTTGTTATTAGGTTTCTAGATTTATAACTTTATTTAATTAAGAATTTTAAAAAATCATGTCTTTATTGCTTACCACTCCTCATCGGTTTTATGGAATTTATCGAAAATTAATGGAATTTTTTCCAGAATTCACTTCACGCATATTAATTTACACGATTATAAGTACACAAACTACGTCAAACCATTAAATTGAATTTAAGTATCTGAAATCGACCTTAGAACGTAATTTTCCTTGGATGGCCAGTTTTATTTTAATAACAGTTTAGGATAAAGTTACGAATTAAAATGTAAATAAGCAATTATGACGGTGTTAGTTAAAACCTAACCTATAATGAAATGGAATGATTTTTTCAAACAAGAAATACGTTCTAATAAGTTTGTGGAAAAATGTCAGGATAACATTCTATTTCTAAATCACACTTTGATTAATAATAGTATTAAAAATTTGACATTTATTTGAAGTATACGTTACCTTACATGTAGATAGTTAAGCTAAAAGCTTATAGTAATATAGTTTAAGTAACCGTGGGTCAATAGTAGTACGAACTTAATTCAAATGATTAATTAAACTCTTATTTGGTTGAAGCTGAAGATTGAACCTCTAAACATCAGTTCGACATTCCAATCTGATTAAACATTTCTCCACAATACCTTAAATAAAAAGGTAACGCATTTCAACGTTGAATCTTATATGAACGTGTTTATATAAACTCATTGAAATACACTAATTACATTAATATTATTTGTTTATTAACATTAGATGAGATTGTTGTCAGAGGCTAAAAACTATAGATATTTGATTGATGAGGGCGTTACTTTGCGAAAATCCATCATTAAAAATTAGGGTGGACATTATTTCACACTTTCCTTAAGAATTGTTTAGTCGACCAAAACCTATAAAGTTTTTTTAAATTATATTGTAGTCGCTGCGCATGAGAATATCTATAAAAATATGGGGCAATGCCAAAGATATAAGGATCTCTGGATACTCACAATGTTTTGAGAATGCACCTTATATTGATAATCGGTAATCCAAACCACAGTGGCATACATTAAGTCGCTTTGAAATTCGATCCGTACATGAAATAACAATTTTGTTTGTGGGTTGCGAAATTATTATGTATATTTCAATAACTTGATATACTTGATACTTAATATACACTTGATTACGTTTTTAACTATGTTATCAGTCTGGTCATTAATTTTGATATTGTCAAATAGGTTTTCACTTCTTGGATACTGGTAATACTGATCTTACAATATCACATAAGCGTAGAGCTTAATGAAACTGAAGAGCTCTCATAATTTTCCTATTTGCAAAATGTTATAGCAAATAATATTCCGTTGAACCGAGAACATTGTTGTTGTAATCAACGTGAATCTAATAAGAATACGGTCTGGGAGAGATCGCAGATAAGAATTCGAGTATACGTGTTCGATGCTGTGGATGCTGTAGACGCTGTAATTTCCTAGTAAATTTATTAGAAAGGGGATCGGCACTCTCCGCTCGCCAATTTACTAATCGTAACTCATCGCCGATAAGCGTGCTTTAAACGAGTTCAGAGCTGCGCTGCGCTGCGCCGGCGCACACGATCTTGCCAGTTTTAAATATTGTTTTTATAAACCTGTCACGTTATTTGTGTCGTCTTATTAGAATAATTTATTTTATAGGTATTAGACTAGAAGATATTACACTTTAATAATGAACACACCGTGTGTATGTGTATTATGTTATACGGTATGATGTATATTCAATAAGACGCAAGTGTGTGCCTCTGTGTGCTTATACTATGTCGTATGGTTGTGTTATAAGTGATATGAATGGTTTATCTTTCTTGTATGACTCCAGTACGGAGCGACTTGATACAGTGATTACAAACTTGAAAATGTCAATATTATTTAAGAAGTAATTCTGTCGTGTTCTAATGAAACATAAAACTTAGTATCGTTTACCAGAAATGATACGAACCTGATGATGAATGATGACAGCCCATGTCTGTGTAACTTATTTGTACCCGTAGGATTCATATAGTTTTATAGGTACATTGAGATTAAATTAGTGAATAGTTCTGGGTTATTTATTACTAAAATAAACTAGATAACATATACGCTTTAAATTATTATTATATGTAGTCACTGAGGTCATCCTTAATGATTAAATAAATTAAATAACACTAAAAATATTCTGAACAATGGGAATAATAAAAAAATAAATAACAGCCTTGCCTTCCTAATATAGTGCTATTCCTACTCACGTCCACTTAAAGAATTATAAACAAAAATACTCTTATGAAATCGATAACAAGAGATCTCATATCACGACGAAACGTCACAATACGTAACTGCCGTTTAAATTGGCAACACTGATGACAGTCTATTGTTCGGAGGTACGCGCGATGCGCCTGGGCATCGTCGATAGCGCATCTCCTATCGTAATGGCGCGCACAGATTGAACAGTTTAAATAATATCTATAACGAACGCCGTGTGCTCGTTCGATGAAAAAAATAAATCGTTTATTCATAATGCACGATAACATAGACAAAAAAATGGCGCATTCCAGCTTTATGAATGAGTGTGAAACTCAACATATACTACAGTGTTATAGGAAGCACTCAGCGTTGATTTTAAGCTGGAACCGAAAGCAAGTCACGGCACGTAAAGAGTGACGTATCAAGCAGTTGAATATATTATATTGGGGAAATAAATAAAAATACTTGATTACATAATAGAATATATTAATATAGCATTTGAATATATAAAGTTTTACTTTTTAGAAAAGTCTGTTTATATAGAAAATAATAAAACAATTTGAATAATTAGCTAATGACTACATCACAGGGAACCTTAGATAAATACAAGTGTATCACTATTAACAAAGTGTATTGATGACGGAGTGAATGCTCAATAACCTAATACAGAGAGTTGAGATAAACCGTAAGCTTCATGGCTACAAACATCAGCATTGGTCCAGGAACAAATCAAAAATAAAACTAGGTGATAACTGATGTACCCTAGACCGGGTCAATATTGCTTAAATATGAAAAAGAGTAACATCAGTAATACTATCAGAAGTTAAGCATAAAGTTCAACAGGTCGTGGATCTTAAGCGATAGGTCGATTGTGGAAGGAGTACCGCATCATTTTCATTAACCAAGTTGAAGTGATATTTTAGTCTCAAGAATAGTATTCAATAACATAAAAAGAAAGCATAAAAAGATTTTTGTACACAGCGATCTATAACTTAACATTAAAATGCACTGTCACACTCGTCTTCGCTGTAATCGAATTGTACTAGCGACGCGAGCCGACTTCGCACTAATGCAGTTTACTAATGTGACGTCGTATGTGTCTATGCGACTTAAGCCGTAGTCCGATGGAACTGTAGAGGCCTAACGAAGCCAGCAGTGTAGTGCAGTTCGAAAAAAAAAACGGTTTAAGCCCATGTACTATCCGATTATTTTTTGGTACTTTGGCATCTATAGTTTATCTTTTTAAATATCATTATACAAATGATTTTTATTGTTTTGCATAATACATCTGTGATATCTCCCAAGGTATTCATTGGAGATCATGCTATACAGGGTGCGCGCGATAAATTAATTATGATACTTGATTACAGTATTTCAATTTTTCTCTAATTTCTGGAAGTGAATATTATTCTTACATTACATCATACATAACAGACCTTCTGGAAATAAAATTAAATAGTAATGAAATTCTTATCTAAACCACTTATTCTAAACGAAAATCTAAACGAACGAAACAATAACGATACAGTTCAGGAAACACTCACAGACAAACGCAGACAGCAACTTTGTTTATACTATTTACTAACTTTTGCTCGCGGTTACGTTCTTGTTAATGTAAATTTGACTTGTACCTAGGGAAAAATTCCTTTCATCTAGATAAAACGTACCCTATGTATGTACCTTTTTCTGTAATCCTGATAGTTGAATAATTAAGGCGTGAAAGCGTAACAAACAAACCCATTGACATTTGCATTTATAACTTTAGTAAGGTTTGATTGATGATTTACTTATGGCGTTGGATACAAGAATTTAATATAATATCATTATGATTGTGGTCATCCATCTTGATTATTCAAATACGATAATGAAGCGTAAACAATAACACTATCTAGATTGTGGTGTCGGTTGATTTGTTTATAATGGGCGCTGCGCGTGGCTCCTGCGTTTCCATTTATTTCGAATCTTATAAGACAGCTGCGCCAGCGTAGTGCTGCGTAGTGCTGCGTACCGTCACATGTGTATCAACACCCATTCCATACAACTAATCTGAAGATTAATTTGTGTAAAACGTTTCCCTATTAAGTAATAATCTGATAAAGAGTTTGCAAGGATGAAGTACATTTAATGTGAATTGAAACTCACTAATAAATGAAACTAAAGGTTGGATGGAAGAATGAGTTAGAACCTACTTTTTAAATTGTGTCAAAATAACGCGATTGCTTTAGATAATATGAAATAGCCTTTTTTTGTTATTGCACAAACAGCGTGTTAAATGTATGATGTTATATATATATGAAAACATGATTTCTTGTTTTATATATAGTTTTATTAGATTCTTTCATATAAAGTTAACGTTTTGTATGGAATAAGTAAAACGAAAAAAGAAAATGAAATAATATATTGCATCAATGGAAATATGTATCGATGTACTTTCACCATTTGATTTTGAATTTTGATTCATTATGGTGGGTGTTGGAGACATTCCAACCGCCTTTCCTGTAATTTAGCAACCACCTATCGTGGAGCAGATTGCCTAGTTTCGGTTGTTTAACGATTAATATTTCCATCATAGTTGAATGATCAAAAAGTGTAGAGGCTACAACTGTCAAGATAACAGTGTAGTCAGTTCGAAAAAAAAATCACAGTTTGCAAATTTGATAACACAGATCAGCCGTAACCGTCTGGCCAAAGCCAGAAGATGAACCTGGCCAGTTTACTAAAACGCCAATTTCTTATGTAAGGACCTAATAGTAGACTCAAAAATATTAAAAAAATCTAGTCAAGTTTCCGTAATCATTCTGTCCAGTGTTTGATTAATATTTACACGAAGAATAAATACTGTTCTTTATAATAACTAGCTAATATTTTATCGATGCTGTTTTAAATGTATAGTAACAGCCCAACAACATATAGAATACAGGTGTGTACAGAAACTATAACATATAATATTTATTATATTTTGTATAACGTTCGTACCTATGTACGTTAATGAATAAATGTTAGAGTTAAAATAAAAATAAACATATGCGAGTGTAAGATTCACCGCGACGGTGTGCCGGTCGCGTGAGTCTCGTGGGTCTCGCGAGTCTCGTGGGTCGGAGCACGTCGCATCTCGCACAAGACGCCTGACGAATTCGTCCGCCGCGTAACTAATGGCGCGATTGGCGCGCGCTCGCATATTACCGCTTTATTGCCACTTTTAATTTTTAACGTCCATCAACGATGCCGGAGCCGTGGGATAACCGCGGCTACAAATAAAAATTACTTTATTACATTATAATTTCCCAATAACGACAACAATAAAAGGTCACGCCTTCATGCCTCTTAGAGTACAGTACGGCCGCCATTGCAACTAAATGGAAATTGTGCAGGATCAAGGAGATATTGCCGGCATATATCATTAATTACCGGGCTTTATACGTCATAAACTTGAAGAGTACTCAAGCTATATGCTATATGTGGGAGTTATCCAATAGCTGAGTTTCGAATCCCACGTTAAGCTCTTAATGAATGAGCCATAATATAATGATGTCTTCTATTAATTGTATGAGTGTAGTAGCTGTTACTTTCTTTGCTGTGAGAATAGTTGACATGTTCTTTGAAAGCTAAATATGTACTAAGGATTGAGCTACAAAATCTTCATTATTATTGAGACTTCAAATGAGATGAAATCAATGTAATAGTTTATCTGTGAGCTAAACTTAATTTAGGTTTAATAGCGAATTTAGCTTTTAAATCCAAAAAGTACACCGAAATATGTGTTACAACGGATTTCGTATAATTATCGAAAATTTAATTATACGTTTCGTATTTTAGCAAAAATACTGCATTACATTCAATTACAATACCATATTGCATATAAAAAGCCTCTCTAGTCTCTCGGGTAACACAAACTTCACACAATATTTTATCTTTTATTTTATTCTAACAAAAAAGTTATTATAAAAACAACAATTAAACAACTAGTTAAGATGTCTGTTACAGACCTTTCTACTTTCTATATAACAATCCTATTAATATTATAAACGAGAAATGTGAAAATAAATAGATATTTGTTATTCTTTAATTCATAAAGTATTCTTTGAATTTTGATGATTATTTTTAGTAATACAGAGTATGTATTTATTGTATAATATTTGGAGGAGAAAAAATTATAAACATACTTTACTAGCTTTGCTTGGGTGCAATATAATAATGTGACGTCATACGATGGCGTTAAACGATTTAAATACATTTTTTTTGAGTATTTGCTATTTACAGTTTATTAAAGTAATAGAAGCTACGTAATAACTTGTTATTTGTAACGCGTAAAACTTTATAAAGTAAACTTTTTTTATTTGAAATCCGTAAAATGTTCTAAGGCATTCACTGACATGAGCTACTGTGAAAGACAATTAAACGCTTAAATTAAATCAAATTAAAGACAGTATTGTATGAAATATTCGTAAAACATCACATATTACATTAGAAATAGTATTATGAGCGAAAACCTTATATGTAGACACGCGTGAATTCTAGTGGAGACATACTGTGGGTTCATACAAACTATTGTTATAAGAATATTCAAATGTATTTAAATAGAATTATTCCCAAGAAAGTTGTTACAAATTTTGTAAAAACTCACACCATAAAGTGGTTCCGACTTATCAGATTAGATCTGTTGTTAGATGAAAACTATCTAATAATAAGAATGTATAAAATAGCATGACATATTTAAGAAAATGTTATTCTGTAAAACATATATCGAGAAGGGTAGGCATTACCCACATGTGCGACCTTCGCTTTCACTAGCCAATGTACACCCCTGCAAGCAGTGTTATCAGTTTATAACACCTAATGGAAGGAATTTAGGGTTGTGTCGATGCGGGGCACTGTCGCACGCCTCACCCCTTTTTTGCTTTTGAAATATGACCTCGGGCTGAGAGTTTTTAAGGTTCCACAAAAAAGTTTATCCACTTTTTTTCTTACTTGTTTTATTTTGGATATTATCTACACATATCTATTAATAAAATGGAAAAACCAGTTTATTGAGTTAATCTCAGAAATGGCTAAGCCGTTATTGGCAATACTGTTACTGACAGAAGGAGGACGTATTAGAGTGTTAAATAGGATACATATCATTATGCTTTTTGTAAGGACTGAGCAGTAATAATAGAAGTTAGCAGAGACTAATCGGTTAGGGGCGTAGTCATATCAAAATTACTATTAAGAAAATAAAATACAGTTCACAATTAATTCATAGAATACATACAGTTTCCGTGAAACAATAAGAACATTTTCACAAGGTCGAAGTCTTACTAGTTATAATTTTTGTGGATAAATTATTAAGTTCTAACTTGATTATCATCATTTTATGTCTGATTGGATGACAAAACTATTGTCTTCGATAATCCTATAACGATATCATAACTTTTTCATAGAAATAATCATCAATCAACGGTACAAGTATATACACACACTTGTAATCTCGTTTGGGATGACAATATTAATTCCAAATACGCAATTAACAAAAAGTTGAGAAAATATTCACATTACCATTACAGAATCTATTTTAAAAATACTTTTTCTCTTATTAGGTAGAAACATATCCAATAAGACCCAATTGAGTTCAAATCTTATTTCGTGAGTATATCGAGTGCAGATTATTTCATGCCAGTCAGGTTCGGATATGCAATATTTGTGCCTTTATTTTTATAGTGTATGCCGAAACAGATTAAGTGTGAATTTCAATATCTCTTCTATAGCTTAAAGCAGAAATAAGTACGAGAACTAATATTGTAAATAAACATTTTTGTTTCTCTTTTGGAATAATTGTTAAAAATCCGACGGAACCCTTGGGTCCGGTTTAGTCCGGTGCCGCGACGCCGCGTTGACGTCTCAGTTAATAGTTTTTACAACATTTCCACGGGGGATAGTAAACGGGCAACGTGTTTACATCTGAAAGGCTGTTCCTTGATATATATTATGATGGATTGCATATTGTGACCTTGTGCAGACCCTTCTCATATTTTCGCACGTGTTAAATAATAATATTGACGTACGCTTGAATAACAAGTTTATTAGATAAATTAACATATATTGCACCAACTTTAATAACTACTAAGTACTAGTGACCACCCGCGATTTCTTATATGTTAAATTGTAATGTAGCATTTAAAATATTGTTTTCTTAGCTCTCCAACAATACGTAATAACCAGGAACTTATTTAAAAGGAAGCAGGCGGAAATTTGTATTCTAACTAAACTTAGGTCGTCCTTTAAAATGCCCATGAAATATATAATATAATATAAAATAAAATTTGGAACAAATAACAGTTTGATAGTAATAACAATTAACAACAAGAAACAATTAAGAAATTTAGTAATTTAGCCTAATTAAAATTCTTACTCAAAGTGACTTTCCGTATTGCGTACGCAAAGTCGCATTCTTTATCAGAGCCGTGACTTAACTACCGAAGTAGTCAAATAATTCCGCATCGCATTTGCTGCGTTTATAATTCTTGTTTTGAATTCTTCCGCGGATGACGCAGGCGAAACGTCGTAAACTAGGGATATCATGTGACCCCAGACATATAAATCAACCGGCGGTAAGTCCCGATTCCTCGCAGGCCACGGAATAAATCCTCATCGTCATATTCAACGATTACGAAAATGGCTATCCAGCCATCGCCTAACGTTGGCACGAAAATGTGCAGGACATCCGTCTGGCTGGTACATCATGTTTGCTTTGTAGCCAAAGGCACGTCTTCGAAGAGATCAAACATTTCATTTGTCTAAATAATTTCGTAAGCTGCATCATTTAAATTGCTCGGTAAAAAATGTGGTTCGGTTAAATTGTCGTCCATTATTCCTATCCACAAATTGATCGAAAAACGGCGTTGCGACCCATTTGGACTCTTTTTATTAAGATTTTTGTACACTTTCTCACTCCAATAATGTTCATTGTAATAGTTAGTAATCCCATCTTCATCGAATGTGGCTTCATAGGTCCATACGATTTAAAAAAAAAAAACGCTTCTTTTAAAACCATATTTAACATGAATCTACAGAAAGCAACTCTCTTTTCAGGGTCCTCTTCGGGAATAATTTGCATAGGATTAAAATGGTAAGGATAGAATCCTGCACTATGCACTGTAGACCACGCTTTCCACTATGTTACAGAGAGTCGTGTGGGCACAGTGTTTGTCAAAATTGTTGGTTCATCGATAAACGTTTGCAGAATGTCCTCTTCGTAATTAATAACATAGACTAAGGGTCTTCCGGCAGTAATTTATCGTATCTGAACACTACCAGTTTCTCGGATTTGCACACTTCATTAAAAACTGATAATGATGTAACCGGCGACTAGGAAACCACACGAATAATCTTGAGGACCAGCGTAACTGTTACCGTGCAAAAGCCGTAACAAAACACAATATTGGCGTATTCATCATTTGTGTAATTTTGGTTCATACTCTGTTCATTCTGGACATGCTCTTCCATATTCAAGTTAAGAACTAAACTACCAATCATTAGTGTATTTACGTCAAAAAACACGGCGCCAATTTGTAAAACAAAACCAATGCAGGTGTGAAAAGTTTTTGAAAAAAGATTTCTTTGAATACTTTGTTTTTTTTTTTCTTAACCTGCCCGTTTGCTGCCTGTATTGGCTTAGGTACGCATTAAACCTATTTGCTAGATATTCAAACAGCGATTTTAAGTTTAGTTTGAATACAAATTTCCACCTGTTTCTTTTGTGATCTTTTTTTTTCAGTTTCTTTCAAATAAGTTCCTAGTTACTATGCATTGTTGTAGAACTAAGAAAACTGTTGTTTTTAAAATAATCTGCAAGCCAAGTTTCATAGCGTTTATTTTTTTATTTTTAAGGTATTTTAGTGGAAAAAAAAAACATAAAATATTTAAATGTTATCGTTTTTCATTTCGCATTTTTTAATTCTGACCGATAACTGTTGTCTTAATATTGTTAAGTAACCAGTGTTTAATCGTTTTTAAAAGTCAGACGAAAAAATTAGATTTTTTTAAAAATAAACTATGATGTTGTAATTTGGCTAGTTTTGAAAAACGCTAAATAACATGATAAAGTAAAAATGTTTCACTTTTGCATAATGTATATGGGGGTTAAAATTATCCTATATAGTCACCCCTATCACCTCCTAACGGGAATACGTCGAATTATCAATAAACCCTGTATAATGATTTACAAGTAATCGTGTATTTTATATCGCGAAGCAGTCTTTCTAGCTCAGTCTTCAGGAGTAGTAGCGTATCTATAGCGTATTAGCTCAATCAAAACGACTTTATTTGTAACTAAGCGAAACTCGCGACTTCGTCTGCATCCTTTATTATCTTAACTATATATTAGACGATCTTAACTATATATAGATTAATAAAACATTAGCACCGCCTCCTCCATTTCTCGACTGAAACCGTAGTCCTTATAAAAACCGTAGTTTCTTCAAACTTTAGTAAATTTAGATGTATTAACTTTGCCTTAAATGAAGCTAATGTGATATTTTTTTTAGATCCAAGTATTTAACAATGAAGAATATATATCGTAATCTGTCGCTCAGTTGTTGAGTGATGCGCGCACAACCACGACACTCATTACTTTATTTATATAGAAGATTGTGTTTAGGGGTCGACTTGAACAACAACTGTATACCTAGACCTATATACCAACATATTCACTACGTCGTTACAACTCATATCAATAATATTTGTTCTACCTAGTTGTTAAATCATCACTGTTGAAGTCAACGAAGTGAAAGTGTGTTATTTTTAAGAGATAGACGTCACGCATTCTGATAAGCGTTCTGTGCACTTTTTATTGTACGAGTTAAAATGCATATTTTTTTGGATTTGACATTTTATTTTAGTTTACTTCGTGAGAGTGGATTAGCTTCGTGGTACATGTGTTAGATGGGAAGTGAAATCGATTAATTTTTTAATTTCAGAAAGTCATGAGAGAACTTTCGCTGTTGTATTAGTAGTATTTGATTGTTGTAGGCGATGTAACGGGTAACAGAATACGATAAGACTATTAAAAAAACCTTTATGCTTCTGTTTTAATACGCTGATATCCAAAAACATTTGAGGAATTTTACTAGCGTTTCCACAAGTATCTTTAGTGTAATGGAATAATATTAAATTTGTGATGTCATAAGGGTATTTATACGTTATCATAAATAGACATTCGTATCGTCAGAGGAGCTGATTGTGAACAAAAGTTGTCTTTTGCACAACATCATTTGGACGAGTACTCGTATATGTCCCTTCTAATAATGTATTTTTTATCTAGTATTATGCGTTCCTAAAAGATTCACGCATATAAATAAAAATAAATTGCCGAATGAATGTGAAAGGGTATCCTTAGAATGGCTGCACCAATTTAATTAATTATTTTTCCTTGTGTTTGTGCAGGACAAGATTTATATGGAAAAAAATGTTTAAAAATTCGCACGGAAAAGTGAAAAATTTGGGTTCAAATATCCCCACATAAAAAGTGAGTGATTGAGTGAGACAAAGGACAGTCGAGAGATCTTCATATTGATAGATTGACGTTCAGTTGCTATTTTATTTCATTACACGGTCGTAATGTGGGTGGTTTCATTTTGAGTCTCTCTTCATCAGTACAGCCTTGTGAAGACGGGACGAATAGCTAATATAAATTTAGAAACATCAAGAAGGTCAGCGTTAAATTTTTGATGTCACAGGATGTCGATAGGCAAAAGGAATCACTATGGAAGTTGAGACATCTAAATATTTTCTCATAGAGAAGGTTTTCATTTCATCCGTTTTTCTATAGCTAGTCACTAGATGGTGCTCGGCAACATATTAAGGTATATATTGTTTACTTGTTATTTTGCCGTAATTCTTGATAATTTCAAATAAATATAAAATAGATATGAACAAAAGTATATCATCAGTTTTAATATTCCTAGACGACACTCGAGTAAACTCGAGTTATGCCTAGAAGCTGAAGTGCTCCCTTCTTTTTAAATCTATAATTTGTAGCATATCCCGACAGCTTCATTCCAGTTGATAACTTAATTACAGTTAAGTAACAGTTCGATCGCTCGGCGCCAATATAATTCTAATGAGGTAAGTATCGAGCGACGGCTAAAGGTTCACGTATCGCACAACTCGCGCATTTTGTATATCCTACTACTGTTTACTAGCGAAGATTTTCAGGCATTTATAAGTGTAATTTGAAAAGATAAACAAATAAATTAATGGTAGCATGTTCGGACACCGCACGCGTCGACGTAGGCTTGAACTCTACAATGAACCGAAACTTTCAGTAAATCATAACATCTTAATAAAATTATAACATGGTTCTACAGGTTTTATAACGGCTCTCTGTACTGACTATCATTCTCAAGTTGGAAATCTGTAGCACCTATATGGACTCTTGTGTATAGCATATTCTATGGGTATATTGTCATTTAACATTAAATTAGACTGTGGTCAATGGCTAAAAACAAAAAAAAAAACATATATATATTAATAAGTTTTTACTAATATAAATCTCGAACGGTACCAGAAGTAGTGGTTGAAAATAGAGGTGCGCGGGCGCAGGTCGCAAGGTCGCTCGTTCTCGGTGCGTGCGCGTGCGCTTGATCCTATCGCGTAACGTGTTTATAAACTCTTGATACCGACCGCCATTACCTAATAACGTATTCGGCGTACATCAACTCATGTATCGATTTATACTCTATATACATACTTCATAATTGTCAAAGAGATTTTACTAAAATATAAACGTAGAAATTACTGCTAATTATGGTATATTATGTATTACAGTAAATAGATAGAGGCACAACAACAATGAACACAAATTACGAAATTGATTTAACTGAAATAATCGCCCATTGATATTTGAGTTAATTTATCAAAGGTAAAGAAAGAGTTATTAAAGTTGTCATCGCGACCACCAGATCAATTATTTTACCGATTCAGATGTATAACAGAAAGAACGTGTAATGCTCTACGAAAAATATAAAAGTTTCTGCTAGATACGTAGATTTTTAATGTAAAACATTATTAATTATATTGCATAATGTGACATTTTCTTTCGATTCTATAGAATTAAAGTATATTTTTTCATAAAATCAAACTCAAAAACACTGTATTCTGTTTAGGCTTGGGGATAATGGTATGAACATCAACCACCTCTGAACTGTGCAAAATATATACTTAAATAACTATACTAGTATGTAGGTACAAACATTCTACACTTATGTACTATAATGCAACTTTTAGGGATGGGGAACACGCTACATCTTGAGAGTAGGTACAGACTGGCTTCTTGTATTAGGTTGTACTATCTGCACAAGTTACTTATTGATTCGTTACACATTTGAAAACTGTAGTAAGTTAGGTACTCTTATAATGACACAGGCCAGAATGATATTTTTTCAATGTTTCACATCAAAATGCATATGTTTTAAAATAACATGACCAGTTCACTTGACACAACCAATCTAAATACAAGCTTTTTTATTATAACCGACTTAGCTGGAAACCTTGACCGGGTTTTCATAAGATCTAGTAACTTTATGGATATGTAGGTATTTATTTACATTATAAATGTAATATAAAGATGTAGAGAAGTTCTATAAAACATAAATACACATGAATGTTATATAGAGTTTACATCTGAGATTACAAACCGAGTGGTAGAATCCAAATAATGTAATTAGTTATGTCACAGTTGTGCAACGTCCCAGCGCGCTCGACCCGCGACTGCGCGCTCTATGCAAAAACCATTCTTTGTACATAGGGTTTATACCTTCAGACAATTCATCAAATGAAAACAATTATATTGTAACACATACGTATTACATAAGAATATATATTACTACTGGTAGTACACTCTTTAAAATTCATCAATTTTCAAACTTGGCAATTATGTATTGAGCTACGTTTTATAAGCTTTTTCTTCGTGTAGATATAGATTTCTAGCCAACATATACATTATATTTTTATATACGTTATAGTTAATTTAAAAGCTTAAAAATAAATCGCCGACGAACATGAAAAATTTCTTGCATGTTTAAGTACAATTGCTTTTCCTGTGACAGTTATAAGAAACCTTGTTACACAGTAAAACTGTTAACTTTCTTTATATATTGTTAATCTAGAATTTATGCATATACATAGTAAATATATAGTACTTTATTGCGTTACTATAAAACTGCGAACAGACCCTTGACGTCCTTTACTTTTACATATTTTCAACTAAAATTATACACGTATATCCGGTTAGGGATTCATCCGCTAATTAGGCGTGAATAGCTACAATTAGCTATTACAATTATTTGTATTCGTTTTTACTTTACTTATTATCAATTTGGTAATTAGGAATGTTGACTGTATGCATTATAGTTACATTGTAATGCTTCAACACGTGTAAAGTTTATTAGACCTCTGTATACTACGACATCGTGTCGGATAATATAAGTCGCACAATTGAGCACGTCTTAGTTTGTTAGCATACGCGTTGCGAAACCTAGACCGGAGCTAATGGTGACGTGATATCAACAGTCCTGCATTTATGAAGTGGGAGGTTCTACAAATTATATGAACATACTCAAACTTCTAAGCGATGTTGCTTAGGAAACTAATAAATTAACACTTTCTGACGATCGTTGTGTACTTATAATCAACATCGTGTTAGAGAAATAAATTCATACGGTTTTATTAATTGTCAAGAACCTCTTCAACGAAGGATTTAAAAAGTACGTACCTAATAATAATACTTTAGTATATTTTACTTTCAAATGAATATAACATTTACTTTTTGCAAAATTATCGTTTGTGCAGTGTAAGCAGGAATATGAAATGAAGACGTCGATAGCATTGCGATGCGACTCGTTCAAACACAACATACCATCAATGTCGAAACTGAAAGGGCTTCTGGTTAATGCCTCCAACAATTCGTATCGTACAACGCAATGAAGACGAGCGGGACAATGGTCGCCGTTTGTCAGCCGCACTTGCCTCACGCTCCTCGGATAAACTGTCCGCGTCCGCGTCCGTACGGCTGTGTGCATGTCACATTAGCATTACCTATCGTTCGGCTAGACCGCGCCGGCGCACTGTGGCCGCGGGGGTAGGCGGGGGACGGCGGGAGGGAGGGAGGACCGAGAGGCGTGGCTTCGGCGCGCGATTGGCCACCGCATGCAAATCCATCGCACCGCCTGCGCGGGCGCAATCACTGCCATCGCGAAACGACCATTGTTTTAAAAGCAAAAACCGCCCGAGCTCGTTTGTCGGGAACATGAACGAGCAAAAACTGCGGAATGCGCATAACAAGAAACGGCAAAAACTCCTCGATAAACGTGGCGCTTTTTATTCGCGATTTATGTCCCCTTAGTCCCGCGAGCGGCGCAGCGCACGCGCTTCCACCGTGCTCCACCGAGCAACAGACGATCAGTATGACAACCTACTACTTTGCAATTCAGCCTAGCAACATAATGATAGCAAAGATAACGTCGACGCATTACTTTAATTTAAATGAAGAAGGTAAGTTAAACAAAATACATTACATATTTGAAAAACGGATTAAATTGAGGTAATTTACGTTTTGATCTATTTGTTGTTAGCATACTGTTTTGCAGTTTATACTTTCGTCGGAAATCTATTATTGATTAGCTGATACCTCGGAACTTCGTCTGCGTTGTCCTGCCCATGCGCACCACACCGCTTGTCCACTCCTCCACGACAAGAAAACTCGTTGCTGGACGCGTAGTGCTTATATAAATCGTAGTTTCTTAAAACTTTAATAAGTTTACATTACATAGAGATATTGTGATAGCAAAACTAGAACAAAATTATCGCAATCCCTTCAATAGTTATTACGTGATGCACGTACAGCGGTACACCTCTGTCATTTTATTTATACCTAAGACGTCATTCGCTTCTGTAAAATTATTTCTCTTAAGATAATTAAGAAACTACTCTTTAATTCAGAAAGGGTTTTTAATATATAAATCTATTTCTATGAAGACATTATGAAATATATATATTAGATATACGTTGTTTCAGTAGATATGTCAGAAATAAAACCTATGAATGCAACTCTACCGCTCACTTCAGGTAAGTTTATTAATGTAACCAATTATATTAATAAAATAATTGTACAAACTAATTGAAGTTGAAACGTGAAACTATAAGTTTTAAGTTTAAGGAAGTTATAAGTTTCTCATCAACGTTGCTGGTTTTTGATTTATGAAAATATTTCAAATCTCTTGTATTTCAATTGATATTATGTGCCAATTGTTATCAACTTCTGTAGGTATGACGTAATGATTACAGTCAAAAACATGTTTAAAATATATTTAAAAAAAAGAAACGGTTACCAATAAATCTTAAAAACGGTATAAATTCTAAGTGTATTATTGACGATCCCAAGCTCGCAAACAGTATGGAGCCATTAAGTTTAAGGAGAGACGTCACCTCTTTATGTGTGTTCTACCGTTTGTACAATGGGTGGTGTTCCGAGGAATTGTTTGACGTTATACCTGTAGCCACCTTCCACAATCGCACCACTCGTCATCAGCAGGGAACACATCTTCACACTTTGGAACCAAAATGGTCTCGTACGGTTCGGTTCCAGAGAAGTTTCCTTCCATGAACTCTCCGGTTGTGGAACGAGCTTTCTGCTGGGGTATTTCTAAGAGATAACTGTATGAGGTTCTTCAAAAGACAAGTTAACAGGACTTTAAAGGATCGGCAACGCGCATGTGATACCACCGGTGTTGCAAGCGTCCATAGGCAGCGGTGACCACTTACTATCAGGCGGCCCGCACGCTTGTTTGCCACCATCGTGACATAAAAAAAAAAGAAAACTGGAAGACAAATTGAATTTTGGCCAGCATAGCCTGGATGGAAATGATTAAGCCTTAATTTGTTTTTACACAAATGAATAGAGAAAGAAGAAAAAGATAATACTTATATATATCCCGTGTGTAAAAACCACCATATACTTATGTTGCCTTTTACACATGCATCAATAGAAAATAAATTCATTGATATGTCAAAAGCAGAAAACAGTAATCGCTTGTATATAGATTAACTGTACGTACTAAAGAAGTTATACAAAAAATGTATTTAAACCGAATGAAGCTGTAACAAGCCGTGAACAATATTACACTTCAATGAATAAGAAAACAATATTCAAATTATTTCTTCACTAGAAAGCTTTTGGTTATAAATATGCTTTCAGTTGATACCAGAACAAATATTCGGTTTCGGTTTACACTGAAAATTGTATTTCGGTTGGATATTATTAATCAGTAATTTAGTGGATGAGGCTGCCGAGTCAATTGTCTCCGAGGCCGTCAGTCTTAAACGGCATTTACATTGAATGAACTGCGGCGCAGATAACGCGGGACCGGCGAAGGCGAGGGGAGGCTGCGCTGTCGGACAACAATTAAAATAAACTAATAAATTAACTAACACTGCAATAGATCACAAAGTCGTAGCGATGCTCGCTTTATCCACTTTACTTCGTATTAGGAAACCTTCACTTTAAATGTATATTTATTTTTAAGCTTATTGCCTTTACACTTATTCAATTTACTGAGTAACATCAACGGGCCTGGCTATCATTTCTAAAGGTAATGTAATATATTCGCAAAATTCTTAATGCTCAGTGTTTATTCAAGCATATTATTATTTTAGGTTAGTCAGTATTGTAATCAAAAGTTAAATTAATTTATGAATGTTAACTTGCAAAGGTTTAGTGACTTGGGCAAAAACCTTTTTCTTTTTTTTTTATAACAATTTCAATACAATAAATGTATTTACCCATGTAACTTATAATATTGCATAAATAGGCAGTAATAAGTATTTAATGAGAAGAAACATCGCGTCGTGGAGCATCATAACATCTATCAGACTATAATTGAACGCGGACGCTCTCACGTGGAACCAAGCTTTTTATAAACCATTTCACATTGCAGGATCACCGTGACTGTGAATTTCGGTGCATTCGTTTGTTTCTTTCCTCTATGTTTATTTACTTATAATTCTTATTTAAAAAAGCTGTGCAATGTTTTCCATGCGCGAGGTATCATACACATACTTGAAATTAGCTAAATAACAACCTGGAGCAACAAAGAAATGTCGTTTTTTATCACTTTCAACGTAAGATCATAAAAGTACTCTAACGTATTTATCAAATAAGCTATTCTTGTTTCGATAAGAAGCTCAAACGCGTGCCTCGTTATACAAAATTATACAAATTTGCACGTTCTGAGTAAGTATTACATCGGTTATATTGTTGAATTTGGCGAGCAAATCGTTTTGGCTGTGGGTATTTCTACACCAAATAGTGCGTCAACAACAGGAACAGCGCGGGACTACATTTTAAATATACACGATAAAGGACAAGAACTAAGAGCCACTATATCGATAACCACTGGCGTTGCCCTTTCAAGACCATTCTCTTACTAACGTATTGGTAACTATATTAACAACTTGATACGGGAAAGTGTGTACGCTCCGAAAAAAGTATAAGCGTGACATAGCTATATACATCGGTAGCTTATATTATAAATAGGTTGTGACTCAGCGGTATCAACTGGTTACCTAATGATACTATGAGTAAATTTTTAAACTAATAGAAAAAACAAAGGAGCAGTGTAATATCACATAGAGATTTTATACCACTAAAGTATCAGTGGCTTCTTCGAGAAAATATTTGACATAGAGTTATTATTAAACAGAGAGAAACCAGATATATTATGTTTTACAGAAACATGGCTTACACCAAATAAGATGCTGTTTGATGTACCCCATTTTTCGGTTGCCAGTGTATTTAATAGAACAATAACTGGCGGCTAATAACTAACTAATAACTAATAATAACTCAGTAAAACCAGTAACAGTTTTTTAGGTAACAGTGTCAGGTTTTATAACAAAGTCCCAAAACATATTACCGATTTGCCAGACTATAAGTTTAAGCATAATATCAAGCGGGCTTTGATGTAAAATGACTGTGACAGTGTGGATCAATATGTGAACGATGGTGATGTCTGGAATTGACTCCTCTCTGTGCATCCACTAAAACGATTGTAACGTATAACGTCTTTTAAATATATAGTTGCTTATTAAAAAGATAAACCTGATCGAGTTTCTTACCGGTTCTTCTCGATGACTGGGATGTTTTCCGAACCGGTGGTAGTTTTGACGTTCATAAGCGCCATCTTAAACCTAGATTGAATAAAGTACTTTTTCATTTGATTTGGCATTACAGGATAGAAATGGGTAAATGTTGATATTCCACCAGTCAAATCCACCAGGCCATCATATATATGTATATATGTATTGTATATTATATATATATATGTGTGTGTAATATAATATGTTAATATATTGTAATGTAGAGCTTATAAGTATCCATTTGCATATTTCTAAGAAACTTTCGGTGTCTGTTACAGAATCCTTATGAAGTAGTTTCTCGAGATATTTAAGATCCAAACAGATTTAAAGAACTAAAGTAACTTTTTTAAGGTTGCTTCCTGAACCAAACATTTTGTAATGTAGCACGTAGGTATAATCGAATCAATGCAGATTGGCTTTAAGTAACCTCATTCTGCTATTGTTTTGATCACAAAAAAAAACATACTGATTGCGGTGTTGCCCGCCTATTACTTTGTAACTTATCGTCATGGTACGACATCTGCATTTGTTTTGCAGAATCAGTTTCAATAAAATCAGTTTTACAAAACAAACATCAATGGAAACCCAATATTAAACCAAATACACGAGGACAATAAAAGAGAAGTTAATTTGATTTAAGTTAGCGATTTTTGGGGTTTGCTGTTGCTATTGACTTGAAATTAAAAGTAACAAATAATTCCTTTTTCACACGTCGCGGTTCCGGTACGATATATCTAAACATATAAAAATTAAATCTTACGCATAAATAAACAATGGCAATACTGTACGATAGTTAATATATTAACGCACACGCACACTTAATTAGTTAGATAATTATCGACATAAGTTGCAGCGAGCCGAGCGCTGTGACGGACGACGGCCGCTGCGTTCGCCGTGTGAGTGCGCGGGAGTGCGTGTGAGTGTCGCGGATTGTCGAGGATAAATAAAGCTCATTACGCGACCGCGACTCATCTGTGCATTAGAACCGTTCCGAGCACGCATTCGTATTCAATTATGCGCTCGTATAAAAACTAGTCGCGCATTTGAATCAGGGCTCGGCGGCGGGGGCGGCAGGGGGTGGAGGCGCGGGGCAGCGGGAGCGGACCCCAATTTACAAATAAACCTCGGGGAACGTCCGGCCGAGCAAAAACTGACCGCGCTTCTCTGTGCATATGAATGGGCCACTTTTTTACTGTTTCACCTTAGCATTAATATGTCGCACTGAGAATCTGTGTAGTTTCAATCACAGCCGTTAATATCATAATTTCACCAAATCAATTTTAAATAAGAAACGAAGTAGCGTCGTCGGTCGTCGTGATAATTAGGTCCATGCATGACGCCTTTTAACCTTAAACTCAACCACCGCTTCGAAATAATAGCCACCATATCCATATTATATGATTACAAATAAAACTTTTTGTAATAACCACATTTAATATCTGACGTATAATTGAATTTATTATGTAATCCATATGCAGTCGCAGTTAATTTAGTTGTGTGCAAAATGTCGTGAGTAATATAAAGTGTGATGATTTACATATAGTTCGATAATGGCAACATATTAGTGGCGCAGAGGAGGCGCGACGCGTCCGCTCGGCTCGCGTGATTACGTAACGAGCGCGGATGCATCTCGGGCCGCTTTTTGCGTTTGCGATGTCCGCGAAGGGACGCGGACGCATGGAAAATTCAACAGATTATCTCCGGCGAACTGACTCGACCACTATAATGAACAATATCATATCTGAATTATTGCCTTATCGACTCTGCATCGAGAAAAAACTGCGCGAACGGCGACATTTCGTACCCAGTGCCCAGTTTCTTGGTCGTTGCACTTTACTGTCTTGTTCGGTTTTTTAAAAGCTTCTTACAATATTATGTACTATCACGTTACTTACAATAAACAAAAAGTATGTAATTTAATACCCGTATACTTGGAAATAAATGTGGTATAATAATAAACAGGTGTCTAAACATTTAAATCTGAATGTCTAGATAATCGATAAATATATTTTTGTTTACTCGCAAGACATAATTACGGCATTGTGTCTGATGGTAAGCACATTGATTACAAGAACTATGGCGATTACCGAATGATCGGCAATCCAAGCTCCGGGAAGCTGGCTCCTCATTGTTCGCGTAACAATTTGCAAATTCGTAAACGGTGTGCCCATCGATTGCCCCTTTTTGCCCATCTCTATAAAAATGTTATTAAGGTTTAAATTGCGTGGGCCAGTGGACGAAAAAGTTTCAAAAATTGAAAATGTTAAGGTTGATTCTTAAAGTATGTCGTTTGCCCACGTTTGCCCATCTTTTACTTTTTTGATAAGTTAATTTGTAAGTAGTGAAGGGGGGACGGGCAAAAAAAATTGAGGGATCGAGTATTTTGAAGTGATCTATTTAAATCTACTTCTTTTGCTCGCGTTTGCCCAACTTTTACTTTTTTGAAAAGTTAATTTCTAAAGTATAAAAATGGGAAGAAACGACATCGAACGACGAAAGGACATCCTTTCGATTGACCATCATTTTTCTTCGATTTCCCACCCTTTGAAACAGAGAAATTTTAAAAATAATATGACGTTCTATACTCTAGTAATAATCGAATATGATTTGCCTACCTGACGATTAATTTTGGAAAATTAGGATTTAATAAGGTTCATTCCTATTCAAAACGACATCCTTTCGATTGCCCATTATTTTTTTTCGATTGCCCATCCCTAGTTACAGTGAAATTTTAAGAAGAATATAGCGTTCTATATTCTAACAATAATCAATTATACTGTGTCTACCCTACGATTGAATTAGAAAATGACGACTTAATAAGCTTCATTCCCATACAGAAGGATAACCTTTCGATAGCCTATCATTTTCGGCAATGGTATTTATGTCAATTTTTCTTTTCTCCCATTTTACCCCTTAGAAATTGATGTTTAAAAAAGTAGAAGATGGACAAACGCGGACTAAAGATGTAGATTCTAATGCATTATTCCAAAGTTATCGATCCTTAAATTTTTCTTTCCGCTCCTTTTCGCCCGTTACAAATTGACTTATAAAAAAATAAAATATGAGCAAACGTGGGCAAACGACATACTTCAAAAATCCACCTTGTCATTTCGATTTTTGAAATATTTTCAGACCCTGGCCCTTGCGATTTAAATCTTTTATAACATTTTTTACAGAAATGGGGAAAAAAAATTAAAAACTGGGCAAAAATGAGCAATCGATGAGCAAACTTTCTATGAAAATCCAAATCGTTTCGCTAGAAATGCAGGCTCAACTTCCCGGAGCTGGCTATCCATCGTCGCGTAAGCCTTCAAACTCGACTTTTGGCTGATCACGACACGCGACAAAGTAAATAAATACTATAACGGGTTTATTACTATGTGTCTGGTGATTACGACCCAATCGAATACAAATTCCTACCGTTTTGGAAGTAATGGCAACTTAATAAATTTCATATATCGTAAATTCTATTCTATGCTTCCTCAACTGACGCTAATAATATTAGATTTATAGTGTGAATTACATAATTATAAATGCAACGTTCGTTAGAAGTAATTTCCATCACTTATATTATTTTTCAGATTACAAATAAAAAATGTAAATCTTCGAATAATTGTTTAGCTAAAAATAGCCAGAGATATAGGATCAGCTGCGCTCCAGTGAGCCACGAGCCACCGCAAGCATGGAAAGCTCTACGTACAATAAATTGCACTCCGTTAATTTATGCCAATAGCTTTCACGGATGGCGTGACTCATACGTTTTTAATTAAAATTTCGTATATTTTTCATAATAATTTTAAGATATAGCAAACTCGTGACTGAGCGGTATCGCGGATCAGTGCGCGGGCGCGGTGCCGGCGCTGTGCAGGCGGCGCACAGGCGCGCGGGCGGCCCGAGCGGGGACGAGCGGACCCGATCATTGCCGAAGATACCGCGCGACTGACTTATTGATTCAGGCTTCAATTAGAGGACAGACGCGCCCGACCGCGCCGACCCTATCTGCAAACACCCTAATAAATTTATACAAGGTAAATTAATAAAATATCAAAATGTTCTAGCTGGTTAGGTCGTGAGTAGTATGAAAAAAATAGTTTATGGTCCCATGTTTTCCACCTTATGAAATATAGATTTTATAGGAATTGTAACCACCGAGTTACAGGATAGGGTAACGATTAAGAATGTTCCTGGATATATCGATGTTAGTAATCAAACGTGATTCATGCAGAGCACTACATTAACTAACAAACTATGCTCCGAAACTATGAAGCGACGATAAATGATTTAATCAAGAATAAATCCAGAAATGTATATAATGATATACTGAATAGATTTATCATGACACAAAGATGCAGAGTGTGTTGCCACGGATGTATATCATCTACTCCTAAAGGAAGGATTATTTATAATATGTTTGTGACATTAACTTTACAAATTCATTGAATATAAATCGAAGGTGAAGGAGTACACATTATAAAAGTTGCCATTATTGCTTACCTCTCATGGTACACTTACAAGGAAATGCCTCGATCATCGCCAACTGCAACTCGATGTTACAAAATTTTTTTAGAGGCAAAGAAAGCCTTTTATTATGCTAGTCCAGTTATCGTGAAATTGGTTAATTTCTGGCACAAAAAGTGACAAACTTTGAATTATATTATTGTTCACGTCTTACGAGATTGAATGTCCAGGGTTTGTCGTATTGTATTTGTTAAGCAGTATTAATTCAATATGCTACTTGGCACTCGTTAATCAGAGCTGCCAGGTGAAATGTGCATTAGCAAAGACTAATACAGCTTCTGTTGTTTGAAGTACATCAAGTAGGGTAATAATTGTTATGGTCCAGGACAAATGAGTTTCATCACTCAGACCGCGACCCGAATGCAGTTATTACGAAGAACTTCAGTTGTATTAATAGAAGAGCAATAACAATAGCTTTCATTATATTATCTGCATATTTTAATGATAAAAATGTAAATCCTATTATTTTCTAAGATATTAAAAAAGTTAGAATGTTTACACGCATAGCTGAAAGTAATTGACAACGACCTTTTATTAGTGTGTTCAGAGTTTGATTTTATCACAATTGTAACCGATCAGGATGGATTCCGGGTTAGCACCACTGTAGGCGCGTCACAAGCACGAGTCAGATCTAAACCAACAGATTTGTTATTTTCTTTACTTTACGTCTACTGCGCCAGTTCTCTTCCCAGATGTAATATGGCATTAATAAACTTTGTTTTCGCCGTAATTCTTGGGGTGTTATATATAAGCATATTCTCAAATAATTCTTTCAAAAACCTCAGCCAAATACAGTTCAAAACATCAAAAAGTACAAACTAAGCATTTATATAATTACCAATTTTTGTTCGCAGTCGCGTCAATTTAGACCTAATCCATTCCTCGGGAACAATTTTTTTTATTGATGAAAGGTAACTATTTCCTTTTGTGTACTCCTGACAACTAGTATGTACGATTTAATGATGATCTGTGGAGCAGTTAAGACTTGCCAGAGTAACCGTCAAATAAACTCACTCACATTCGCATTTTTAACATTAGTTACCACTAATTTGGATATATATATTTTTTTAATAATACATTAAGTTTGAAAGAAATATATTACAGATATATTATTGGTAAAATACATACACTCCATATATTCTCGATGTGCACGTCCTGTACAATTCTGTCTCAACTTTGGAGCTTTCAGTAAAATCGAATGAATTTCCAAACGGTGCCATGAACATCTTCTTTAAGTCAGTTTACAACAGTCTAGAAGTTATTGAAACAACATATGATTGGCAACTCGAGTTCAATGGAACTCACTGATTCAGCATTTACTTGTACACTAAAGTAGCGTTTATTAGTTCAGACATTTTTGATTGAAATTCATCACTGCAACGAACCAATAAACTGGTTTGTTTGCAGATACTTTGCAAAGCAATATTGTACAACGCAAGAAATGTTTTGATAAAATAATTCTTGTAAATATTAAATACGACGTTATCACTGAGAAAGTTATCTGTATCTGCAGATAAAAAATATGTATGTTAATAGTCTCTTTGGATGACACAACAGACAAACAGATGAATGTAAATTTTTTTTCTAAAGTGACCCCTGTAAATTGTAAAGTGGCCCGTGACACAGAGTACCAGAGAAGGCGGCGCGGTACTGACCACACGCCCTGCTCACCGTTATAATCACCAGAACGGAAACCATGTTTCACAATGACTAAAACCAAGTGTATCTTTATATATCAGTCAATATTATCGCATAATTGCTATGATTAGACGGAATTCCCTGAGCGAAGAAATAGTTGAGGGAAACAACGTCATATAGGTTATTTGTCATTGACATTTTTACCAGTTTAGTGGTTTTATGTTTGTACAGGGATTCCTCTGTCACCATGAAGCGGATGTTTTTAAGAGTTCCAAAATATATTTAAAGGTAAATAAAAACATTTTGTAAGTCTCAGATTGCATGCAAGTCGCGATATATTTTCTACTATAAACCGAAAACAAGCTATCACATAGACGTTTTCGGCATTTTGCGCAAAAAGTCGGTGATAATCAACCAGACATAAATAACGATTGTATTGTTGAATTGAAACCTATATTAGGCGCGTTCAACAATGAACCGTCACGCTTAGATCGATAACACTGAAATAAGTTTATTCTGCTCCTGGCTCCACTCTACATTTAGCGTGCTCGGTTCGGTGATGCATTAAATTGTGAATACTCGTCTCCAGTTTTCATCAACTACGTAATTTCACTTCTATCGCGAGGTCATAAGCACAAACTTACTTTTGTTTAATTTATTCTACAACTATTTATAATTATTTATTTTCTTTGTGTATAGTGAGTTGTGATCAAATTTGAGTGTTTATGTAAATGAAACGCGAGCATATAACTGATGCTAAGTAAACAGTGAAAGCCAAGCTCTACCATAAACTATTGAATAGCATAGCCAACGTAAGGACACTTGCATTTCAGAAATGTATAGGTAAGTTAAAATAATGTTTATTGCAACGTATGACAATACATCTAAATCCAACAGGTACGATCTGTATTTTCTATTTTATCTCAAGTAGGGTGTAGCCTTCTTCTCCGCAAAATATTAAAATTTTATAAGTTGACAAATTATAAAAGTATGGCAACTCTCTCGAACAATAAAATTGTATTAATACTTTAAAATATTATTTTAATTAGAAACATTACAGTTCTCCACTTTTGTGATACAAGTACCTAGTCGATCTCTTTTATTCGCTAAATAACAAAAATATAACAAGAGATTATTAAAAAGTTGTAAATGAACTCGACTATTAATAAAGTGCATATTCTCGAAAACGCGGTTTTTAATTTTCCCAAGGCAAAGATGTCAAATATGAATAAAGTCCGATTAAATAGAAATCTCACTGTAAATTTTCATATTTTTCACGATCGAATTTGTAATGACAACTCGATCCTTTTTATTTGATACATCAACCATCCATTTTATCACAATTACCAATGACATTGATGCTCTTACACAAACTGCTTTATGTATACTACATATTTGAACACGCAGGTCACAGGGTAACGGTATAATGACGGTCACTGTTCACCGTCGTGTAACAGATGCACTTCGAGTAAACATATCGCAAACAAATAAAGTGAACGCAAAAAATGTAAACTCCGCGAGCGATCATCAGGCCGCGACCTTAACAACGATAGGGATGCCGTAAATTTAATAACATTTTATTTGTCGATAGAACATTTCTGTATTATGTCGACTAACGTAAATCATTGTATGTTAACTGAAATATCTATACATTTATATAAATTAAAAATATATATTATAAATGCAATGTGGGTTCGAAGTAAACTCTAAAATTAGTCGATTCTGAAAATCCTGTCATTATTAAAATGTTATATTTTACACAGATATGACAATTCTTCAATGTTATTTTACATTGCGATAAACATCAATGTGAGACATCGTAATTTGTTTATTGTACATTTATAACTGATTAATTATTTCAGTATTCTAAAAACAGAAAGGGTACACAGTTATAGGCGTTATGATTACGAATGAAACGATAAATTTTAGGTAAAAAATATTATAAAATGAACCTCACAACGGCTTATGTACTGAAAAACAATAGAATTCAACTAATTGTGCTTAATTGATTGATTCTTAAATCGCTATAAAACCCCATTCATAAAATAAAAATAAATGAAACCGTAAAAAATGTAAATTTATCGTTACGACGAGAATGGGGTTCGCAACACTAATACCAACTTAGCAGCTAGGAGTGCGGGCACAACGCAAAAACGTTAAAACCGCTGCCAATTACCGTAGTAAACTAGTTTTTAGCTTCGAGAACTTTCTTCCACTTCCATATTCATTGCAAAGAAAGGGTGAAATTATAGAGTCCGCATGAATATGCTAACAGGTGTGTGGTAAATGCTAAAGGTGAACAACACCGTACTAGCGTTGGAGGGAAACTAGTTTCAGCCGAGTTAAACGGAGCAGATTAACAGAAGACGCGATACGAACCTGAGATAACTAGAATGGTCTACTGAATTATGTAAAACAGTATTATAACTATGACATAATGTATAATTGCCTATAATTGGAATTACATCGCATTAAAAGACAACTATTATACAAACTTGAAGCGGTCGCTTTTGGAGCGATGATAACTCAGTTGGTAGTGTGTTCGGACACAGCGTCCGAAGGACGTAGGTTCGAGTGTTAACAACTGAGTTGGAGCTTTCGTGAAATGAAATGGTGATAGGGCTTTGTTTAAGTCCGTCTGGCCACCCTCAAGTTGAAAATCTGTCGGCAAGCACCTGTTGGTGTATTCCGGCAGCTGCATTTGAGAGCCAGTCTTTCTCTAGGTTTAGCGTGATTACTATCTTCTAAGATGGTATCATTATTTAATATCATATGAGATTGTGGTGAAATGCTAAACTATAACATATAACAAAAAATGTAGAAAATGTACGAAAATGTAGAAATATTTACAACTGTGTAAGTTTTGGGACACAAATCTTACCGTACGAGTACAAAGATATGTTTAGAAACGAATAGAAATTAGCAAGAAACTTAGTTTTGTATTAGAAAATATTACAATTTATCTAGTCACCGATGCTGTAGACTATTCGACTGTAGACAACAATTATCGGTCCAAGTTTAAAAATGCGAGACGAAAAAGGATATCATTTAAATATCTTATTGAGACGTTTTTCCACTAAAATGCCTCAAAAATAAACACCCTATGAAACTTGGCTTGCAGATTATTTTAAAAACAATCGTTTTCTGAGCTCTCCTATTATGTATAACAACTAGGAACTTATACCAAAGAAACTGAAAAATAACTCAAAAGAAGCGGGCAGAAATTCGTATTCGAACTAAACTTAAAATCGCTGTTTGAATATCTTGCAAAAAGAGGCGAAAAGGGTCGCAACGCTGTTTTTCGGTCAATATATGGATGTGAATAATTGACGACAATTTAATCGAATCACATTTTTTATCGAGCAATCTAAATGCTGCTGCTCACGAAAGTTTTTTGACAAATAAAATGTTTCACCTATTGGAAGGCGTAGCTTTGGCTATACAAGGCAAAACATGATATACCAGCAAGATGGGTGTCCTGCACATATTGGTGTCATGTTGAATAGGGCGAGGAAGACTCATTCTGTGGCCTGCGAGGTATCCAGACTAAACGCCGGTTGATTTCTATCTCTGGGGTCACATTAAAAGCCTAGTTTACAACGTTTCGCCTGTGTCATCCGCGGAAGAACTCAAAACAAGAATTATAAACGCAGCAAATGCGATGCGAAATTATTTGACTATTTCGGTAGCTAAGTCACAACTCAGAATAGGAATGCGACTTTGCGTACGCAATGAGGGAAGTCTCTTCGAGCAAGAACTTAAATTAGGCTAAATTACAATATGTCTTAATTGTCACTTATTATTAACTGTTATTACTACTAAAATATTACTGGTTTTAAATTTTATTTTAAATTTGTAGTTTTTGTTGTTGGATATTGTTTTTAATTATTTGTATGGAAAATTTAAAGAACGACCTTAAGTTTAGTTCGAACACGAATTTCCGCTTGCTTCTTTTGTGATCATTTAGTTTTGTCGTTTCTTTGAAATAAGTGCCTATTTGTTATACATTGTAAGAGAGCTAAAAAGCGGTTATCTTTTTAAAATAATCTGTTAATCAAGTTTCGTAACGTTTTGTTTGTTTTTAGGGTATTTAGAGGAAAAAAATTCTCAATAGAATATTGAAATAATATGGGTTTTCGTCTCACATTTTTAAATTTGGACTGATAATTATTATATTTATATTGATAATAACCAGTATTTCATCTTTTTAAAAATAAGAAGCACATTGTTGCTTTGTTGCACATTGTTGAAGCACAAAGATCACAATATTTTCAGTTAATATTAAATTATTAAAGTTTTAATAAGCCAGAATGTTTATAAGGACTAAAAAAAGACTAAAGAAATTTTAAAAATACCTAAAATATAATTTTACTTTCAGTTTGTCTCGCCGCACACAAATATATTATTAAGATAATAATCAACCCAGACATAGTTTTTTTTCGAACTGGCAACACTGTTGGCTTGTTAGGGCCGCTACAGTTTTACCGGACCACTAAGGGGAGCCCCAGACATAGTTGGGGGTATCAACTAATATACAATAAATTTACAAAATTCGATAAAGTACTCTGCGCTGGCAATAACGTAAATAATCAAAACGTACTTACTCTATTGCGTTGTTCAAAGAACTTGCGTCAATTAACTGACGTGTTCATTAAACACCAATAGGCTAATAGGTAATTGCATAAGCTACAAGGCCCTTGCTGCAATACCAAGACTAAGACTAGGAGCGCAATAACAAGACCAAAACTATGTATATTGACGTAACACCAAAACCTAATTAAGTCTTATCTTGATCATGTATTTGGACAACACTACATCAGTCCAACTAATAACAATGTTATCTTAAAAACTTGCATTTTCTTTCTATTCTCTGTTAAATATCTACACTGTAGCAGGTAGATATGGAAAGATGGTACGGGGGATGAGACGGAGGGCGCGGGCAGTTCAGCCTAGTAATGATACATTCGCCGAACTGAGGTGCGAGGTAATAATGAGTTATGTACGTGATCCAATTATTTGGGCGCGCGCTCATTACTCGCTAAGTGTGAAATATTGCCAGCTTTATTACCAGCATCGCTGACTTCTCAACTGCCGCCCACGTCCTCCCGAGCCTCCAGCCTCACCCCGCCCAGCGCGTCGCGGGAGGTAGGGGGGGATGGTAAGGGGGAGAGCATCCCCATCGCGGGGCTGCAACGCTGCAACTATTCTAAATCATAATAACTGAACGTGAATGTTGGTAGCACTTAAATTTAAAGTTGATAAGATGAGGAGAGCCCTGTAATGTAGGTATTTAGTTTCGTAGAAATAATACGACAGCGTTAACGTCGTCACAACATGTTGATGAATTGCAAAGACGAATTTAACTTTATGACATTGATATTCAAGCACATAAGATATGTTGGTGTCTGAATAACGTATGTCTATTAATGAAGCTTACTTTTTAACCTTATATATTCAGCTATTGTGTAGGACTTCATTTCATTCAAAATCAAAATCAAATCAAATATTAAATAAAGAATAGTGGCATCGTGAGTAGGTGAGTATTGGATCGCAGCTGCCGTGCGTTATTATGAGAGGTCTGAAACTTAGATATTACAAATAATGGGTAAAAAGATTTACGAACATAACTAAAGACAGCAGTATTAACTAAAATGTTATAATTTTGCAGCATGTAGAGTGCAATAACGACCGGACGATACGGGGAGAGAGCAAACCGGGCAGGAGTTATTCCATTAATTAAACCGGGGGATCGTGACACTAACTACCTCATACTCTTTCTGGGAGTCCGCGGCTCTCACCCCCTAGCGACAAAAACAAAGCAAGCAATAACAAGACCAGCAGGGCTACGTTATGTCTACAGTAACGTATGGTCTGAGGATTTATGGAAAGAGTTGAGAATGAATCGAACTAGATGTAGGTGATTGCGAACAAGAATGTTCCATAACTATTTCCATAACGATTCCCAAACGATGAAATTATTTTGTGATGCTACTGCGCAGTTTTTAACTCAAGTAGTAGGAAATGTATTAGAAAAAAAATTATATAATGTTGTATAATGTGGTACAATATAGTATAGTTCGAAATAAGGAGTGACTTCGAATGTAACATTGCAAAGGACAGTTTACGAACGTTGTGAATACCTGTATTTGGTAAAAATATTATAACATAAATGTATTGTCGATTAAAAAGTAAAGTGTCTCATTTAAGAAATAAAAAACAAGTTTGCTTCAAACCACACGATTCAAATAAAACTTCTTTAGCTCCATAATATATATAATATACATGTATATAGTTACAAATATATTCAATTTTTTTTACGCGAAATTTCACAACTCTATAATGAAGTTAAAATATTAATTTATAAAATTGTTCAAGAACAAAATGAAATTACGAAATAATCAAGAAATCACCGTTCGCGTAACGCTAGCAAACTCGCAAACGAAGAACTGACTGAGATATATATATATTTCATGCACTGTCTATAAGAGGAAGAGAGAAAGAAAATGTATGCTCGCACGTCACTTTCTTGCTCCAACAGTAATATACGAATCGTAACTCTCTCTCTCTTTCTATCTTCACTGATTTATATATCTCTCTCAACTTCTGTTCGCCTTGCACGATCACACTTTTCGTAACGCTCAAATCACGCATTCACCAACTTACTCCACAAGTCAAGCGTGCCTAAGGAAGTTCTACATCAAATACATTTATTTTTAGATTACCATACTAAGGTGCAATGTGCAGTGATCAGGTGATAATTGTATATATTGTTATGTTGTAGCATCGAGGGTACAAAGGCTGTGATACTGTGAAACGGTCTAATTATAATACTTAGGGGGTCTATTAATGAACCTGCTGTAGTATGTATGTAATAGTATCACAACATACATTACCATAATTATTCAGAAGAATATCATGGGATCAAATCTGTTCTCTGATGAGATGGACTGAACGAACAAGCAATGGCGACCGCTGACTGACCGCAGACATCACTGAAAATACATATTTAACATATACTAACATTTGATATGCGTTTGTAATTTATTCAAACGCGTTCTTCTACAACTTTTCATATCATATGTATAATTCAATAATGTATTTCTTCATTTGTTAAAAATAAGTAGTCCTGTGGAACTGTAGAAGCCATGCAAGGCCAACAATGTAGGTCAGTTTGAAAAAAAATTTGTTAAAAATAATAATTTGAAGTGAATGTGAACTTTTACTTGAAATGTATGAAAGGGGATGTAAATTTCAAATTTTAAAATTTGTCTGCGAAAGCGCTAGATGCCTTTCTATTTTTGCCTGACATATCTAGATTATTAAAGAAGTTTCAGCTCAAGAAAATAATTGGGTGAGGTTTGTTATACGATCACATCCAATAGGAATATATTTGAACGGCTACATCTCACGTATTTGTGGAACAGACAAAAATACTGAACCTTTTATATTAATTAGAGAAATTATGTGACATTTATTAATTAAAATTAACTTGTTTGAATTGCTTTCAATTTAACATTTTAGAAATGCGATAAAATATTCCTATTTGGGGTAAGTATCCTACCATATTACGTTTGGTATGGTCTTATTTGTTGTTCTAGGAAAATGTATCACCTGTAGTTGAGGCCTGTTTGGGTGTCATATATATATATATATACACATTTATATCTTCATAGATATCCGAACAGCCCTGCAAGGGTGAAGTGAGGGAGAGGAGTGCGCGGGGGATCGCACGCTCTTAGAATAAAACATTATTCATAAATAGGATATTAAGGCAGGTGCCGCGCTACCCCTCTCCGGCGCGCCTTCCCCCGACCTCACCGTCCGCGCCCAGCTCAGGCCACCCGGTTACAGAGTGTACTCGCCCGCCCAGTGCAGCCGCCCAAGCCCCAGCCCGCCCCACTAATATTACTACGTTGCATTATAAACATCCCGAGGTAAATCAGTTTCGATACGATCATATGAAAGAAATGATCAATTTAAATGAATATTGTTACATTAAAGAAATTTTTATACCAATACATCAATCTCATTATTTCTCTCTTATATTTTTGCTGACGTTTTTTTAATGCGTTTTATTGGAACAAAGAATTTTTCAGTTTTTGAGTAGATTTATTAATTAAATGTATTGACATAGAGCGCACTAAGCATTCTGGCCTTTGACATTATGAATATTTGTATGCTAATTATGATATCTGGAAAGGGAACTATTTGGCTTTAAAATACAGTTTATGTCATCCACTTGTAACTTGTTTTTACATTTTCGAGCCATTTTAGATATTGCGTTACCGTAGATTTAAAACCTGAATATCTTCGTAGTACGATTTACTATAATTTTAAGTGTAGTTTGACGTCTCAGCAGAGTGTTGTTAGCCTTCAAACTGCGTTTGGCAATGAAGCAGCATGCAAGTAGATGGTTTATAGCTGATTTGCAGAATTCCAATGCGGTCGTATTAATGGCATTTACAAATTTGGTGATAATCATCCGTCTACCGCTGCAATCAAACAACAAACAACAAAAGCATCGATATACGCCGTATGATCGAAACAAACGGACATGTGACCTATCACGAGATACTAGTATCCTTAGTCATAGGCGGGAGACGATAAAAATCAATCCCACAAAAACACTTAGATGCGAAAAAACTGTATTCCTGACAATTTAACCAAAGCTTAAGAATCGGACCACGTCCCTTGATGTAATGTCATGATTATCAGATTCAACGAAGAGACATTAAATTTGGTGTGCGACATAGTAACAGGTGACGAAATATGGATTTCCAGCTATAATCCTAAAACAAATTAGCAATCAACTGTTTGGGTTTTACCAGGTGAGCCGAAACCAACTAAAGTGGCGAGTGTGCAGCCTGTTGTTAAGGGAATTATTGTTACTTTTTTAAAATAAAACAGGGTACATGGCTACTGTCGCTTTGGAGGATCGTCGAAGAGTAAATAGCAGTTAGTACACGATTGTTTGTTTGTCGTCTTATCATCTTATAACATGACATGACATACACCATACGGCCAGACAGATATACAAATTTTTGAAAGAGGCAAACGTAAATGTTATGGATTATTCTGCATACCGTCGCGATCTAGCACCATGCATGCGACTTATTCCTATTTTCAAAAATTAAGATTGATTTTTGCAGTCAACGAATTTGAATCGAGTTTCTTGCCGGTTCTTCTCGATGACTGGGTTGTTTTCCGAACCAGTGGTAGTTTTGACGTTTATAAGCGCCTTCTTAGGGCCTAAATTGAATAAAGTATATTTTGATTTTGAATACCAGAAAAGACGGTTGACAAGTATAAAAACCAGTTTCTAAGGTCACCACTGAGAAGTGGCACAAATATTTTCAAAATTAATTTATTCGTATAAAAAAGTGCATTGAATGTAATGAAGAATATTTTGAGACACAATAATTTCATTTTTGACCAGTCGTTCGATTTGTTCATATTAACTGAAGAAACTTTTAGTGCGCCTCACGTAGCAAACGAGAAACTTCAACGTGGAAGTAATACCCTCGAAATATTTATTATGATATATCAAAATGCAACAATTGGTAGCATAATTAGCGTTTTCATTTTTAACAGACTTCAAAAAGGAGAAGGAACTCAATTCGGTTGTAGTTCTTTTAATGTTTGTGACCTCAGAACTTCGTCATTTATAAACCGATTAAGAAATGTATTCTTTTTTGGGAGAGAGGATATATTCAAGGTGAATCTGTTTAGCATTTAATCTTAGATTTCGAAGATACCCCAGAGAAATTTTCAAAATCGAATAGCGAATGAGATAACAGTATGTTTATGACAATTCAAGACCAAGTAACTTAACTATGGTCGAGGACCTTTTGGTACAAATTTTTGAAGTCTGTTTTAGTTTTTTTGTTAAAGTTGTATATCTACTTGTTAATTACTGAATTTGCATTATTTTTCACGGTGTATCGTAGGATTTAATATTGACAAAATTCACAAGCTATAGTTAATTGTACTGGAGTGGATAAACTTAAAAACAATAGCAAGGAATATGAATATCGCGTTGTTTCAAAATCACTATAGATTATTTTAGTAAAACGGAACTTGACCACTTTCAATATAGTTATTAAATAAAAACGAAATTGAAGTAGGTACTTGAGAAACACATGTATATGAACATTGATTACATAATATTTTTATGTCAAAGAAACCTTGACATTGAAGATGCTTTCAAAACTGCAAAGCAAAACTGATTCTATGAACCGCAATTTCTATCAAAAAAAATTTTCATCAAACAATGGAACGTTTAGAGGAAGCTAATTTTATTGCTATATTTAACAATAAAATATAGTAAATGTCATTATAAAAACATGGGAACCCTAAATACAAGTTAAAGTACGCGGCTGCACGCACCTAGGGTATATAAGGACATATGGGTCGTGGGAATCAATGCACGCTATACTTTACGTTGATCCTTCACACCCATGTAACAAAAAACTGAACGAAAAGTATAGTTTTACGTATTCCATTACGGTCTGCATACCACTTATAACAACAGGCTCTTGACTGTAGCAAGCGATGTAGTGGGATCGTTCGTTAATCTGGCAACGATTTCCTGGGGTAATTAGCAGAATGTCATTGCAAATGTTTAAATTAAAATCAAGCACCGTACTGTACGTACACTGTGATACGTGATCGAACTTATTAATATTAATATGAACAGATACACAGGCGCATTTAAATATTGTTAGATATTTTTTGCCAACATTGACTAGCGAGGTTAATAATTACTCTGTGACAATTATGTTGAGTTATATTTTCCTTAAACGTTTTAATGCGCTCTCAGTCGCACGCAAATGGCCGCTGTAAATAAATAATTGTTGCCGCTTGTCAAGGTAGGATTACATCGATCTCTTATATTAACAATATTAAACCCATCTGTACATTTTTCATTACTGGGTATAACACTAAAGAAGCCCCTGGTCAGTAAACATTGAAAGTATATGTACAGTGAATTTCTTATATGGGGCGGTAAAGGCAGGTAACAATCGCAGCTAAAAGAAAACTTCTTCCAGTAACTTAAGGAAAATAAAAATAATCTAACTAAAGGTTTGAAAAGAAATAAACTCAGTGAATAATTTACAAAACAACTATTTCTGATGTAAATCGATCCTGTTTCTTATAAGCATCGAAAATACTCTATAGAAATATGAAAAACCCTCTGGCAATCGTTTCGTAGGCAATCGTCATGGTTTGCTGGTCCATCTCAAAAACATTCTTTAATTCATGTATTTGTTCTTCTTCAAGAGAATAATTATTTATTAATTAAATATTTATTTCTTATCATTTCATTATTATTCATCATTAACCAAAACTAATAATAATGACGATTTAATGGAAAAGTCGTGTCTCTTGTACGCATCTATAATACCTATATGGCAACATTGCCAAAGGGGTGATCAATTCAACATTAGCTTATTTTTAACATTACATCTTCAATTATGTTTCTGTTTTATTATTACTTAGCGCATTTATAAAAATCAGATGAAGCTGGAGGAGTGAAAAAACTAAGCGTATCGCAACAATGTAGGTACATAAATAAAACTGGGTCCATCGACAAGTGTGCTGCTGTGAGAAAGAATGTCAACCAGGAAAGTATGCCGTCGTAAAAACATAAGTCAATTATAACGAGTGTGATTTGAAATGTATTTAAATGGATAACATGAGAGATACATATGGAGTCGATGGCGCAGTGGTAGCGCGCCCGAATGTAAACCTAAACAACTAGGCACGCAATCATAACATCATGATGATAGGGATGAGATACTTTATAATACTCAACTGTATAGTTACATTTCTTATGTCCAATGCAGTTTCGCTTGGAAACGTTAACTACAAAACTCTAAAAAATATCCCTAAATGTAATAAATTCTGCAAGTCTTATGAGTGCGTATTCATATATTACCGGTATATTTATCATAAGTGAGCTCCCTTATGCGTTCCGAACAGGTTAACGGAATATTTAATGCGAGGATTTCGACTGCAACAATTATCGCAACCAGAAAATTCTCCCACGGTTTTTTCCGACATCGCGTCGGTGAACACGTCGTACGAGCGGAACATACGCGGCCACTTGCATTAACATCCTACTCACTTTATACAGCCGGACAGTCTGGAATTTTATTAAGAGATCTTCCTCTAAATGATTACCAAGTAAGTATTTGCGCATATCTCTTGTTACGTACACTTCAAAACGAAAGACCGTGTGAAGTGTTGTATGTCGCGTCTGTACGATTTAAAACAACTGTAATAGTAATAATAAGCGAGTATAAATAGACCAAAAATATTATTGTATATTATGGCTGTGCTAATAATATTCGAATAAAACCGAAATATTTTCAGTAACTCCTAATTTCTAATATTCGAACAATCTTACATATTTTTAATAATCAAATAGCCTCTTGTCCGTTAGACGACATGTCCAGGTGGAGCAACAGTAAGCCTTAGACGAAATTAGAAACAATTTGAGTTAAATGCATTTTAATAAAAGCTTCGACTATTTATTAATTCTCAGATTTCTTTAGTTAGTAAATCGTAATCGTAATCTCAAATATTTCTTCAATTTACGGTATATAAATGAATTAGCTACAAATTGATTTTATAATGTTCGTAAAATAAGCATCACTTAGCACTAACGGATCGAGTTTCCGTCCCTTAAAATTTAGGTAACCCTGAAGTAGTTCTTAGAAGTTGATGAAAACGAAATCTCCCTAAGTTGTCACTTAAACGTGTTTTAAGTGCCCTTGAAAGTGAAGGCACGTTGGTGAAAACACACATAAATCTATCTAATCTATTCTTTCATTTTAAATTTTACTGGCCAATTTTAAGCATGACATTAACAAGTCCACGCAACGTACAAATTTCAATACTTCATGATTTCAATAGAAAATGTCATCCTTTAATTAAATTAATACATATTTCACCTTCAAAGAATTATAACGTACAATCATTATGATCTGAAACGAATGTTTCTGTTTTCAGTGAATCTATACTTGCACCCATGCTTCATGTTCATTTGTTAAAAAATACTTCAGTTTGATTGAAATGCATACACATGAGAGCAAGTTGCGAAGGTATTTTAATGTGTAGACAAGTCTTGTATATAGATTAGAGATAACATGTGAGTGCGGTGTGCGCCGGCGCCGTCCGCGCGCTCCCACCACACGACGCGACGCGACGCTGCCTCAGTTATGATTGACGCTCGAGAAAAAATATAATTCATTAGCAAGCACATGTAACAAGGAGAATGTCGCGGCTCGAAGCAGTGAGAGGGCGGCGAGAGGGCGCCGCGAGCGCTGCGCGGGACAGAGACGGCGCGCCGAGGAATGAGATCGTTTGTTCTCAAGCAAAAACTCTGCGAGTCGCACGACCAGACGTTAGCAGAATATATTATTTATCTAACGTTTACTAATGTGTCGTGGCGTCGGTCGCGCCTGACGGTCGTCGAACACTTTCATCATTATAATCACTCACAAACAATCATATTTTAAAGCTAAATAAATATAATTTATTTCCTCTATTTTTATACAAAATATCAAGAAGATTATATTTTACAAAAATAATTACTGCCATTATCTTTTAATTTATTCTGTTCTATTCTTTAATTTTATAATAATTTAAAGATATAAATAATATAACTTAAGCATTTCATAAAAATAATTATTTCAAGAGACTTGGAATACTCATTTGACAAGCATCAACACAATACTGTATATTAGGAAAATTAAGATAGCACAGTGACTTTTAAAGTATTAGTCATTAGTGAACTTTATTATTTTATATTGACATTCTTACTCAAGTACAATATTGTTACGGCAACAAATGATATTAAGACAACACAAATAAGGAAAAAGTATTCTGAAAAATGATTGCATAAGCAAATGTTATTTAACGAATTCGTATTTCTAATTAAAACCAGCAAGTTTAATCGAAAAAATGCATCAGCAGGTATGTTCTTTAATAATCGCCAACCAGCGAAATTCATACCTCGCAATAATTACTTATTAGTAGCGGTGAGAAATACAACATGAGACGTTATCGAACAAGTTAGAACTTTAATCACATCCAATATATTTTCTATTTATTGCGGCACAAATGATTATCAGTAATGTTATACGTTACCTAATCAGTCAGTTTTAATTATTGTGAGCGGTCGCCTCTCAATGGACGTATAAAAATGTCATTCATTGTAGAAGAAGTCAGAGCGGAGCGGCGCGGCGCATAGGTTGCTAACGTTTCAGAGAAACGCAGCGTTTTAGAGTTGGGAACCGTGTTAATTACGCGCGTCGCCGCCGCGTTTTTCTACGGGAGCCGCGCTGCGGTCGTGCGCCGCCGCCCTTATGAAAATGTAAGAGTTGCGCGGTCAGTAACCGAGAAGATTTGTCACGTGACTCCTCTGGGAAAACGCCGGTACACTTCCTAGTTGGCAATTTATTAAGTCACAATTTATGCGGATCGTTGTGCGGCTCTCAATCGGAAATAAATCTAACTGGATACAAGACAAGACTACTTGTACTGTCACATTTGTATAATTATCTACCTGTATCGTTCACATTCTCAACGTTAACTGTTAATATATCCTCAATAAAAATTTATAGTTTTCTGTGCGTATTATTTATTTGAATCAAATAACTACGTAGGATGTTGTAATTTTTAATTATTCTGCTATTTTTGTATACTTTGCAAAGTTAGAGAAATACAATGGGGAATAGCATATATACCATTTTTATACTTTACTAGATGACCCGGTGATATTCGTATGAATTACATATGTTTGTGTAAAATGTGGTTAAAACTTAATACAATGTTTGTATTCACATTATAAATGCAACACAGTAATGCACTTAATCAATTTAAATCTTTCTAATATAGTATATTTTTTGTCTGTTTTATTCGTTTGTAAATTTATAAAGAATTCTGAACGCAACTATACATATTTGACAACCAAGTGACAATTTTTTATTTTTAACAAGACTGAAGACATCAAATGTTTCAAAGCAGGAACAAGTTGTATTTGAAAATTGTATTGTCTTTTTTAATATTTTCCTTTACTTATTATTTATATTTCTCACCGTTTAAACCTTCTCTGAACTTCCATAAATATTTCAAGATCATAATTAGCCAAATCAGTTCAGTCATTCTCAAGTTTTACCGAGACAAACGAACAGCAACTCATTTATATATATATAGACTAGCTGTTGCCCGCAGCTCCGCATGCGTTTTTTTATAATTGTAAATTACTTCTTATAAGATCAGCTATCTGTTAGTGAAAGTTCCGTGAAAAATGGTTCAAACCTTTTGGAGATAGTACTGCAAACAAAGCCACGGGTAAAAGTTAGTCCAAAATAAAGTAACCTATGTCACCCGCTGTAATTTTAACTATCCGTCAGTGAAATTTCTGTCAAAATCGGTCCAGCCGTTTCGGAGATTACCCGGAACATACAGACAGACAGACAAAAATTTTTAAAATTGTTTTTGGTTATCAGTGTCCTGTATACGTTCATATCCAATCAGTAAAAGTCGGTATCTTGATATTACATACAGACACCTCATTTTTATTATATGTATAGATATGTACGTCCTGGTACAGGTTACAAACTAGTTAAATGAAAATAAAACAATATTAAGGGAATACACTTGTGGCAAAATATTAAGTTCGTCAAATAATCATAATTCTCCTGTTGTAAAATTTCTGTAAGAAATATATGAAAAATTGTAAAAAGAGAAAATATTCATTTAATATATTTATTGATTACTGATTGATAGATTGGTCTACCGTGAACGTGTGCTACACGGAAACGTACGTATTCATGGACAGTATTCTTCACCGCGGTTCATAATCAAATATTTAGTCTGTCATACATCAAAACACATCTCAATGTGGAAGCCCATTGGTGCAAAGTGTGGAAAACATGTTTAATGAAGCAAAGATCCGGCAGCGATGTTCACAACTTTATGATATCGGTAAAGGTTATCAGACGCAGCAGCGGAAAACTACCGGAAACAGTGCTCACTTAAAAAACTGTAACTATTGGGTTACATCATTCTTAACAGCACGTATCTGACGCCCATGTATATCCTGACCGTATTTAAAGAACCTTTAATGGTGATCAACTCTAACTAACTTCTGACAACTTTTTTCGATTCAGGTACCTACTCATTCCATAAAACAACAGTTATACATTAACTGTTGTTAATACTTTCCAGTAAACCAAAATAATAAAGAGTAAGGGCTTAGTAAAGCCTGGACCTGTCACCTGTCTTGCGGGTGAACTTTTGAGAGAAATCTATAATAATATGAAATTTACTGATAATAATGTAAACACACAAATACTACATTTAACAACATAAATATACAAAATACATATTATATACAAATCCAACGTAATCAAATATAGTGTATAGAATCATTGTAAACATAATTTATATATTATATACACGTTACATACGAAATACGTCACTAACTACCTTATATTGTTAAGGGTGGTGATGTAGGATTAAATTCTTTCGTTTTTCAAAACACTTTCATTCTTATATCGATTTAGCAATGCGGTAAAGCATGAACAAGCGCATCTCGTTGAGCGTTCCACATTTACGAGAGATACAGAATTTTAAGGATTTTATATCGTGCCAATTTGTTCAAAATTATCCAAAATTGTTCAAACAATAACATCAAAAGGCGCCGCAAAACTCATCGGTAAATTGAGAGCGTTCCGCTTCCACTATCGCTTTTAATTCATCATCACGAAACCTTGATCTCCGAATGACGGTGACATTCATTGACGAGAACTAAATCCCCATTACGAAACTGATTGACCTAACAACGTAGTACGTACTCGTACTGTTCATTTGTGGAGTAGTGTTAGCTTCATTCATGTTGTTGACATCGCGTACCGTTTGAGGCGCAAAATTTCTGTGTAAAACTTTAAATTAGTAAATACATATTTTCTTTTCGAGTCCATTTTGCCATTGAAGGGAAGAAAATCGACATACTAAATGAACTATTTATTCTTGAATGAGTTATTTATTCATTCAGCGTAGCTTTAAAAAAGAATTCATTTAAATTTGAAATACTATTACAATTCGAGGTTATTCTATTTAAAAATGACCCCACCTCGATAAAACGGCAATTTAATTTTTATATGTTTTACAGGTTTCTCCAGGACCTCACCTGATATTAAAAGATGATGTGACGAATACACCTAGAAGAGGACTGGCGTTCATGTTTCAAGTGCAGTTGCAAGTATACAGCTATATGCGTATGGTTTTAATAAATGGTGTTCATTGTTTGATCTTCAATGTGATCGTGTGAGCATAGATCGATATAATATAAACGTCTTTATTCAAAACGTACGTTTTAAACACGTAATAATAAAAAAACAACACAGCTTCAACTGTTAGTTCGATTAGAATTTTACACACTAATGCGTTTTTAATAATGCCACCTACTATATAAACTCTTTATATTCCAAAATACACCTTCCGACAACGAGTTAAAATTCTATTTCAGTAAGATTAATAAGTGAATCAGCCGACGGCGTATCCATTAATGAAGGTGTTACCGAATTAAAACGTTGTGTTTACGTGCGCTCGATAATTGTTATAAATTAACTGTAATCGAGCTAGTGTACTCTGAACAGCCGCCTATTACGAAACGACCAACGAATGTTCTATGGACATTTGTATAATCTAATCGGTCTTTACAAATACTACCGATATTTGGAAACGTTTAGACTTTTATATTTGCTTAAAAGCTACTCATAGTTTTTAGTCTGCGTAAGATATAGTAATTAACAGACTATGCAGATTTGAGCTTTTAGAATCTACAGCAAGTTCTTATATATATTGAACGAAGAGTTTTACCTTTTTAGAATGACATTTAAGTCGTTTTTAGAATTATCAAAGCGATTTACAGAATAATTTGACTGCACCAAGCTACTGGCGACTGTTGGTAGATCTCTCTCGGTAACCGACCGATGCAACGCGACACCACGCTCTTATAATACCTATAATTTATAATTTCACTTTCTACTTAACAATTTTTATTAAACTATGAATAAAAAACTTTCCAAGCTGTAAACCCAATAAATATCGCTGTTACTTTCCCGGTAATAATTATCCTAAATAAATTCATGTTTTTTTATTAAGCTGAAGCGCACGCTTAAGAACATTTTAATTCTTCGAATAATAAAAACGAAACAGAGACGAAATGCAAACAAAAGTTAGCTCATAGGTATTACCTTAAAATGGGTTTTCCATGTGCATCGACACTAATAGACTACGTAAAATTAAAAGTAATTACTTCATATTGTCATACTCTATGATTTTGAGTCATACTCGTTAAGTTGTTGGCAACGCCTCGCGGTTTTACTCTCGTTTAATCTGTCTCGTACTCAGCGCGTTGATACTCGGCACCGCGCAACACCCTCACATGCATGTAGACATTTAGCATAGTGTCTAAGCTATAATTTGTATGGTAGTTACTGCACTCTTAAGGATCTTAACTTAATGTTAGATGACCTTTTATCTTTCTTAATAATTATACCATTATATACAGAAACATTTTTTTCTGATCAGTAGTTCCAGACTTTATCGCATTCAAACAAACCAAACAAAAAACCATCAGTAGGATTGACATAAACTTATATATTCATAGTAAAAATATATATATTTATTCATTATTAATTTCATTTTTAGAAATTTAGGGTAGATTTAATTTAGGGTAGAAATATGAGCTAAGCGAGCTGTCATCTTGCGATCTACAAGTAATTGATGAAGAGTACTAAATGTGATCAGAGTCGCCGCGCCGTCACGCACTGGATCGGGAGTAAAGTGCGGTAAACTGTGGGATCCGGTTACTGTAAACATGCACCCTTTTCCTAATCTTCGATATTACGGGTATGTATATATTAAGCAATGATAGCTCTTTGGCAACGCATGTGGAATGCGTGTAAATGGGCATATTTCGAGTCTAGAATTTGAGCTTAATGTGATTAGGTTTGATTCATAATGCCGGACCTGAACGTTGCTCAACTGTCTAAAGCTGTAAGTATTGATATAAAACGGTTAAACTTATAATAAAGTGGCTCAAACATTACAATTGTCCAAGTCTGTAATTTTTCACAATGTTAAACTATACCGACAGAAACAAAAAGGAACGACAGATTCATTGTGAGCAGTTTCCTCAGAAACCTCACTTCGACTTCTTCAGAAATACGAAACAAGCCACAATAAGTTCGACAATTAACAGATTTTAGTACCACAACGATTAGACAAAAGCTTAAAAGGCAGCTGATATAGAGGCGTATTTTTCCGCCAAAGGCCCTTTGGTCACCGCAAGTAATCAAGTAGTTCGGTCCAAATTTGCTTGTTCGAACTGATATTGGAATGAGGACGCTTCGGGAAAGTACTCTTTACTGATGAGTGCAGATTCTGTCTTAAGTCAGATGACGGAAGGGTCAAAGTATGAACTCGACCCAGAGAAAGATACACTCAGTGTAACGTTGTTGGAAGAGAGCTTTGTGGTAAAGGGTTAGTAATAATATAGGGTGGTATTTTCTAAAGAGCACGTATAGCAGTAAGATACTTAACAGATATTTTAGATTGTGATGCTTTTTGCCCTATTCATAGAGGATATTTCTTATTTTTATATATTTTTTTAAAGCAAGATAATGACCGTCCTCACACTGCGGCGGTAGTATCGGAGAACCTTACTGAGGTCGGAGTCCAAATTTTGGTGTAGCCAGGAGACTCGCCAAAAGTAAAGCCGATCGAACATGTTTGGGATAAACAGAGAAAACAAGTTAAATAAAATGTATAAAAATATTTATCTTTTGGATACATTTTTAATCTTATTTTAAATACATTTAAGGATTTAGTTTCTCTTTAAAAGCTTATATTGTACAAACACATCTGTTTTCATATTCATTAGCCCATTTTAATTCCAATCCATTAAATATGTATATGAGTGTATATATAAATAGTACATTTGGTTTAAGTTGCGGTAAATTTAGTGAAACATGAAAAGCAGCCCGATCTTAATTTGTTCCGTAGTGAAATAATATCATTACATTTAGGGATATTAATAAATGAATCAATTTTACCTAAACTTACTTTGTTTTTGTTGTAAATATTTTGATTTTCGTTTTAATATACATACATGTGGAAATGGATAAATACGTGATGGATGGCTCAAATGACTATGTACATATCCAGTAAATTTATTAAAAATAGAACGGCCAATAACTTTTGTTTTTTGGGATGTTGAAAACATAGATATAACATCATCATCTTACTCCTATCCCACCTAAGTAATGTCGGTACAACATATTTTCCTTTTCCATTCTCCCCTGTCAAACGTCATCTCAGTATTTACACCTTTTATACACATATCATTTTTCACATGATCTATCTTCTTCGGCCTTCCTCTGCTCTTATATCCATCCACCTTCATACTTAAAAAATTTCTAGTTACATGGCTTTTATCTCTCCTCATGACATGCCCATACCATGCTAAACTATTACTCCTCAAATTCTCCGTCACTGGTGCTATTTTCAAAGTTCCTCTTATATTCTCATTCTTAATCTTATCGATTCTAGTTATACTGTAGTACACACACACACACACATCCATCTTAACATTCGCATCAAAAAATAGATATAACGTTTAAGATTTAGATTTGTGTGATTTATTGAAATACGAATTAAAGTTTATTTCTCCGGATTCCATTATGTTATCACTCAACCCACATATATTATAATTTTTATTTCGGTGACAACTGATAACGAGCAGAACTTGTAATTTATAAATAAAATTTGGTATACATGCTTCGCACACGTTCTTGTAAAGAAATTTCCACTCCAATTAAAGTTGACATCCTAAACCGCGAGAAATACAGAGATTTAGCGACAGATTTCTAACTTGATTACTAGGCTAAAGCTAGAAATTTTCAGCTACTTGCAATAGGTTTTCATCATAATATTTTCCTTTACTAAAAGGTGAGACTCTTTGTTGAACTTCACCCAATTTCAAACGATACAATATGAGTTCCATTTAAATAAATATCTATTAGGTTCGCGTGTGCCAATTCGCAAACTACATCTTTGACGGTTGATAATTTAAAATAAAAGTGTCTTAACTATAAGCTTAGAAAAAAAAAACAATATTTTTTATCGCTGCATCGAAATAGGCGGCGGCGCAGCGGCGGGACTCGCCTCGACTCGACGCAGGCATCTGGGATTTCAAAGTGATGATATTTAAATGATCGGCGGCTGTTTGCATTGGGCTCTTTGCCGACTGCCGCTATGCATTCCTAAGAAACAGACGTTTTCACTAAATAAAATATTAAGTGAAAAATCTGATCAAATTTTAATTTTTCTTAACACACTAAGCACTCACTGATAACATGTTATTATTACTATCATATTTTATGTTACATACTACAAACACAATACTATATCATGTTATTAAGACAGTAATTACATAGACAGCTTTCTTGAATTTTTCATTTATTTGTCAATCGAGCAGTTAAATGTATTTATAAAATCTGTAGAGCTTCACAATTTCACATATCGAGCACTGCAACATGAGGCACATTTGTCGCTCTACCACAATACTGATTGTTTGATTACAAAATTTACGTTTTTGAAATATTATGTAAAGCGAAAATAAGACAAGCTAAATTAAAAATAAACCAATTTGTGGAACGACCATTTAAACTGTTAAAAAAATTGGAATCGTAATTAGCTGGATTAATTGTCGTGAAGGTAAGAGCAAGTTGGAAAGTCGGTTGGCGCGTGAATGGGCTGGAACGCCGGGACGGTGCTGTAGCGGTGACGTCACTTGTGCGGACTCGCCGCGGCACTAACAAGAGTGCATCATATGACCGTAACACTTTTTATTGAGGATTCGTGACCGAAAAAGGTCACCAACGTGCAGGCCTTTTTCGGCACTTTGAATAAATAAATATTCATTGAGCTATGCACAATTTCAACATAACAATGATGTGAAGTTTTTGATGTGTCGCCCAACAATAGATGTTTTGCATTTTATAATATTTATGTGGGGTTATTAAATAAATAATATTTGACATTCTAATTTAATAAGGCTATCGATTTGAATGATCTCGCCAGGAATGAATTTCTTTTTCGTGTATGCATTCATGTATAATTAATCATTATTTTAAGTTTTAATCTTATTCATTCAATAGAGAATAAACAAAGCAATGAATGATTTAAGAGTTCACAGGAAAGTATTATTCATTTAAACAATAAACTATGAAATTATTTTACTTTTCAATTTGTAGATGCGTCTAGATTATGCATTCTGTATATATTTAATTTTGTCGATGTAACCTCATCACCGAAGGATACAAAGTGTATATTACAATAACGTTGCAATTTGATTTTCTTAACAAAAACCAACACACCTTTGGCCTGTAAAATAAATACTATATTTCTTCAATGAAAATCAGGGGACAGATAATCTAAGCATGAAAGTGAGTGTGTGTATAAATGAGAACTCAGAGGTAGTCTAACAGTTATGCATCCTCGTGATTACATCAGAGTAGTGGCAGCTACAGATCCCACGGACGCGGGCAGTCTCGGGCACGCAGCCGGCAGCGTGCAAAAACAATACAGATCCACAGTACAAAATATGCAGTTACACAACTCATTTTACTCTCCGAGTGACATCTATCCATAGTATTTATATTAGGACTTTATCATCATTGCACAATATCCACTAAAACAGTAATATAAAAATAAATAATAAATAAAGCGAAATACCACTGACTGAGGACTCATCACGATATCTCCGAAACTATATGTCTGATTGACTTGAAATTCACCATAGTTACTCTTTTTGGGACGTAGACGCTCACTAAGTACGAATTTTAGTTAAAACCTATCCTAAATATATTTTTCAACGATACATCACATATTTTTCCACAGACGCCGATAGTCACTTACATTAAACAACTGTTGCTATAATAACCATTACTATTATAGTATATATATTATATTAGAGAAGAAATTAGCGAAAAACAAATCTCGAACAGAATACCATAAATTTATTATTCATTTATATTGTTTACAATTCAACATTATAATTAATATGAATTTGAAACATTGAAGAAGTCTTTTTAATGTTAGACCAAACAGAGAAGAATAGTTCCATAATACAGTTTTTTGCGAAACAGAGTAGCGATTACTTTTGGTATATGATCACAAAAACTTACTTATATTGACAATATCTATATAATAACATTTTAAAGAGATATTGTATAACTTGAAATTTTCATTACGTTCCTATACCGTATAAGTGACTACTGAGGGAGTTATATAGTGAGCTAAAGTTCCAAGTGTGTTATTGATGCTAAATCCCATCCGGCACATTGTTAGTATGTACATATATAATATACACATTACATAACGTAGTACAGTATCGCCACAGTAGGTGGCGTGCGTGTTGTACCTACAAATGTTTGTGAAAATGCATTTCTGTAATTCTACCACTTCTCATTATTTTATACTTCTTTAACACAATTTAAAAAAACGCATGCGAAGCCGCGGGTATCAGCTAGTATTTAGTAAAAGAATAAAATCTAAAATAAGAATCAATAATTGATTTATTTTACTTTAATGGAAAAATAGTAGGATTATGACGATATATGTTTGGTGACGATTTACTGTGGGGTAAGTAGAGTCGAATTTAAAGGAGGGCGAATATGAGATATTTACTCCTATTGGCAAATTGATGAAGCGCAAAATAAAATCATTTAAATATTTAGGATTCAGGTGTAGTCGTATTGTTAATTGTTAATTTGATTTTAGAACGCATCTACTGTATGTGCGTGCATATGCCAGTATAATTCCCGTCGCCGAATCTAGAAATCTTAAATACTAAAATTGCCATAATCATGTCTTATGTCTAACGTTATGACGTTTTTATTAATCGAAAAAATAATTTGATTGTGTGATTCCAATGAAAATTTTTATTGTTACTGTAGATAGATGGAATATTGAAGGAAACTGCTTTAAAAGGCAAATCGATTATGAACTGTGTCTTCGAGAAAGGCGTCCGGAGTGGTCGGTAGAGGGCGCGGGCGCGGGCGGGAGAGACGCGGGGATTATTCGCGCGTCTGCTGCATGCATACTGATGCCGCGTAATTGTCACGAACAAAAACTAAACGCATGGTAATCGAGGAACTGCCGGACTCGGATCCGAAGCGGACTCGACACGACCGCGTGTCTTATTGTTTTCACCGTGTTTTAATAGACACCCTTAATTACTCAAAGATTATGCCTTAATTGCATACGTGTGGATATTTTAATACAACCATGTTTTGTTATTTGTAAATACAACTTGTAATTATGTTTAAATATACCACTATAATCACTAAATGTTGGTTAATCTGTATGTTTGAAAGGTTTTTATTCAGTTTTTTCGTGATAAGATTTTTTTACTGTTGTCGAGAAAACAAGATAGCATATTAATATTGACCTGTAAATATCTCATTAGTATATAAAAGCTTCTTTGTAAGGTAAAGGTAACTGTTGAATACTGTTAATTCTATGAAGTAGTTGTCTTAAATTAAATTAGAATAAATGATAACAAAGAGATTTATGAATTCTTTGAATGAATCTGTATTTGAGGTTTTTTTTTTTATTAACGTGGGGAAATCCATCGTGGACACGCCACCCTCCCGGGGGGAAGAGTGGATAGTGTGAGACTCCTACTCATTAAAACCCCACGGTGTACCCTCTACTGCCATAACGGGACGTCACGGACTCGTGCTAGCTAGCACCAAGGCGCTCCGACAGCCGGCCCAACCTAATGCCGGACCTCCCGCGCTAAGAGAGAGACAGCCTGGTACACCCTGACTGCCTCCCAGACGGCCGAACCAGTGCAATGGAGAGACGGGCCCCCCGATCCATCTCCCCTTGATCCTGCTTAAGGACGAACATAGGAGGCGAACGAATCGCATCTCCATGTCCACCCAACGTCTACGCTGGCGCTGATGGTGGTGGCCTACGTTTATCTGGAGGGGGACTACAACCAACTCCCTCCATGTACTGCTCCGCTGGTTTTCCAGTATCGGTACACAAGGCGCAATGCAACTGCTGCTGATTATGCTGTAATAACATATTAATGTCTGAATTGTGTCCCTGTTTGTTGCCTCGTATTCATAAACTATATAAATATAATAAACAACAATATACAAATAATACATACAAACAGAATAACATAAGAGAGAAAAAATCGCACGATTTGGCGATGCACATGTCTCTGTTCTCAGAGAATACCTCTAATTGCTGTAATCACCGCTCATCGTTTGAATCCTGCACTGGATATCTGCGTCACTGGTTTTTATAATATTTATACAGTTTAATCTTGTAATAAATTAGTGAATTTTACCAATAAATTATGATTAATTAACTTTTATACAACAATCAATAGATAACTAACATATCATGGTAGTAAATAATATATCAACCTTTAAAATATGAAGTTGGAATTATGACAGGAAACACATATCGCTGTATACCGTTAGATACATTAGTAAACTAGTATTTTATATATTTATTAGTTGTACCCGCGACTACGTTCTCGACGAATTTTATGTACATAAGGGTAAAAAGACGAAACTATTACCATACCAAGCTTCATCAAAATCGGTCCAGTATTTTTTGCGTTATTAGTGTCCTAAATATATTAAGTATATATATTTCGTCTATTTACTCTTTTATTGCGACTATAGATTACATGAATTCAGTCAGAGTTCAGCCCTTATATGTTTAGCATAGTATGCCAAAGTGATCTACAGCATTTTCACTTTAAAATACTCCATAAACATCGTCTTTACAGGACACTAAGAATGGTAATTGCGATATAAATACAAAGGCGGTCTCAACTTATTCTTTATTTTTAAATATACAACTAGATTATTTAAAAATCTTTAAACGTATCCCCCTGAATTCAGCACATTACAGGAATCCCGATAAACATACGGTATATTGTCAGAGTGGTCCTTTAAATCTCAAAGGCTGTAATCAACTTATGTCGTTCGATTCGTCTGTCGGACACAGCGCGCCGGACGCTCGGAACATCTCATAATGTATGTACACTGCGTTAGATCAGTTTTGGTTATAGGCAGTCATTTATGTCATTGAAATTTCTTGTTGTTATGCTCACCTTATAAATAAGATGCTATTTAAATATAGAACTATGTATGGTGTAGTGTGCCTAAATGTTAAACGCTAATGTGAAAATATTAATGAATTTAATTTTGTCATTTTAATTTGAAACTGCATGTTATGGTATGTGTTATTTTAAAGCCCAACATACAATTTTATTATAGGTAGGCTATTTAATTGCCAGCAGAACTGAGAGCCGCATGCAAGCACCACGCAACGAGTTACACGACCGCGCGCCGCGCTCTGTTTACTGATAATCTAGTTAAATTTATTTATTATGGGCTCACTCGAGTGGCTCGCCCATCTCTTGGCCCCACGTCGATTATTACAATAGAAGCAAATAATAATAATGTATTACACATATTACACTTTCCACTCGGTTTTATATGCAAACTAGCGATCCACCCGGTTTTGCACGGGTGCATTACACACTTCATCAAATCACAATCAAATCACAGAACATAACAGTAAGTAAAACGAAACGTTCAATGACGATATTTCGCTATAATCTGTAGTAAAAATTACGTAAATATTGTAAAAAAAAAAAAAATTCAAAAATGTTTGTCTCAAAAACTACGCGTCTCCGCATGGTGGAGCTTTGTGTGTGTTCTTACATTAATGTAATCTATCTATAAAAAAAATATCAACCCCCAACTTGACGGACGTTAATGAAAAACTGATCCATACAAATTGTTCACTAGGAGGTATATATTCTTCAATGAAGATTTAACACTTTTATTACAAATTTCTGACAATATCTTATCACGTCAGATCCCAGTACATTAAGCTCTTGTTCCACATATAAGATTAATAATTGTTTCCAAATTTTATAAGAATATGAACCTGGACTAAAATTAACAGAAACCTTTTCAACAAAATTATTTACATTTAGCTCATCTGGTTTCATCTAAGCAAAAATCAAAATCAAAAAATACTTTATTCAATTTGGTCCTAGCGCTTATGAATGTCAAAATTAGCATCGGTTCGGAGGACAACCCAATCATCGAGAAGAACCGGTAATAACCTCGATCGGGTGTATCTTTTTAACATATGTAGATGTATACCTCAAATAAATTACATGTTACATTCTGTTTGTTTCAGAACTACATATGACAAACCTGCCAAAAATTTATCAGTACGTACTAGATAACCCTTCGATTTATTTAATTGACAGAGCTTATCATTGATCTTTAAGTCAACATACCCTGGTTTAGCCAAATGCATTTTAAAATCATTTTACATCTAATAGTGTTCTATGCTGGAGTATTAAACTGTTGTAAATGTATTAGACTTTTAAGTCTTTTCTCATCACTCTGAGGAATTATTTTTTTCTCATTTAAATTTAGGTTGAATAACACCGAGATCTAGATTATTATTACAAGAGCCTGCCACCACTAAAACTGATTTAGATTTGGTTCTGGTGGCACTGTTTGGACTCCACCTTGTCAAAGATGCGTAGTGTAAAGTGAGATATAACTCACTTGAGCCATAAATTCATCGATCCTGCGATCGGAAATTGTTTCGGCTCCGTGAGCTCTATTAATTAGTACTTGGTGACATTATATGGTTCTCTTCTACCGAACATGATACATGTACTATGTTTTATCAACGTCAGACGATTTTGCGCCATTTTCAGGCATCTTCGGAAGACTCGATTGACCCGCGTCTGAACCGGCACCCGCACTCATCATACGCACTCTTTAAAAGATGCTGTATACGATAGCTTTTTAGGGGAAGATGTCGTATATGTGGGTAGAGGTAAATAAAGTAGCCGTTATCAGAATCGTGTATTATTAACATCACAACAGTTAGTTTCTCTAAAGGCTTAAATCATTTCTCGTAACCAGTAAATGTTTTTGGCAACAAAACATCTTGTAGCCCAAAGGACTGAATAACTGTAAAAAAATAAATATGAAATCAGATGTAAAAACTACGAGTAATAATATGATTGCAGAGCAAATTCTTCCGTCGAACGATGATTGAAGGTCGCTCGGAGTTCGCCGCCGGCTGTGGGTCGCCGTTAGGGATGAACACTAGCGTAATGCATCAACATATATTTTACATAATCCTGAGGTTCAAACTTAATAAGTTGGAAATAAAACACAGTAACACAATCTCATGTTTTTTTGTAAAGGTACGGCAAAGTCACTCCTCTATGCTTGATGGTAAGCACAGTATAACCCAAAAACAAAGGCGATCACTGAGAGACAAATTATCCATCGCTATTCATTGTTGTCATGCCGGCCTGTGTGAGTGTCTCTTCACGTTACGCTTGAAGGATCTGACGTCATAGGAAGGAGGGAACACACTGGCATGGAGTTTGCTCCCCAGTTTCACGGTACGGCAAACATAAAACGTTGGTCACTTTTTAGTTCGTGATGAGATGGAATTTATCGCAAAACTGTGATCCGATGCCCAGCATGGAAAAAAGAGGAAGGAATTAAATGGAATAACTTTTCAGAACGCTCGCTATAATATAGACGGTAGAACTTGCTTAGTGAGACAATATCCTTGCGCAACTGAAGAGGCTCGATGAACTTAGTACCATCTATACCTATCACTAAAAATGCGAACAGCCTTTCTCTGCCACCTGTCCAAAGCATCTACGACGTACTTTATGGATCAGTCCAGAGATGCAAACAGTATTCCATGCACGAACGAACCTGTGCTTTGTAAAAAAGTTAAAGCTAATAGTGCGTGATAAACAATCGCACACTGTTCAGGATTCTAAATCTCCGAAATATGGCGGAGATGACGCTACAGATGAAATCCCTGGGATTTAGGTAGCTGCAAATACCTATACTTAAGATATCTAGCCTACCTTGCATTGCGAAAGAGACGTTCTGAAGAGTTTGAAGGCGTTATTAAGTTACGAGGCACTTCTTTATTGTAAGACAGTAAGTCTGGAATAGACACTGGCTTTCAAATGCAGCAACTAACTACATGTGTATTATGTGCATATTACAACACAGCAGAACCATAAAGCAATATTGAACACTGACTGATTATTACTATGTCATTCTCATAGTCTTAAACCATGTATATATTTTTATTTCATAGGAACGACGATCTCATGGAAATAACGGTCATAAAAAAATGAAATCCAAAAAAAAACAACTCCTTATCGTTCGCTGAACACGTCTAATACAATTCGATAATTCAATATATAAAGCTGTACAAACAAGTCTAATATTTTTGATATCATTGTGTAAAAAAATGTTAGTATAATTTGTGAACCCTAGTTAATATCAAGATCGCGATGCGCCGCGCGCACCAAATGATTTACTGAGTAAGTGGTGCCGCGCCGCCACCGCTAGCCTCTCACATAAATACTTCGACCGACGCCGTTCATAATATCATTTCACTATAATAAAATGCATTCAACATTCAGTATTATTATGCATTCATATTTATATTACGACAAAATTAAACCAACGGGAACGTAAAAATATACACGGGTATTCATTCATAATAAAACATTTTATTATATTTTGTAATGATCATTTTTGCAATTTCTTACTCGAAGATTACTACCGAGTTCTTAATGTCGTAAGACGTTAGTTACTGTTAATTACTGGTTTTTCACGACTTAAAATAACACACATTCATATATATTTTCATATAGAAAGTATACTTAAAGGAGAAGTATATTTCATTTTTTTATAATAACTACATTAATATATAACATTTTATTTTTATTAACAGATATTACATATCTTGAAGAAGTGATATCTTAGAATTAAGGTCTAACCTAAACAATTAAAGTTAAAATTGTATTTGGTATCCGCACAGAAGTATCTACTTAAAAAAAAAAGATTGTCGATATCCCTAGATCAATTTATTAACAATCACGTATAAACGTCCTCAGCAGAAAGAATAAGTATAAAATTAATTGAAAAATAAAGCTTCTTTCATGACCCATCATTAAGCGGATAAGTACAGATAATGAAGTCGAATAAGCATCTGTTGAAAGCCAGCATCGAGTTGTAGAAGCACTATGTATCACAGTTGTATTTAAAAACAATACGAAAACAGTTAATAGTCAGTTAGTAATGATGTCCGTCCGCTATAATCATTAAGAGGGCGCGCATTCCGAATGTAACCCTTGCAAATGATACACACTTTCGTTTGTTCACAATTACCTCTCATTAAAATTAATTCAAGCTGCAACAAAGTGCGCCGCACTCAATACAATATAAGTCAATTTCTGTTTTTGCTGTCAACTTAATTATTATTATTATACGAAGACGACACAGTAACAATGTGCCCTAAAGGGTGTGCATTTCTGTTTGAATTTATTTAAAAGCTACCAACATGTCTTAGAATGACCTTCGATGAGATTTTATGGCTCCAATATCATTTCTAATATTTAGTTCTGTATTCATCTTCTCATTTCATTTGCAATCAAATAATTGTAAAAAAATGGCAAACGGCCTGTGATTTTCAAGTAGTAGTTCAATAAACATGTCCGTAATTCTAACTAGCACTAATCTTCATGGTTTCTTGTATATTATGTTTGAAGTTAACATATAAAATACACTATACGAATATTGATTTGAAAACCAAAGCAAGCCGAAAACCAGAAACATTTACTAATACGATGAGTTAGTGCTTTTGGGAAAAAACTCTAACATTATCATAACAAGTGGTTGGACACAATGCAATGACCGCTTTGCTAACTGTCATACTATACTTAAATTTTCTCATCAAGAATCAAACTTTGATTTCCAGCAGTTATATTTGGGAGCTAACATGTTTTTAAACTTACGCTAATACCATGCTCAGGCTCATAAACCGTGTGAGGTTATACTGCGGGAATAATTATGGTAAGTTGAAATATTGTAAATACGTTGCTCTAAGGAACATTTGTTGACACAAATGAGACAGTATCGGTTGAAGTGTTTAGTGAACGGTTGATTCATGCGAAGTGAATAATAAATAAGTGACAATGGAATCGGTCACGTCGTGTTTACATTGTTGATAATGTTCCTGCATAATACACAAGTATAGAGGTAAGTGAAGGTGCGTCCACGCAGTACAAGGTCCACTAAGACGACAACTTGCCTCATCAAATTTGATGTTCGATTCAATGTAAATAGTCTCATCATATCATTATTTTCTTACAAATACATTGGATCTGTGCTTGCGCTTAGTTCCACATGTCATGTGGTAATCGCAACACAACATTATGCCATTTTGATAAAAAACAGAATACTGAAATAATTGTGAAAGTGTAAAAACAAGATAAAAACTTAAATTGTCAGTAAAGCTTCAGTGTATGTATGAACGACACGTTATTATTCCCGAGTGAGTTATATAGTGTGTTATCGCTAAACGTTTATCATAAGCAAATATGACGAACTATCTATTTACTCATTCAATAACGAGGAGTGTTTATTGAAAGGAAAATTTATTACTAAATGGTTAAATAACATACAAGTGTACTCTGAAATAATGACTTGTTACAATTTTATTGTCTTTAACGAAGTCGCAGATAGAAACAAATAATAAACTAATACTAAACAACCGAGACTCTATTTTAAAAGTTTTAATAAACAGTTGTGTTTTACAAGGCGTAATAAAAAGTGAATAGTCCAGCAGCACGCATTGCTCTCGCATGGTAAATAACGACAGGGTCTCTTCAATGCAGAAAAAGACTCAAGCTAAGTCGCAGAATGCGAAAAGGTTTTAAAACGATAATGCAGACACGTATTATACTAAATGGAAACGTGATGAGAATGCAATGGAGGGAGAATTCTGCATTTTTCTTGGACGTTTTAAACACATATTTCTTTTGTTATGTGATAATGTTTAAACAAAATCATTTTGTTCATACGACGGGAGAAAAGAGACGGTAAACCTAAAGTATTTGACGACAGACTCGCAGTAACATGTTTTATAATTTATAAAACATCTTGTTATGGTTTTATTACAAAGTGTTTTTTCACTAGTATCTTAAGTGCATTGTAAAATTCGATACCAATTTTTTCCTTGAGCACCTACTTCAACATGCTTTGGGTTATTACATATTTGATAGGTTTTTTTTTTTTGTGGATACCTTGCTGAGAATCACGTCGTGTGCGTTAGACAGGCATCATTTCATTACCATAGTAATTTAGGAGACAGAGCGAGGGCTCTCGCGTCGCGCACCCAGTGATTACGAGCGGATATAATGCGCGTACGCAAATCACGGCGACCCCGCCCGTACGGATAAAAATAATTGCATCCGCGACCGGTATTATCTGAAAGCACACTCGATTGCTGGACGATGCCGGTACCATGCAACACGGATCGATAGCTAAACGACTCGTGAAATCATTTCTTATTTTATAATGACTAACCTCGTCTTGTCTTCTGTAAACCTTCATAACAAACCTATCATATTTAGCTATAATATATATTGTTATAATATGCTCAAATAGCTAAAGTGTAAACTGTGGAATCAGACTTGTAGTATATTACGAGCAAGCATTGTTTATTAAAAAAAATCTTAAATATCAGTGTAAAAAAGTTCAACTCCAAAAGGAGTGTGCAAATATTTTTGTTTTATATAATAAAAACATTAGACCGTTTTTTTAGAATTACCCATAGAACGTGTACCGACAGGATGTTCTAATATATTATGCAATTAACAATGTACAAACTCTTCCGCATTAAATTATAATAAAAAAAACTTATTAAGAGCGTAAAAGCCATGAAAAAATGTAGTAGTGCGCTAACTGTCATGGTGATTGGTCAAACGGTTTTCGTTTGATTTATTAACTACATCTAAAAATATCAATATCCATTTCGCTAACAATATTTTTGAGTATTAACGACTTTTCTTGGAAATATATGAGTTATATTCTATATTCATATGAAATTATGTCGTTCAGATAGTTAAAACTAGTAACACGTTACTGGTACGGGGGAACACTGTTCGACGATCTTATTATAATACTAATGAATGCTTTCACGTGTATTGGTGGCACGGTGCGGGGCGGACACGCGTGCGGTCGGCAAGTGCCGGCAGAGACCCTCGTCTTCATATTAGATGTCCATAATGTGCGGTTCTGAACTCCAAAATAATCTTACGCATGTGGGATACAGTGACGGGGGCTCATTCACTAGTTAATTATGTTCATTACATATCATTTAATTAAATAGGCTATACTTATATGAAATTCTAAATAAAATTCAAGTGTATTCTGTTTGGCTAATCTCTTAAATACTTAACTTCATTTTATAAAGACTAACTAACGCTATTGGTGTGTTAAGCCATCACAACTTCACCGGAATAATGGGGCAAGCGCTTAACGCACTTCGCCGCTTGGCAACAAGCTCAAGAGTACCAAAGTGGCCGAACCACGGCTTAGGTTGTTACCTTGGATACAACGTCACGAATCTTACTAAGCTAAACTAGCTAAGCTAATATACTTATATACTTGTATAAGAATTAATGAGGCACACAGCCCCGATAAGATGTTAAATCTCAAATCACTTAGAAGCTGTCTAGATATCAACATGTGATCACCCACTGGTGATACGCTCTGCTTCCCGTGGGACCTTACACGACCAGACCGTCATCTTAGTGCAATTATATATAGAGTCGATTATAAATAGCGTGTGCGCTATTCGATCATTACTTAATTTTGTAATAAAGGGTGCAGGGCGCCGCTCGACGTTGTTCGCTCTCCGTTCGAAACTATTATATGAAGGATCTATACCGCGGCGGCGCGCGCGCATCTTAATACCTCTATTACGTATAAGTATTCCGCTATAGCGATACGAGTAATTAAATAGGAACACCGAAATAAAACAAATAAAAATAGCAAGATATCCTCATTAAAGTTCCTCAACTAAGATTTCATAACAGTATTTTTTATACATTATAAATTCATAAAAGATCTTTACCCAAAATCTTTAAGAGCATTTTCAATGTGCTTAAGAATCTTTAGACATATTTCAATAAGTCAACTATATTTGGCATAGAGGTTTCTGTTTAAAAAGTTTATAGATGAATATTTTTTCTAGATATTATCAACATCCAAATTACGATTTAGGTAAATAGAGTGTGTTACAACATTCTTTAATTTTTTTATATAATATTACGAATGGGATATGTGTCGTATCAAAGCGTGTCATCATAAAAACACTTAAGAACTTTGAAGGCTTGAATAAGCAAAATGCACAGAACACGTACCATACCGAAAGCCAGTCGAGTCTATTGCACCTATACGAACCGGTGTACGGGAAGGAGTGCGGGGGCGCCACTCGCTTGCTCTTTGGATTTAGTTTAATAACCATAAAGCACGCGTCGCTCCCGACTCTCATAGACTATAGAAGATATGTTCGTCACTTACTAATATTTTTTATAATATAATCCCCAGTGTGATTCACAAGCGTTCGTTATTTCGACACAGTAGCTCGCTTTATTACGTCACATCTCAATCAATGATTGTTATTGTGTTTTTAAGTATGTAGCTTTTCTTGCTATGATACTAAGCCATCACATTGCCGTCGACAGTGACCGACAAATAAAATGCATTGATTTTATTGAATCCAGCTGTTTAATTCACATACTACATAAGACACTTTTAGTTTGGAATCAAAGGATCGATTGCTATTGCTACAGTTGTAGTGAATATACTTCTGTAGAACCTATATCGAATCGAATAGATTTATTAAGAATCAAGAATATACTATGATATTTCTTGTAATTCCGACATCTGCGCAAGCGGCAGCGCATTGCAGAGTTGTAGCAGGTTGATTGTCATGATTATTTCATTACTGAGTCGAGCCTCTGAACTGTCCGTTGCACATTACCCGTACGGTATTCTAATAATTCTTTAATATCAGGAACTCTTCAATGCCTGGGATATAGGAAACCGACTGCACCTACATGGAAGGTTTGCTCTCCGCCTGACTCGCTCGTTAATATGATTATTTTGAAACAAGAAGACATGCGAGTGCAGCTTGATTTCAAAGAGAAACTATAATAGATGCTTCAACCAAAAAGGAATGATCATTTAATAGTAGCTTGCTTATATTCCAAGTGGATAAACCATCGTTGGAACTGTTTTATCAGTGTAAGCGTTCATTGAAAACCATTGCGCTTCTCTTCCACCTACCAATTAAAATGTATATCGAAATGCGGGTCGAGAGTTCATTACATTGTTTGCTTCTAATTAATTCATTTTATTACGTGAAAAACATTTGATACACACAAGAGGTTCTGATTGGCAAATTGTTGTAATGAATGAGAAAAGAAGCGTTATGACGCAGAAGGCGGATTAATGAATAAGCAAGTACCTCATTGACGAATGATCAAAAAGTTGGAAGTCCAAATTGATCGTCATTGAGTGTTCATTTTGAATTAAACATCAATAATTGGCGACCGTTCCCGAGGTGGTCAGGTAGGTGGCAGCTGCGCGGAGGTCCGCGGTGCGGCGGCGGCGGCGGCACAACGCTACGCAAAAACATGCCGCTCGGTCACAAGCAAGAAACTAAGAATGCGATGGTATTTCATTAATTCCGATTTACCGAGAAATCATGGAAAATTTCCCTTTTCGGATTTCGTTATGCACAAAATAAATTATTCAAATGTATGTATAAAAACTTGGCCTTTGTTCGTTTGAATTAGTTCCTTTTTTATTAGGATGTCGAGAGAGTTACGATTTTAAAGCTTTTTACAGAATAATTTTAAGACCTAGTGTTATCACTTAATTATTATTCTCATTTTTAATGTCTCTTATACAACATAATTATATTATAAAACCTAGCCTCAGTATAAAATATTATTTAGTTTCAGGTATTAATAATAATGGTACTTGGCTGTAATAAAATGTCATAAAACTGAATATGTAATATGTTACCAAAACGGTTTCTTATCAGCTCTATACACTAGGTATACAATTTACTAAAATTCGGTAGTCACTTTTCAAATAATCGATACGGTTTGTCGTTTATAAATGGTTTGTAATGTACTGGTTTCAATCATACTTACTTGAGTTTAATTAAATATTACTTAAAGTTTTTATGTTACAGATATATATTTTAATAATAAGAATTTGTAGAGAGGCCTAATGACTAAATATATGTTAAATTTCGAGGTCCGTAGCTTCAATGGCAATGCTTTGCCTATTTTCTAAAAAAAAGTGATTCAAGCCAAAGCAAACAGACTAGATTGTTAAATAGATGTGAACAATGAAACAATTGGCAGCCGCCGGTTCTCGATAGGGGTCGCTATTAATAGTCAAGTTCGTACAATTAAAAGGCTATAATGTGTCATTTGTCGCATGATGTCATCAGGTATTTAATTGAGAACGATTGGTTAGAGTGGATGGTAGGGGAACTCTTAGTGAGGAGATAAATTCAACTAATTTTTATCGAGTCGATAAATATTTGCGTTGTGTCTGTTTTTGTTTAGGGCATGACTATTAAATGAAAGTAACATTTTAAACATTTGATTTTGTCCGTAACGTTACAGGTTACTATCATTTTCGAAAATAGTGTCACTGAAATAAATACAGCACACGGTTTAAATCTTGTAGACCGTATCTGAATTTGATACGTGGTCGTGTTAATATATTATTAAAGTAGAACTATTTTTTATATTATAAGATATCTAACGGAGATTTGATGTTTAATTTGAAGAAGAAATAAAAAATAGACATTTATAATTTACTTGACAGTAAGATATTAAATGTAAATACGTAAAGAATTAATGCGGTAAAATACACATGGAAATACTATGTAATTAAAAATAAAACGCACAGAGATACATCGTTTATGATACAAATATTATCGGTATAGACATAATGATATGTAGAAATGTTCAAACAATTAATTTGTAATTATTAAAGTACTGTATGTTTTCAATAAATAAAAGTTTTGGTATATATTAAAATGTTTTTATTTTTATTTTAGTTATTGATTAGGTTTTAATAATAGTTTTCATTATTACTATTCTTAATTAGAAGTCAACCTTTTAGAGAGTGAGAAATATTACCTCACAACTGATTTATACAAATACTCGGAAAAAGGGTTTTAATATCTGCAATACAAATATAGCAAAATTATCTATTTATATTATATATTATTGTTATTAAATACATTATTCAATTTATTATTTTTGCTGAAAAATAGACATATTATGTACAAACAAAATCATAATATTTATCGATATTTAAATGATCGATAAGTGATGGGCAACCTCAATGCAGTCAACGCACATTCATATCAATTGTTAAGAAACTAATGTCGGGATAAACATCGGCCGATCAATTGCCAGGACATTAGTGTAGTCAGATGCCATCTGATAAGGACATTCATCAAGAATATAAAGTGAAAAGTGAACATAGAATCAGTTAAGCCGCTTACAACGATCAATTTTAAATGCGTAATTTATTGATAGTTAATTGTTATTGATTCTGGAACTATTTTCGTTTGTTTATAATTATACTTCATTAGTTTTACTTCGATTTTATCTAAGGCGAAAAAGATGACTCAAACTGCTTTTATAGTTACCTCGACCTTAAGAACGATCTCGTGTCAAGTAAATCCTATTGATATTAAAAAGATAAAGTTTGTGAGGATGGGCGGATGTTTATTTTTATGAAATTTTACAATAATATAGCACATATATTAGATTAACGTATTTCATCGGAACATATTCATTAAATTTACAAAAATATTGTTTAAATTGGCCAAAATAGTAATGAAAAGTGTTAAGTAATGTGTGAAAAAATGTCTGCAATCTGAAAGCTATTTCGTCGTTTGCTAAATAAACGACTCTTATCATTTATAAAGACACAAACTCAGAAGAAATCGCGGGTGGTCGCTAGTTGAACATAACATGCTATAGATAATGCTAACCCTAGACATGTTACCTACATGTCTATTAAACTTAGTGGAGTTGTCGAGACATGTCGGTGAGTGGTCGGCTGTTAATTTTGTAAAGGATGTTCAAAGTTGGCTAGGTAAATAGTAAACGCTTTGTCGCTATACTCTTTGTACTTTTTGATTCATCAGCAGCATAATTTCATTTATCCGAAACCAGGCATAGAACTCGAGGACCGAGCACAGAAATACTTGCGTACCTACCCATTTCGTCTTTTGTACGGTTATAAAATAATACAAGTCACAAAAAAAAATGTTTTAATATCAAATTCTTTGTTTTGGTAACATTATAACGCGTCAGTGTTCAATAATCAATGAGTGGATGACTTCCACATTTTTACAATTTTATACGATCATTTGATTTCAAATGAAACAGGTATAGCTTTTTCATATTAACAAACACACGGTCTACACATTAAGCAATATACATTTATAACTAACGACTTCCCGTGGCTTTATCTGCATTATCTGGCATTATCTCTGTCCAACTCTACCAACGACCAATTTACTTTGACACTTATAATTACATTTCGGCCAATGTAAACAGTATCTTTATAAACTAGTTACAGCTTACGGGCTACATTTTCATCTAAAATCCATTGTATAGTTTTTGCATGAGATGATAACTAATAACAGCATCACATACTTAATATCCGACATAAAACTGACCATGATTAATTACATAAAAGTCGGTTCTATACAAGGATTGAACCTGCGATCGCTTGACGCAGCAACAGGATAAACCAGCTTGTTTGTTTTTATTGATGTAGCCTTCTCTCTGAACAAGACATTATAACTGACCTAACTACGTTCGTTGTGATTAAACGAAACAATAAAATTACATAACGAGTACCTATTGTTATACAGAGGTTATAGACTATATTTTTAATTATTAGTTATCTTAATACAATGGATGCTGCTTAACGTTATGGAGACGGATCGGATGCAATCAATGACTAGTGACCAATAGTGCCGGATAGAGTTACCTCGGAGTGAACAAATAGCGTGTGAGACGGTTGCGCACGCGCCGCCTACTAGACACGCCTACCCCCTCGACATTCTCCGCTATAGTTCACGTACTGACTGCAAGCAGTATCACAGGTTTATTTTAATTTGACGTGGAAAATATAATTGTTAATGAGAAAAAACTTATCATTTAGCTTCCATTCATTCACATGTCAGTTAGTTTGAGAAAAATATTTTAAAATAATACAGGTCAATGTTATCAAATTTTCGTTAATATTGTAAAAACCTATTGTATTGACTTCCATAACTGAATGTTCAGAGATATCGGTTAATAGCGGTTTTGATTAAAACGTGTCATATCCTATAGGTACGTGACACGTGTAGAATTAATACCGAATTGTTTTCATAAAAATGATCTAATTCACTATAATCTGTAGGATGTCTGACTAAAATAAAAAATACAAACACATACTTGAAAGAACTATATACGTCGATAAAGATCTGAAATAGTTTTAATTGTCACGAATTAATATAAATATAAAATAATGTAAGTACTTATTCATCTCTCATCTCTATTAGTACCACCTGAAACACATTATCATGCAATATTATACGGCCGCTCTTAAACATAAAGTTCTGATGGTTGCAGTACTGTAGATCTCAATATAGAGAGCTGTCACAAACAGCCTGTCAATCGACTGGTTATGAAAGACCTATCAACATAACATCTAACCCAGAGCACAGAAGTGCCTCTAACGAGTTCATTATATATAAAGATTAGCTTTCCCTTACTTAATACTATGTTAGATTACTGCAAGAACTTTATCAATTCAATCTGACGAATGCAACAAAACATGTCATATTGGATATTTTCTATGACAGTATTATGTCACCGGTTGTAACGTATTTTAGAACGCGGTGCCTTACTTACATGTGAACGAAAAATATTCGCACAGAAAATAGAATAATGATTTATCGTCATACCAGAAGCGAAGAGTTCAATAAAAACTTGTCATGTGAATAAAAGTTAATGTACACGTCTAAAAACTGTTCCATATGAAATCCTAATGAGTGACAGAATGCTGTCACTTGCGTCAAACGTCTAATATCTTTATTTCAAAAGAGAAAAGCATTCGCAGAAGCAACCTCACACGAAAAGAGAACAAAACTCATTAACACTCATTCTGGATACTTAAATAATGAATATAGATACTTTAAGATGGCATCGAGTGTGCATAACTTAAAACGTTGTTTATGAAGAAAGTTTCTTGCAAGTCGTATCACTTGTATATCAATTCGTTTTAAATCTTGCAAGTATTTCCATAACTATAAAGTATTCGCAGTAAATAATCCTTGAGAGTTTAGAAATCTGTTAGTTCTATTATTTTTATAAAAGTAAGTCGAATTTTTTATACATTTTAGTTTTTAAAATATGCTATCTATATCAAAATTATTTCTTTTTAATAAGTCTATAGCTATTCCAAATAGAATAATCTGTACTCAAAGTTGATACGAAAAATAAGCGATGGTAGCTCAGTACTTAGCAGCAGTAGACACTGCGTCGATCGACCTAGATTCGAATCCTTGCGAATAAGCCGCAGCTTTCAGTGAAGAAAAACGTCTTGGTCAAACCCTAGCATGGTGGTAGACCTTTTTTTCGGTCAGTCAGTCAGTTCTTTTCGGTTAAGCGCGTTTATCATCTTGGACCACGCCGTCATTTTACATCAAGTAGAATTGTGGTGAAACATAAATTATAGTAGTATGTATAATAATGAAAAAATACTCACAAGAAAGTAGACACATTTAACGAATGAATTATTATTAATTGTGGTCCAGGCAAGGACTGATGTCACTGTAACCTTATAAATATTATAACAGAATTAAAATCCAAAAATTTATTCGAAAGTAAAACGCATCCACAGTAAAATAAATTAAAAACGCGTAAATAATAACCCTCGTTGTGATATTACAAAGAGTGAGTCGCGGCGAACATTTATCTTCTGATCGGTCGTGTAGTTACGTATAAATGTAATTTGTTTGATTAACGTGATAAGTTAATTGGGCTATGAATATATAATAGGAGTTTAATTATGACAAGGGTTGAACAAGTCGATATTTTAAATAGATAAATTCAATTATATGTATTTCTTTAAATGAATCAATAGCAAAAGAAAATCGAGATGCCTGAAAATTGTACAAAACGTATGAATCCTTCAGCTTCAGGCTGGCATCATTGAATGATCTTGTCATATAAGTATAGTTTATTTCTAAATATTGATTATTGAACATTATAATTTAAATGCTAGACCTTTTGCACTTTTGAAATTACCGTGTATCCATATAAGTAAATCGTTATTTGACGTGAAATAATATTGTAGAAGCAAAAGGCTCAGTTAAACGGATGTTATTTCAAATTGCAATTAGTTTTAAATAAAGTAAAGCCTGTGCTTATCTATATGACTAACATAAATATTATAATTATAATTTGCAGCTTCGTTGCTTATGCAAATGCCAACACGCAAGTTGATTTTTATGATGCGATATGGCAACGATAGTGTTGCTGTCGAGGGGTACTTTGTCTGACCCCAAAGCGATTATTCAAATGTATGTAATTATGCAGCACGTCGTAACATGACGATAGTTGTTATAGATACAACTAATTTATTGTTTATGAAGAAAAATTGCACAATCTCTGTAAGCGACGCAGCATAAACATTGGCGGCGCGTGGCGCGGTAATCTGACGCCACGCATACGTTGTAAGGACAAACCAAATTTCGGAATTTTTTGTATTTTAATTTTGATGTTTTTGATATTAATCGACATATTTAACATGTAATTATTATGTATAAGTAATTTTCTATTGTTTATGAACATTTAGGAATAGGAATTGGAAAGATATATTATTAATTGTAAAAGTACATATTAGAAAACTTAAATACGCGAATTATAGAAAATGGGTAATTTTATGCTTGAATTATGTGTAATATGATACATAATTAACGAACAACATAAATAAATAGGTATTAGGTATATAGGTTCGTCATAAATGGAAAATTAAGTTGTAAGATTCTAAAATTTCGTTGTAAAATTGTATGTTTTTCGCCAATAACTTTGCTATTATTAATTGTATAATTTATATGAAAATTGCATTATATAAAGCCCTTAAAGACGTACATAATAATATATAATACTTTGTAATTAGTTACATATTTAATAAGATATAACGTAAAAACTGCACGATCGATAGTGAAAATTGTAAACCGCGATGTTAAGAAATTGCACAATTCATAGGGGCTCTCATTACGGTATAGCCTCGAAGTACCTAAGCTCGAACGAGGCGTTACCGGCATGTTGTATAGCAGCAGCAGTATAGCAACAAGCAAGAAATAAGTGCGACAAAAGTGAAAATAGTGTTACAAGTGAAAGTATTGTGAATAGTTTGTGATTGGTTACTCAGACCATCTCATCGTCAGAATGTCAATCATCTGAATGTCAATCGTTTGAATGTCAATCGTAGTATCAATCGTGATCTCTGGTCTGAGCTAACCTATTGTATTGTATATTGTATATTGTGTATTGTGTACTTTGTACCTTGAAGATTCTGGAATAAACGCAGTGTTTTGTGTCAACGTGGGGTTTTCACTTCCCGCCAGCGTCCCGAATCCTACCTATACGAAGCCCGTGGTTTTGGCTCTCGAGCCGAGTCTCGGTGCGTTCGTAATAGTTTTGTTGGTCCTTCGAGCCGGATTGGGACACACACATCGAAGAAGATGCCCACTACACGTTCACCGAGACAAAGCCGCAAGGGTGAGTCGGACGAAACCTCGACCACTGATTGGTCATTGTATACACCGACCGAGACAAGCTCGGCCACAACTACGTCCGCCACCACAAAGAAGACTGCACCGTCGACGGCGTCAATTCGAACACGATCAGCTACTGCAGCCGCATCACAGGACACATCGAGGATGCCCGCACCGAAGAACATTGGAGGACCAGAAGAGGTTCCACCGTGCGTTGCTTCGGTACCTACAACATCGAAAGCTGCGTGTACGAAGCCGAGGAACATTGGAGGACCAGAAGAGGTACCACCGTGCGTTCCTTCGGTACCACGCGCCACAGTCACAAGGTCAGTCAAATCGTCAAGGTCAAAACTATTGGAGCTCGAAGCAATGAAGAAATTGGAACTCGCTCGATCTGCTGCTGCCTTGGCACAAATAGAACTTGAAATGGTTCAGTGCCAATCCGAAGACGAAATTGACGATGAATTGGAACAAGAACGGTCCACACACGTCGAACAGTGGGTCAACCAAAGTACGACGTACTTAAAGGATGACAAACCACAGGAGGAAGTCGCAAAGAAAAGCGACATTAAGGAACTCGCGGATGCTTTGATCGCCGCGACACAAGCCACAAGAGCAGCTGCACCGGCCGCACCGTCGAAGTACGCCGATCTGCCAACCTTCACTGGAGCGCCGGAAGAATGGTTGCCTTTCATAAGGACGTACCGGGATACCGCAGCACAATTCTCCGACGAACAAAATATGGCTCGTCTGAGGCACTGTCTACATGGAACGGCAAAGGAAACCGTTCGTCGTTTAATGTTCGCCGCATCCAACCCTGAGGAAGTCATCACTGCATTGGAAAGGAGGTTTGGTAAACCAGACCGGCTCGTGCTAGCCGAATTGGAAAGTATAAAGGAGTTGCCTCGCATCGGGGACTCACCTAAGGACATTTGCATGTTCGCCACTCGGGTTAGCAACGCCGTAGCTACAATCGGCGCTCTGGACCTACCACAGTACCTCTACTCACCGGAAGTCGGCAGGAACATAATTCAAAAGCTGTCACCTATGTTACGAGGCAGGTGGCTTGACTACACCGCCGGGAACAAAGAAGACCCGGAACTCGTGAAACTGAGGAAGTTTCTAGAACACGAAGCGGATCTGTGGTCATCGCTCGCACCCATAGAAGCCGCAACTACGAACAGGAGGTATACCAATACAAGGCAGGTACATACCACACAGTCTCAGGTGAGCACCTCTCACAATAAATCATTTTGTGTATACTGTGATAAGAATGATCATCGTATAATTGAGTGCCGTAGGTTTAAGGAAACAACCACCGACAAAAAGTGGGCGGTGGTTAAACAGAAGAGGCTCTGTTTCAAGTGTCTCGGGCAGAAGCACTCCCGAGATAACTGCAGGGGACCATTGTGCAGGAAGTGTGGACGACCGCATCACACCATGCTGCACGCTGAGGCAAACCGAACACCACAGGAGGGGCCTGCGCCGCGACCATCGAGCAAGAGTCCAGCGCCGCGACCTCCGAGGGAAAAGCCCGCATCACATGAGTCATCGACCGAAAAGCCCACGCATCGTGACTCATCTACGAAATCGGAAGACATTGCGATCAAGAGCGTCTACGCCGCCGCGGATGGAAAAGAGGTCTACCTGAAGATGATTCCGGTAGATGTCTACGGACCAGCCGGCTCCACACGCGTTCTCGCAATCCTGGATGAGGGATCCACCGTGTCCTTGCTGGATGAAGAGGTGGCTTGTAGGATCGGAGCTGAAGGGAAGCCCGACCTACTCGTCCTGGAGACCGTCGGAGGGAAGCTCATCGAAAAGAAAGACTCGCAACAAATCGACATTAAAATAAAAGGAGCTCACCGACGGGACAAACGAACATTGAAGGGAGTCCGGACCATCTGCGGCCTCAGGCTGGCACCGCAGCGCGTCAGCTTGGATGTCATCGAGAAGTGTGAACATTTGAAGAAAATGAACGAGTTGGTCTACAGCAAGGAGAGGCCTGCTCTACTAATAGGACAGGACAACTGGGAATTAATTGTTTCAAGAAAGATTATCAAAGGGAAATCCAACCAACCAGTTGCCAGTCTCACCAGTCTTGGCTGGGTACTACATGGTTGCTGCTCCACAAACAACGCTTCACCGGTCAAGTTCGTGAACCATTGCCGACAGCCGGATGAAGACCACAGTATTGAAGAAATGATAAAGCAACACTTCGATTTGGAATCAATCGGAATACAGCAGCGCCGCCCCAGCAACGACGCAGATGATAGAGCTCTCAAGGTTTTGGAGAGCACCACAAAGCGACTACCCGATGGGAGGTTCGAGTCAGGGCTACTATGGAAATCCGAGAACGAGGGATTACCGAACAACTACGCACTGGCTCACCACCGTTTGAAGGGCATCGAGAAGAAGCTCGACCGGGACGTCGCATTGAAGGAAGAATATGGGAAACAAATACAGCACCTTCTGGATAGCGGATATGCAGAAGAAGCACCGGCCAGTACTACAATAGGAAGAACGTTCTACTTGCCACATTTCGCCGTGGTACACCCTATGAAGAAAAAGATTCGTATTGTTTTCGATGCAGCTTCAAAATATCAAGGGAAAAGTTTGAACGACGCATTACTCCCGGGACCCGATCTGCTGCAGTCTCTGTTCGGGGTCTTATTACGATTTCGGCAGGGACCGGTGGCAGTAGTCGCCGACATCAAGGAAATGTTCCTCCAAATAAAAATAAGGAATGAGGATAGAGACAGCCTCCGATTTTTGTGGAGAGGCGAAGATCGTGAATCAAGGCCCAAAGAGTATCGGATGACGTCTGTCATTTTCGGAGCAGCATCATCACCGGCCACAGCGATCTTCGTAAAGAACCGAAACGCAGAGGAACACCGTAATAAACATCCCGAGGCAGTACAAGCAATAATAAGGAATCATTATATGGATGATTACCTACAGAACTTCTCAACGGTTGAAGAAGCAATCCACACCGCGGCGGCAGTAGATACCATCCACAGGAAAGCTGGTTTCGAACTTAGACAGTGGGCCAGCAATAGTCAACGAGTACTGGACGGATTGAAAAAAGAAGAAACGTCACCGACCAAAGTAGCGATCGGGACTAACGAAGAAAAGACGCTCGGACTACGTTGGATGATTCAAGAAGACGCATTAGCATTCAATAGTAGCTTGCGTAATACCCCGAGCGACGTTATTGAAGGCAACAGAATGCCTACAAAAAGAGAAGTGTCGAGCGCCGTAATGTCGACGTTCGATCCTTTAGGTCTTATTGCACCTTTACTAATCAAAGGTAAACGTGTATTACAGGACATATGGCGGGCCGGCACCAAATGGGATGAACCTATCAACGAGGAGGCGCACCACCAGTGGCTCGAATACATCACCAGCTTGTCTACGCTACAGGAACTCAAGATACCCCGATGCCTGATGCCGACAGCGGGAGCGGGACAGCTACACACCTTCGTCGACGCCAGTGAAACAGCGTACGCAGCGGCGTGCTACTGGAGGGTGGAGACGAACGGCATACACGTCGCACTCATAGCAGGGAAGGCGCGGGTGTCGCCAACGAAACCTGTGACAATACCGCGCTTGGAACTGCAGGCGGCGTTACTTGGAGCAAGACTCGCGAGATCAGTGACGGAAGAAATGGACATGGAAATAACCGCCCGATATTTCTGGTCTGATTCCAGCACGGTACTCCAGTGGCTGAAGGCAGATCCCCGGCGGTTCAAACCTTTCGTCGCGCACCGTCTCGCCGAGATTGAAGACCTCTCAAAGCCACACGAATGGAGGTGGGTGCCAACGAAGGAAAATCCGGCCGACATCGCAACAAGGGAAGCGCCACGACACTTCAAGGAAGACAGCAAGTGGTTCGTCGGGCCTGACTTCCTCCGCCGGCCAGACGCAGACTGGCCTCAGAAAACCTTCCACCGGATCGAGGCGACCGGTGAAGAGAAGAAAAGTGAAACCGTCCTGACAACAACAACAAAGAAGGAAACCGCAAAATATTGGAAACAACCTAGAAAGAAAAAACGACACAGAAAAATCGACGGGAAAGAAGCTCGTCAACCACAACAGGGCGATATAGTAATCATCGCCGATTCCTCGCTGCCCCGCAACACTTGGCCCAGAGGAGAGGTCATCGCGTGCCACCCCGGACCCGACGGCAGAACACGAGTGACGGACATCCGGACACCGAGAGGCGGAATCCTGAGGCGTCCAGCATCGCGTCTCATCGTCATCGTGCCTGCAGCGTCGCGACCGCAAGAGGGAGTGCACGACGGAGCGTACACTCGGGGGGAGACTGTAAGCGACGCAGCATAAACATTGGCGGCGCGTGGCGCGGTAATCTGACGCCACGCATACGTTGTAAGGACAAACCAAATTTCGGAATTTTTTGTATTTTAATTTTGATGTTTTTGATATTAATCGACATATTTAACATGTAATTATTATGTATAAGTAATTTTCTATTGTTTATGAACATTTAGGAATAGGAATTGGAAAGATATATTATTAATTGTAAAAGTACATATTAGAAAACTTAAATACGCGAATTATAGAAAATGGGTAATTTTATGCTTGAATTATGTGTAATATGATACATAATTAACGAACAACATAAATAAATAGGTATTAGGTATATAGGTTCGTCATAAATGGAAAATTAAGTTGTAAGATTCTAAAAATCTCTATCAAAGATTGCCGGAATTTTAATGGTTTTTATTACTTTTGGATTTGGTCTCGGTGCGTTCATTTTACAGTATAACTCTGAATATTCATATATAACTGACTTTATTTGTCTATGGATACTAAAATTTACTTGAATATAGAAAAACGATTTAACTGACGATAAGTAGAACCGATGGTAATTGTTAATAGAAATCGAAGTCATCTGCAGTAGCGGGTATTACAGTAACTGGCACTAACAACATAACTAACTGAGTGATTGTGACAAGAGTTCTGTTACTTCTGTAGGTATACGCGTTCTGTGTGATACATTACGTATGACAACGTATAGAGTGTGCAAGTAGATATGCTGAATTTACCAATGGTCATTTTCATAGCGTAAGAGATATTAAATAGCCCTATACCGTTATCAATATGAAGAGAAAATAGATGTGAAAACACCACTACTTATATACTTTTATGTATTCTCTATAGTAATCAAACCGATGATTTTGGTTGATTAGAGATACAATGCTTTTTTTATACTCGTAAGAATATAAGAATAAGAAAATTTTCAAAGCCTCATACAGTTTTTATATAATACATTTTTATTCATACTTTTATTGTATGTTTTATTAGCAAACTTCTAAGCATCTTTTTCGATTTTCCAATATTACAGCATAAATGTATGAATTTGTTTTGTGGAATGAGGAACCACCACTTATAGTACAATGGCAGTAACCTCGAGCAGTGACATTACCATACAATACTACTATACAGATAAATTAAACAAACAGATCAATAATATAACTTTTATTATGATTTTTTTCGTATAGGTTAAGCCTTTAAAATATGTCAAAGCATAAAGAAATATTTAAAAGTGTGAAAAGTCGCGAGGTCACCTGAAGGTATATAAAATATTCTTTTATTCATGTCATTTTCGAAAAAAATAGGAGCTAGGGATTTATGAATGCCTTCAACGTTTTAAAACGATCTCGATTATTGAAAAAGCGTAAATAATTCTGACTTGTCTTAAACTAAGATCTTTGGCTACTTCTTGATTGCTATAATTATAATGTTTATATATAAAAATCTTCTATGCGTGTGTATGCGACTGAACTCCTCCTAAACGGCTGGACAGATTTTTTTTTAATTTGATGTTTATGTCTTCAGGTGGATTCAAGAAAGGTTTAGATTCACAAATGAACTTGCTAGGTGGCGCTGAGATATGATTCTAGGATTTGTATTATCAGGGCAGGACATCGTCCTCCGGCCCCGCTAGTCTCTATATTAATATGTTATGGCAGAAGATTAGCTGTCATATTGTTTAACGGAAAGATAACAGATTCGAAGTCGAACACTGTTTTTTCCATAATGTAGTAAGGCTGTACTTAATTAGTATCTTAATAGCGTTCATTACGCAAATATATTTTTGTAAGTGTACAGTTGATTATATTCTAAATGTAGCAATAAGTTATTGCAATAATGAATGAATGATAATATATGTGCCGGTATGAACGGGTGGCGCCTGGTGGAGTGACGGCGCGGCGCGGCGGTGTGCCGGAGCGGCGTCCCCTCCGCAACAGGTGCGGCTCCTGACCCACATAGCTGAAACACCTGACGTTATCACCCGATGTGTTTGCACAGACGATAAATGTATGAATACCGTGAATATATTCCCCGCATCGACGTCGTATCACGTCGCTGCGAATTTCTTAGAATATTAATTTTTTATTTGCTTAGCGATATCATTCGAGTGCGCTGTATTCAGGTCACTTCGATATATGTCACAGAATATTTATTTGCTTAAAATATATTTTATAGTATAATATGTCAGTCATGTCAACCCGTAAAAATATAAGCAAGTTTGATTATTTCAAGTCTTACGATAATTAACAGCTAATAACTTTAAGACAAACGAGGAGGGTAATGAACATAAATCGGCATAAGTAGAATTCAAAAAGGTGCTTCAGACTTCGATGGAGAAGCAAGCATAATAAACATAAAGCATTCTTTATACAGCTCTGGATGGTGAAATGAAATCAGGCACCTGTCAGTGTATTCTAGTCTCTACATTTCAGAATCATACGCTGAATGACGCTCCATGAATATTTAGCAAGTGAGATTACAATTAGACCCTAGTATACGTAATGATAAGCATATAATGTTTCAACAATTCATTCTACGTTTCAAAATGCTAGAAAATTATTTCTCGAATATTTTAAGGCTTTGCAAAAATATAGCTCGCTACATTGTTGCATTGCACGTGAAGCTCAAATGTTATTCGAAACATTTCAATCACTAATTTATATGTTGATATATTTAAATAGAAGTCAATGTAACTAATAACAATAAAAGTATATAATGAATGTAATAAGGACGTACATATTTTTTACCCTAAATTAATTTTCACCAATTAAATACATGATAAAAACAGTATTAGTATGGACACAGGAGAACCTGTTGCATTCGATTGCTGAATAATGGAGAGATGACGTAATTATATCATATATATATGTATATATCGATAACAGATATCAATAACTAAATGTAGTTTTCGATTGTGTTCGGTTTGTTCCGGTCTCAGGTACATGTGTACTTACGCGATATTCTTATCATTTGAATTTCATCCATCCATCTATTCAACAAAATAATGTCCTCGGCTGGATAACGGACTCTTTCAAAAACTACCACAACGCAATCGCAATGTCTTGCGCTACTCGTTTTCAGCGAATTCCTGAGTAATTAGCTCCATTCATCATTACTTCAGTCTAGCAATTCTGAGGATTATTTTGTTGACTTGGGTTTTGCGGATCTCTCATTTCTGATTTGATCACAGCGTGAAAGTCCGAGCATGTCCCTGTTTATTGTCCCTTTGAGTACTTTGAGCTTTTTCGTGTGACCTAATATTAGCAACATTTCTTGAACCATAAACCTTTACGGTCAATACAATACACACAGGTCAAAGCAATTCATTTTATCAAACCGCGGTATCTTAGAAGAGGAATTAATTAGTAATAAGTAAATTTTATACTTATGTCAATTTTCATACAAAATATCAAAGTTATTGACGACATTCATTAACTAAGGAACTAAAGAGTACAATTAGCAATTCTCACACTTCTCATTATAAAACCTAAAAGGGATCAAGTAATCGCAAAACACATTAAAAGTTTTATTTAAACTAAATTATTTTATTGTAATTTTATCACGACTCGAAAGAATCTCCGACTCGAGTGTTATCGCACGACAACAACAACTAATGTAAATAAAATTTATTCAGTATTAAGATAACAATATGGATAAACTCAATTCCAGTCACTAGTATGTCATTTTATATGATTTCAAATAGACAAACTTTGAGGAAGGCCAAATGTTACGTAAACAATTATATGGCCTTGTTAGTGTCTGTAGTGGCTGTAGCAGCTGGTTGTACTGACTGGAGGTTGGATCAGCTTTCAATATATTTACTCTTTAAATTAATATTTCAATACATAAATCTCACTATAATATGGTGTTACGAGAATATTTCTTAAGCCTTTAGTCTTCCTTACGATGTTTTTTTTAATATTTAAAGTTATATATGAATTGCGTTGATATTTTTTCTGTGTAAAATTAGCATTCAATCTCTATTAAACGCTTTACTTGATAATTTAAAGGAAAATATAGCTGTTAAGAGAGATGAAACAACTCTAAAATAAGTGTTGTTAAGAAAGCGCCGCACCAGTGTGCACGTTTCATATTAATACGTACATTTTCACTTTCGCCAGCCTTCAACAGTTCACCGACATATGTTCGATAAGTTTATGCTAACTATCCACACGTGTGCTTAATATAATCCTACCTGACTGAGATCCATAGGTCCTGCTCGACTGTGTGTGTGTAAGGCGCTACACAACACTGCAACAAGTTTCGTCCAAGTCCCACCAATAACTACACACCAAAACCACACACTTCAACTCGGAATAGTTCTTTACAAGACTAGTATAGTTCTAAAATACCCTTGTAAATGACATAACAATTAGGCCATAAACTTAAAATCCGGTCTTATCTGAGTGATAAGTCATTAGGAAATCAATTATTGTTACGATTTTAGTATATCGGTATATTTAGAGTATTTAATGTTTCCGAAACAAAAGTCGCCGGCCTCATACATTCATATTTTCATTTTCCATCACAATTATACATATTTTAATATAATAACATATCATTTTGATTTACTTGTTTATGTTATACAGATGGATATTTGTAAAATACAGCTATAAATTTCATCAAATTTAATTAAAATATCATTAAAGCATTTTTTTAATTATTTGTAGTACATTTAATTGTTAATTGTCACTTACAGGAATATATTGATAATGAATAAGTGGGTTTGCGCACTGCACAATAATTTCACATAAAACACGTCGGCAAGTAAACAGTGCGACGGACACCTGTATGTATGGATAATATAAGGAATCCCGGACTTAATAACGAACATAGCACGTAAACTGTTTGCGCTGAACATTCACCGGCAGAAATCGACGACACCCGGAACATTACCTACATGATATCTATAGATAAATAAGTTCAAATATTTCCAGTTATTCGTATTAAAAATAATTATTATTTTCTTCAATGTGACAAAGAAATCTAATAATTACTTAAATAAATCATTTATATATTGTAAATATACTATTACCTTTTCCTATATTTATATATAATGTTATATAGGACTTTTAAGCAGAACTTCACAATAAAGTAGACGTTAGCTAACTGTTAAAACTGTATAAATAGAATCCACTTCCATCAACAAGGTACATAATCGGATTTTGTACCACCAAATTAAATAATCACCGATTTTCACATTTGAATTTTACTGTATTAATGGAATGTAATAATTAACATTATTTAATTTGATCAAAAAAATATACCATACGTTTTTACTAAACGGTTTACGTTCTCTGTGAAGTCGAAGATAATCGATGTTTACACGAGATGATAACTCGTCGATATGGAGAAAGTTATCGCGAGTAAACACATCGATACATTTATATGTGCCTACGAAGTACCTCGTCGCTTATAACTGTTTTAACTTTACGACCACAGTGTGTACCAGAGAGATCAAGGGATACAGAGCCTGTCTACATTACAATTACATATAAAATAATTTATTATACCCCAATAATAAATACCTAGGAAAAAAATACAGTACACGTTACATTTTACTTACAAACCTTTATGTGACTCCTCTAATTAGAATGAACAAATAATTTTTTAAACATTTCAACACGTACACAAAATGTTTAAAAAGCTCTTATCCTATGTTTTTATAAGCTATTCGTATCCGTACATTTTATTTTCTATCACATAATGTTTCATGTTCTATATGAATCTTATATTATCTCATTATCTTGAATGAATTATTCTTTCCGTCACACTAAACAAACAACTGTGAAGTTAATTGTAACATCTAAGTTCCATTACATTTTCAAAATATTTAATAGTTTCGACTATATTTACAATGTCTTATTAGGTCATTCTGTTCCATTAAAGCATATTGATAAAGACTTGGCGACCGTCTGTGTGGAAACAACAAACAGAAATATAACTGAATATGTATAATTTAATTTGTATGTCATTAATAGCAAGCCTTAATCTTATGTGACATACTCAGCGCACGCGTTAGCCAACAATTAAATCAGTTGAGCAATGTCTCTTTAATTCTATCGAAGGCTAACTAATTTTGTATTTTGTAGTGCTTTTAATCAGGACATTTTAGAGTACATGCCCGAGTATATTAATATCAAATATGGCGACAGATGTTCCATACAAATACCACTGTAAAAGTCCATCATATCAAGCTTTGTTTTACAGGTTTAATTCATCAACATGTGTTTAACAAACATGCCAATACATAACACAAAGTTGTATGTATAATACGTATGAAAACAATTATGTGGATGGATGGAGGAGCAGGCGGCGGCGGCGGCGGCCATCAACCGATATCGTTTTCAAATATTTGCACAAAGCAATTACTTTGTAACAGTTTTACTTAGAGCAACTAATTGAAACCGCCACTTACTTTATAATAACATCCATTTTAATCAAACCAATGACTATATTATTCCGTTTATCAAGTTATACATTTAAACATTGTAAGGATAGATGGATGTTTCACGCAAAAAGTGTTGAATAAATGTTCACGAAACTTGACAGTAATATAATTTATACGTAAGAATAACACACATCTATATAAATGCTATAAGTATTGCCACCTGAGAGCTACACGAAGGTAATGTTTGGTGTGCTGATAAAGTCGCGGTCGGCTGCTAGTGATACATAAATATATGATACAACATTATCCGCATTGTGATTATTTAAAAATAATTTATTTTCAATGCACACTGAAAGAAGTCATTTTCAAGTTAAATATATTATATTGTAGAGGCTCGGCTTGTTCCAATCATTATTTTATTGCAATTCGTGTACGTTTGCTCATTTCATTGAACCCGTGGGATTTTGTCCAGTATTGAGTCATTTACTAGCTATATTATAATTCTTATAGGTAGTAATATAAAATCACAGCTCCTTGCGTTCTATAATCATTTTCATCTATCATCATTGGGATTTACATCTATTTCATTCAGACGGTTTAATCAGTATTTGTGGAAACTCCTCTGTTTGTGGCAATACTATCTACAATTAGTCTTAAATGTGGCAAAAATAAGTGTTTTCTCATCATAAATGTGTAGACAAAAACTTTTCTTATGTGTTCTATCGTCAAGTGTGTTGTATATTCATTTTAAATAACGTATGGTATAATATTACTTAATTTTTTTATAGTACATGATTGAACACGCAAAATTGAAATAAAATTCAATCCATAAGAGAAAACTTTAATAGATATCCCATGCAAATTACCAATAAAATTAGAAAGAAATCCGGTGTTGTCGAGGGCCGGAGGTCAGCCGCGTCCTCTCGTGAGTCCTGGCGCGCCTGTAACACGGGAAGAGTCTGTGTGAACCGCTGACTCATCTCTCATAGTTAGCTAAATGTAGTCTGCTTAGAGCATACCTACTGCGGGTGCACGCGTGGGAACAACTTTTCGGATACCATGAATTCTGTTTTATATGGAATCACTTTATTCAAATAGAAAAAGCTGTGTATAATTTTACTACCTCTTGTCAATTAAGACATTACTGGAAGCCAAATTCTATCATACTTTGTAACGTAGAAGAAAAGATAAAAAACTCTGCATTTTATTATAAGTATATCATTTCTAAATCAAAACAACATTATTCAATTTAGACTCTAATAAGTTGCTTATGAATGTTTAAACAGACTGGTCCAGAAAACAGCTCGGTCATCGACAAAAACCGGTAAGAAGCGCTATCGGGTTTTTACATACATTGTTGTTACAGATATTTATTTTACACAACCTTTTCTAACAAATATACAAACAAAGTGTCATTTCCAGTCAATCCTATTATTCATGAAATGATTCACCATATAAGAGTAATTTCAATTTAAGTCTGCTTAACATGGTGCTTTAATTTATTGTCCAGCAAATCAGTCATATGCTTTCGGACCCTATTGTAAAACTTAACACTATTACCTAAAAATCTTTTACTGATCTTACTCACTTCCAAAAATAGGATGGCAATATTTTGATCATTTCTAGTAGTATTTCAAATCAACGTAGTTTTTTACAAATTCTCTATCTTACCAAAATGTCTAAGCGTTATTTAAATTTGTTTCTTCAGTAACAACTCAAGAATTAAAATGAACTAGAGAAACTTTTCCCTTTTATACTTTCCAGCCTTTTTTACGATTTACATGAATATTTAAGACATTATTTCTGCATTTCACTTTTTTACTCTTAACCAAAGCTCACCAACTTTGGTAAATTCTGTTGACTCGTGCCAAAGGTACCACTCATAGATAGACGTTATACAAACTGTGTGGTTTATATTAGTCCAATAATTAAACGAGTTCAATAATAAATTATAGATAATTATTTATACACGATATGAAAATATCCCCTGTTATTGGAATTCATTGTGATTCTAGTTTGAAGTGTTACCGTGAACGTTTTGGCGGTAAGTGCGCGTTATTTACCAATCATTCATTAAAATCGTTTTAAAACTCGTTTAAGTACTTGCTTTGGCTAAATTATTACTAATAATGTGATTTTACAACATTTGACGTTTTACAGTTTTAAATGATTAAACAAAAAGATCACATATTAACGGTGGTCGTAATACATATATTCTATAAACACTCGTGCATTCCCTTATAAGTATATTCACGAAGAGCTACAACATTATATTTAACTAGCTTTTGCTCGTGACTTCGCTTGCATTGATGTAGACTTGACCGAACAGTGGGCAACATTACTTTTTTCAAGTTAGAAGGTGTATGCAAATTGTTATGATCAGATCGTTTGAATAGTGAAGCCGTCAAACCGTAAGAAGCTAACAAACTCACATTCACATTTATATTTTTAGTTACGGTTCATATTAATTGTTAATATATTTCATCATGTCTATTATGTCAATAAAACCTCACATTAATGTCATTGTAATTAAGAATAGCGCGCTACTTATCATATAGCTTTACTATTTCAAAAGGATATACATAATATTGGGAAATCTTACAAAAAAAAACAGTGTTTAATAGATACAATCCGTGTTTAGTAGTTTAAGTCGGATTAGACGAAGAATGTTTGGTGTCCAGTAGACAATACTACGGCAACTATGATGTCACAATCATCATTTGAAGATGTGATGTAAAATTATTCCTCTGCTCCCTGATAACCTAAGCAATTCTTATTTACACGAAGTAGTTCAGAATAAATCAAAGATATGATTTTTATGTTAGGTCTTGTCTTGGCAATCACATAAATAACATAGATGTGAGATCCGACGGTACGAGACGGTCACAGCCGCTCCAGCGCGCGATAACTCACAGTAAGCGTAATGGTCGCGCGCCCGATATCCAATAGATCCCAGTTTTAGCTAACAATATCGTAACGTAACATAACCGAACAACTTTACCAACGTTCACGTGAGAAACACACGATGCGGTATTACAAAACCTCTTTATCCTTTTACATATCTCTAGTAGTTTCATACTTTTTATTTTGGAACTGACTAGCGTTGTTGAGCTAAAGAGCGTTCATAGCTGTGGCTCGTTCAAGCATTATTAATTTTTGATTTGATTGCCCTTCCCCAAGTAGTTAGACAGTATGTGCCTATTGATTGACAACGTGCATAATAAATGGTTTATAGCAATATATAATCTGCCACGTCTATAAGATTTTTTAAATGTAAATCATGTATACGTACACTAATATTAATATTACAGTTTTATAATGAAATGAGAGATTATTGTCCAATATTCAACGGTATTAATGCGTTGAAGGACAGGGCAAATGTTTCAAGCAATGAAATTGTCACAGCACAATTGTCAATAACTCTTCGATGTTAATTTGTAACAGAAAATTTCATATGTTTTGTTTTATGCCCACTAAGAGTTACAAAGTTCGCACTAAGTTAGGTTGTGCAGTTTGAAAGGTTCCCTGACAGGTATCACCAAAAAATAAAAGTACAGTACCATCTGTGTACGAGACTGTGCGTCCATTATTAAGTTTCAATGCACGACAATCATTAATGTGTGTTAAGAATAAAGTTGGGCCTAGAATACTGGCCTGTATGGAGTGATCCATACTCTATAGTGCTCTCATAGCTTACAACTTCATCAACTTTAACACATTGTGTCCTGCGGGAAAAATAATCAATGTGACTGTATTTCCCGTACACCTAATTTTTCAAGTTTCTCAACTACAAGAGACCGGATCAAAGGCCTTGGTAATGTCTAAAAATATTCCTAAATGCTTTTTCCTCTTGTCTAGTTTGTTCACAGTGTAGTCTGTAACTAAACGGACTACGTTAATTGTAGATTTATTTAGACGAAAATCATACCGATTGGTACTAAAAATTTTATTTACATCCAAAAATTTTTATGAGTCTGCCATTTATCACACGCTCTAAAATTTTTGATATTAATAACAAAACTGTAATGGGCCTAAAGTTTATTGTTTAACCACCTTTATGTATAGTGTGTATATATAATATATTATATAATAGCCTTGCTAATCATATATTATCTCGAGCTAATCGTAACTGACAAATACTTATATGTGGCGAATTGTTGTTATTCTAGCTTTAACAATTACTTTATTATTCAGCCAGTATTGTTCATTTCTAGTTTTTACTTTTATTTTTTTAATCCAGTAATCATTTAATTTTCGATGGCTGGCTATTTTAGATCTAATTATTTGCAAATAGTCTACATGTATGTATATATAGATTTGCTTAATTGAAATAAACAAGTTTACGTAAATTAGCTGTCAAAGCTACCAGACTATCCAAATAACATTTTCATTTATCATATAAAATCTAAAATTAGCAACATGGTGGCTATAATACTACGATCCTTTTTCTTAATACAACAGGCAAAGACATATATACTTGATTCATAATAAAATAAATAAAACATATTATATGTACAACATCGAGACAACTTCAGAATTAATAAATGCCAATTTTAAATACCTGTTTTAATATATTATAATTTATATTATAATTATATTAATATTATAATTTTCACTTTGTTTTGCATTAACCTCTTGACTGTACTATACGCAATATCAAACCTAAAGCTATATTCAGAGCGGACTTGTACGTCAAGTAATGTATGAAGATATATATCTATATGTTTAATTAATGACATAGGAATGGTCTGGTACAAGGTGTATCGAACCCCTTCTTAGATGCCCAAGCCAACCTCACCTGCACGTGGTGTACCCTGCCAAATAACCGACCAGGCTCTGGCGATTGTTGGTTCCAACTGTGATTTTGGTCATGATGGGAAGCCATGTTTTTAGAGACCTTTTCTGGAGTTTAAGTGTAATTTGTCTCCATTTTTAAAGCAACGAACTAGTCCTGGAATAATGCAGGGTTTAATAATCCTTTTACTCGGATGTAGATTCGAAGGTATTGTATTAACTAACATATTATTGTTTTAGGAATTTACTAAGATATTAGCGGCGTCATTTATACAATTTGCGTAGTATATAGGGCTGAGACAATTTTGATTTAATTCCTCTTTCATTCATTTTATAATACATCAGTAACGAGTTTTATTTTAATGTTGTGTGTAGTATTAACTACAACTATGAAGAAGTGTCAAAAAATTGTATATTTAGCAATGTAGCCTACGGATATTTCAAGTAATAATATTGAAACAGAATAGCGCTGATATCCGAGGGCCGCAATTCTAATTCACAATTATTATATGCATTCAAGTTACAGATTTTATTAATAGTATCTATTGAGTGAGTATTTTATCTAGTTATCGAATTTTAAAGAAGGAATGTAAGCTCGTGAAGAGTTTGTTCAGTAATTATGATTCCAATAACTCAAATAGGTTATAGTATTAAATCAATAATACAAAATTAGTTTGGTATAATAACCAGTACCCATCACGTTATTGTGCATCCTTTAATTGACAACTAGCTTTTGCTCGCGACTTTGCTTCCGTTAATGTCCATTTGATCTGCCTCACGGGAACAGATTTTTTTTTAATTTAAATTTAATGATGATTAGTTAAATAGTTAAGGCGTCAAAGCGTAACAAACAAACAAACTCACTTTCTCATTTATTATATTCCTAGTACCTAAGGATAAATATCTTGTGTTAAAATTTAATACATTTTGTATAGAGTGTGAAAATTACTTTTTTGAATTTGCTGATTTTACGACTTTACCACGTTAATGTCAGCTGTTATTTTATACAATAAAACATCCTGTTCCTATTTCCAAGTCAAAAGTAGAGTCGATTTTTTTACTTTAAAAAGTTATAAATTAACATTTAGTAGCACAATATTATGCAGTCTACTTCGAGCCTGAATTCCAGCTAGTCTTGAACTACCTGCGTACTGAAGTTCTGTTTTGTAAACGTTGTACTTTTGGCGTTATTATTGAAATGTTTACACAACAAGCTACTCATATATAAAATGATTCACGAGCAAGCACTTATTAAGATTTTGTAAACTTATTATTACTAATGTTTTATTCAGTATTTGTTGAATTTAACTTAATAATTATTTATTGAAGTATAATGGAAGTGATAGTCACGATTTCGTTTTGCACAGAATATTAAATATTCCGAATAGTATTTAACATTCGATTTAAATAAGCAAATTAAAATATAATTTTAAGTGGTAGACCAAGGCGGTGGTCGGTGATCAAGCCGCGAGTGTTGTCACTGATAATGCAAAGTAAATGCTACATATGAAATTCCTTATTAAGTGATGTGCTTAAAATCTAGATTTGCTTGATTATATTCACGCTTACTTGAAATATAAGTCGTCCGTGATGGAGTGGTGTACTATTTTCCGTTGGTTCCATTTTGACACATACACAGGTTCATATTCAGTGACACCGCATACGGACTTATACTTAGGAAACGACTGAATGATACTCATATAACACTGTATCATTTGAAGAGTGCAGTACACATATATAGCGGGTACGTAAATGTTATACGAGACCTTTCGATTTTCTTTTTTTGGTCAATCAGTTTTAGCCCAAAATTGTACAGATTCGAAATACATGCACCCGTTAATACAGCTCATCTGAAGGTATGTGTATGTAGTCCCACCAACGTATACATTTATGGTTAGCTTGACTCACATGGTGAGTTAACTCGATTCACGATATTGCATGAAAGACCATAGCTCAAACCGAGGTTCGGCCTACTTTGGCATTCTTCCGCTAATTCCTACTTCAGCTAAGTGCCTTAAACGCTCGCCTTAAAAACCGTCGTAGATGTGAAGACACGTCAGGCGAACAGCATATAGTCAGTTCGAAAAAGAAAAAAACATATATGTATTTACTTAAAAAAAAAAACAAATTTCGCTAAGTATAACTAACCAAAGAAGGGGTCACCGCAAAAGCTATGCTTATGTATCTTCATGTATGCATATGTAAGTGTGAAGTGTAGTATCGTTTATGTTCTGAGCTGAATGATGGTATCACAGTATCGGATAAGTAGTAGACTTAATGGATCTTTACCAAAGGATCGAACTTAGGCTTGAGTCGTTGCGGAGGTAGGCAGTAACAAGTGAGCTACAAGAAGTACAATCGCCTGTGTTCGAGTTTTAATACCTTTAATCTGTTGTTTATAACTCAATAAACGAATCTAGTATAAATCGCGATAGAGTTCGAATTTGGTTACAAGTTTTTATCTACAAAGATTGTTCCTACCGTGGAAAAAAGTATGAAGACAAATTTGCAATACAGAAAAAGGGAACTTTATTCATATTTCTTACATTTTTATATCTAAAAGAATCAAAACTTATACAAGATCTTCAAGATACTAGAAGATGACTATAATTTGTGAATTAGTTCCGAATCGATTACTAATAAATACACTAGCATCACATACACACACACATACAGCACCATGTTAAGCTACAATTCTATTCTGTAACAACTTATGTTATTTTCATTTAGTTTAATATCCTACACATGTAGGTAACTGCGGTCTATTAAACTCCGGTGAGCTTATAGATAAACGCTAAATGTATAAAGCAAAAATAAGTCCCACAACCTAAATCCCGCGATAACACTTGAGACTAGTAGTAATAATAGGCGTAATGTCAGCCTGTGATGCTGCATCGACTGTATCTATGTAGCTAAATATCCATTAACATGTAATTAAACATATTGTACCAACATTCTTCACTACGATGGGATTCAGTACCACGAGTAAAAAAGGAAACGGTTTAGGTCGGACAAATGTGATTAACAGCTTGGAATGAACAACGGCTCCCATTAGTTAAATCTGTTGTTCCACTTACAAGTGATTAGCTAGGGTTTTTATGATGTTATTGTCCACTTCTTTAGTACAGCTCAATTAATATAATTAGTATAAAGTTATGCCTAAGACATATGCCACGTCCAAAAAGTTTGAAAGTTTCTTGTAACACGATCGGAGGCGATTCTCTAAGACAAAGTGTGTTATTTCTCGCGGGATCGGTCGCGGACCGATGGGGGCGGAGGTGAGGGCGGGGGTGCACTTTACTCGCTGATAGAGTGGGGGAGATCTGACTAGGGAGGACCGTGTGAGTGTAGTAATATTTTTACGAGAGAGTTTTTATTGCGCACACGATAAATTTGTCATCTCCGGTCGGTCGGTCGAAACTTGCATCGGAATTTGGCGTCCCGCAGTGTCATGAAAGAATTATGTTTTATTGTGTCTTGCGAACGATTGTAGTACGGCTTACTGATGCGTTCGTTCCGAAACTCTTACAGATATGTTGTTTTCTTATAATATTCTTGGGCATATGGAATATCACATGATAATTCAGAGACACCACGAACATGCCATGCCACACCGGCTACGCACTACATGCTACATTTTGGTGAACGACAAAAGAGGAAACGATGACGCGTGATTTATAGGAACCTCCCAAAATAACTCGGTCTCGGGATCAGATGGTGTGGGACCCGTAGCTTTCGTTTTTGGACGACACATTAATTCAAGAGTTGTACGGTGCTTGTGCAGGTTGGAATACTCGTATACGAAAATATGTAGATATCAGAAAACTTGTATAAGGCTGTTAATGTCAAAATCATAAATATTATGTTACCTACATATTCTTCCTGTTGGTCACAGAAACAAATCACGGTTTGTAGCAGTTTCTAGTTGTCGTGGCGGCTCATCTCGCCTCATCTGTAATAATACATAAATTTTTATGTGTATGTAACATAGATATAACATGTCAAATCAATTTGATCGTCTTACATATCGATTACATATCGATTGTAATGTATAATGAATTTAATTGTAAATTGAGTAAGATGTCACTCGAATACATCAATATTATGTTTAAAGATTATAGTGATTTAGTCATTTTCACCCTTTAATTTGAAAATTGTTATTCCGGAATTGGTAATTTTAAGTATAATTAATCACATAGTGTACCTACTACATGCCCGGAAATTCCAGAAAACAATTTACTAATTAATTCATATAAATTATTTTTTAACACTTCTCTCATTCTCTAATTCTTTTAACACTATTTTTAATATACCTAGTATTTAATTAAACATACTTTCAATTAGTAAAAAACTGAACCTTTGCCAACTTTTTTAATTTAGCCAAACTAGGTTTATTGTAAATAATAGTGTTAATAAAAGGACTGTTCTATAATTTAATAAAAAGAGAAATAAAATTATAATATTGTGCTTGAAGCATAAGACTTGTCATCGTCATTATGTCCACCTATCCGAAATCTGATTATGCCTAGTAGAATGTTGATGGTGGATTTATATTAGCTTGCTTTGAAAATTGCTATTTTATGCTGTTCTCATATAAATATTAGACAGACTTTTCGATGATTACGAAAAAGTGTCCGATAGTTTTTATTCTAATTTTAATTAGTACTATATACGGGGATATAATTGTTACGGTGTGTTGTAATATGAGATTGTACAGTTATGCCTTTATTTAAATATAGGTATTTGAAGTATAAACATATTTTAAATACATTGTCACACTCGACCGAATACCTACTGTAGTAGGCAAACAGATGGTATTTATATATTTAAGGTAATTTAATGTATGTATGTTCGACAATAAAAATATATAGCTTGTATTTTATTCTTCAATAACTCAACTTTAATGAGAAAAAATATAATAATTCCAACAGTTTGAAAGTGATTCGCGGACAAACATTAACACTAACATTATTGCACATTCATAATACATATTCGTTTAGACAAATACCATAATATACAATTACCAATTGTACGCAATCTAACACCATATATTGAAACATTAAACTAGGAAGCCTTGTAGTGTGACAAATGTATTACACCTTTATAGTTATAGCGTACGTGGAAACTATCCCCTCTTCCTTATTCTTACGGAGTAAACAATAAACTAAAACGAGCTGATCATGCAAAACGTGTCCGCGCAAAATGTATAAAGTAAGCCCCCCGACATCGCACCGCGCTGCCTCGTAAACAACGCAATGAATACTACGAGTATATCTGATCTCTCTAATACTTATTCAAATTATTTTGTTTATTCAACGTACATTTATCTTCAATAACTTTCAGAGAATATAATAATATCGAGGACGGGAGACGTATAAATTATACAGTTTTGCATTCGTTTTAGATAAATACATAATTTACGTGTGCTGATAGACAGACAGAATAATAGCAGAGGATATAAGAAACCTCTAAATTAAATTGTATTACATTCTGTTCTACAAAAGTATGTACGTAATATTAAAAGCGATTCAGTTATTCAGCCCTCATTTAAATTAGATTCCTATATGCTCCAAAATGATAAGGCAGCCACTTAACAAAATGAACGGATTGTCGGAAAAGTTCAATATATGCATTCATTTCATATCGATGCCATGGTTTTAATTCATCACAATATTTTCCTTCACCGAACGTGCGAAAATTGAGACTCGTTTTAGTTTTTCTAGTTAAAAACTATTAAAAATTTCTTTTTGTGTTATGTTAATAACAATAAATAAATCTATTTATAGTTTTCCACAGTCTAACAGTTTGTAAAAATGATCATTCGTCCAAATTCGGTAGTACGTAGCGTGCAAGGAAAACCGGTCGTGTTATAGGGCGTCTTTACGATCCATATTTATGGCTCACTCGTTGGACACTCGGCCGTTTTTTACGATATACATAAAAGCTGCCGTGAAAGATTTACGCGAAATATATTCCGGCTAATGCTGATTGCCGGCTCCGCGTTTCATTGTACTAATGTTATTGCTGTATACGTCATTCGGTAGGTTTATTACAACGAGCTAAATCATACGATCGTTATGCTTATTCAATTGTTTTACTATTTTACGCAAACAAACTAATCGTTCGACTGTTTGACGTACGCAAAAAAAACATTTATATTTTATTTTGAAGGAAAAATATTCATTATTACCGGCATCAATTTTTACATACCATACCTTTTGAAAGCTAATACGAATAAGCGTTACGCGTGAACTCATTATTTCATTTCTCATTATAATCTGTCACAATGAGTATGAAATGTGAAATTGTGTTCGATGCGAGCACAAACGAGCTCTCGATCAATTTTTTGATAGTGTCAGTCGTCGGCGACAAGTCATTTCTTGCGACAACATTTGATTTCAGCCCCGCAAATTCAATTTGTGCCACAATGCCGCTAAAAGTGAACACGACGAGGGGCGCGGGCGAGCCGAGTGCGCGGCTGCGGCGTCGCCCGAGGACCTCCGGAAAATGGAAAGTAAACTAAAACCCAAATAAATATTCGCTTTAGCAACAATCGAGCTCGCAACTCACACAATTACCGTGGAATGGAAAACGTTAGATAAATAAAATCGGAAGAGCCGGAGGGGTCGCGGCTGCGATCCGGCCTCCCTCTCGGCCGGCGCGGGTTGTGGGGTTTTTTCACAGAAAAACGCGAAGGCAGCAAACGCAAACACCGAATTTAGCGAATTTCTAAATTCCATTCGGTTTATTAAACGAGGGGTCGAGACCGGATTCAAATCCGCACGATTTACAATAAATTTCAAGCGGAGAATATGTTCGCGATGTAGGTGTGGGGCCGAGCCTCGTCGCGCCGGGATGCCGCGACAGATCGACTTGCCCTTTTGGGCTCTCCGCGGTGCTTCTGCGGGATGATTTTAAACTCTTACAGGGGAATGTTGCAACTTGTTTACAATGTAGTAATACAGAATATTGCTTAGGGGAACCACACTAAACCGTTCTCCGACTTTTCTTATAAAAGACAACTATATAAATAAATATATCTAATCATCCGTACGTTTTTAGAATATTTATAATAATTAAAGCACGAAGGCTCTTTCAGGCTCATTTAGAACAGTTACAATAAGTAATTTATGAAAAAGTGGAACCTATCACGATCATATTCATCGTTCTTTTAAATGTAAATATCAAAATGAATAAATGTTGAATTAGACAAGCTGATATACAAAATCTTTTGAATTACGTCATAATTTCTTAAAATTACTCTCATAACTTTATTCTTCAGATGATATAAGATTCACAAACAATTATTCTTAGTAATATTAAAAGGCGAATGTGGGTTTGTTTCATTGTTTATTCGTTACACTTTCACGCGTTAACTACTCAACCGACCATCATGAAATATTGCATACACCTTATCACGGGTACAGGAAAAAACACAAAGTACAATTAATCCAGAAAAATAGTACTGTTTCCAAGAGATACATCAAATAAACATAAACGCGGGTGAAGCTGCGAGCAAAAAACAGATTATAAATGTATGTAAACAAAACAAATAAATTGGTGTTAATACAACTAAAACTAATTGAAAGGTTGTAATGAACATTTATTTGTACGGAAAGCAAATATGATTGACCAATAAAATGTAACAAAATTATTAAAGTGAGGGCCGCAGATGTATTCATATTTCACGTGCCACAGTGATCTAAGGTAAATGTTGCTAGCTCTATATAAATGCACAGGAATATTGGTATTTAATTAAAACGGAAGTTAATTAATATTATTATTTATAATTATCGATTTCACTATCAATCGACAAAAGAATAATAAAATAGAAGGTTGCTTGCAGAAGCTTCACTCTCTTAACTTTCTTCTACAAAACAGCAATTCTAGTAATGCTGTGTTCTGGCCGTTTCTATTGGGTGCTTTCTAAATCGATTACTACTATAATATATAATCTAAAAATTACAATTACATATTTCTATAAATTGATAAGTTACTTTGACTTAATTAAATATAATTTTTATTTTTTGATCCCATAAGGTTTATGTTTCAACTTCTAATTAATTTTGGGTTGTAAATATTACTACTTATTGAATCTTATCATTTTTTAATACAATTATACCGATTTTCTTTTTTTATAATATAATATTAAAAAGATTAAAATTGTACATGGAATATGTGTAAGAAAAAATACTCTGGGATCTTTAGAAGCAATAACAGACTACACTTTTATGGTTTAAGAATACAAATACTACTGCATAAATTTTGACGAAATTTGGTATGCTAATAGTTTATAGATCGGATTAAAATATATTATATAGTTTATATCCATTCATATTATGCTATAATGCTAGTAATATATATAAACCTAACCTAACCTATATAAATCTAGTAAGTTTATTTCGTTATTGGATTTAAAAATAGAAGTGGTTCACAACCTGGCAACACAGTACACCACTCGGGAACAGAAGCAATAAACCGTCGGGCGGCGGGTTGCACAGTAATACTCACATTTTTCGCAAGCTGCAGTCCCTCTCATGAATTTATTTAGCATGTTACTTAAACCTCACACGAATCTATAAGAGGGCTAGAATAGCTTTACATTATTTTACAGTTGTGTTTTGAATGTTAAAATAAGGTATTTATTTCGATTTTATAATTAAATACGAGGGAATAAATGTGATTACATTTGTACATACTAGCAATGCCCGCGTTCGCTTAAACTACAAATTTATTGTTAAGATGTTTATTCTTGGACATTGTATACTTCAAGGTTTTTGTACATAATATTTTATTGAATGTGTAGCTGAAAGCTAGCTACATTAGCTACACAACAACATTAAATTCATACGTTATCATTCGCGTGTTTGCGTTTCACATTTTTAGGTTTTTTTTTAAGGCATACTTTTCCTGCATTAACTTAAAAAACTAGAGTCTTGTGATCTGTTAATTGGTTTTTAAGTTATAAACCCACTAATAGACAGGCAAAGAGACCTTGCGTTTTATAATATGTAGGTAAGGCTTATTTTTTATTTGTATCACTTATTTAGAGATATATATATATATATTTGTAAGTAACACAGTACAGTCAGCCATTGCTATTATCGTTTTTTAATTTGTAACAATAATTGTAAATCACATCACCTTGAGGTCGGGTGCTATTCTCTTTTGGATTTCTTATAGCATTAGTTTGTTAGTCTCGGTTTAAGTTAAATCCGTACACGCGTTTGAAAAACAAAAGCTTAGATACGAACGAATAAAATATATTTCGTATAGAAAAAATAAAAATAATTATAATCTGAATAAATTTCGAGTTATAAACTATAATTGATTTCAAATATAATATTAAAAGACACAAGGTTTAAATTGAATGGAGACGTGACAAAACACAATTTAAAAACAAACGCATGTTATATTACGCCTACGTGTGAGGTGGGCGAGTTATGTCGTCTCCTTACACGTCTCCACACCGCTCTAACAAAGGGGGAAATGGACAACCCCCTCAGGGGAAGGAAGGAACATTCGTCAGCTCTCTGAAGAAATGTTTTCATTTTTATTTCATAAATAAGGGGATGATATGTCCGCCGCGTAATGAGCGCTTTTTAAGAGGAAATGCAAGTATTTAGTATTGTAAAAACAATCTTATTTATATAATTTACAATTACTGCATTGTCTCGGTGTAGTTTTTTTTACCTGACCATGCTGTTAGCCCACGGGGCCTTGACAGCTTCACCGAACTGAGCCATTGTCCTCAGTGGTAATGCATTCTAACACTACGTCGATTGACGTGGATTTGAATCCTAGAGTACTACTAAGCTTTTGCTAAACGTAAACATTGTAGTAAAACCACAACATGATGATTAACAGTTTCTAATACCTGTTTAGTTAGCCACCATGCTCAAATTGAAAATCTATTACGAAGCATATATAGCTATACTCGAGGACCAGTCCCTCTCTTAGCGCTGTTAACCAGCTTAGACCACATCACTAGTTAATATCAGCTGAGACTATGGGGCGGACGCTAAAATGTATAAAAACATAATACATTTTTATAATTAATATTTTATCCTAGCAACTATTATTTTCTGTATAAACGAAGACTTTAAATGTTTTGATTAAAGATTAATAAAAATTAAAACCGACATAATGAAATGAACTGAAACATATTTTGGTTTAAATGGAAATAAGTTCAACAAACAGGTGATGTTGATCGGGATACAATGAGAAAACCATGCAGGCCCACATTGCGTAGTGGTAGTGCCCGACCCCGTTCAAGATAAGCTTTTCTATGATGTCCTAATAAAATTACCGTGTTTGATATTATCTCCTAAATATTATCAAAGCATATAATTATTTTGAAACTTGTGAACCGCGGACAAAATATCAAAACTTACATCCCACTTTAGTGTCTTCACTAAGCTTTAGACGAAATAGAATGAATAAAATCTTACGACAACATCGTTCAAATGTTAACTCTCAATTTTCTTTAATGTCTTTCAAATATCCCATAGTGGAATAAGGTCGGAATCTAAAACCAATACTTGTTAGAGACATACAAAGTTGAGGGTCGCTATAAAATTTTTATGTGTAATTACAGGTTAGTTTAATTTAAGTATGTGTGAAGGAGATTTGATGGGGCACAGTGCGGGGAGCAAGACGGTGGGAGGCGGTTGGAGACCGGAAAGATTTTTCAATTACCAACTTTGTGCCGTTCGCTCCAATCTCAGATCACAGGGCAATGTATAATTATAGAGATTTCCTCATGTTAATAATATACAAAATTACTTTTGGTAATAATTCAAAGTTTTAATGATGTATGTTTATAGCTGTGTTGCTGCTGTTTATCTAATTATTGGTTATATGTGACGTAGACGAGAGATGATGATCACTTGACCGCATCGGAAGCCACTAGCAGCTGCTCACATAATAGCTGTTCCTCGAAAAACGTTTAATCTTTCAAGTGTATAACTGTCTCTCTATATCTGAATTACTCTGTGCAGTGTGGAATTCTTAATATCAGCCGTGCTGCTAACTACGTCCGTATAATATTGTGTGGGGGTGGGATACCAGCGGCGCGGCTTGACCGCTTCCCCCGTCTCCTCGCCGCTTCGCTACCTATTCTAGTTTCAGACACGGGAAATGAATAAAGGCTATCATGCATCTGCTACAGGAAGGAGTTAACACTACCTGCTTATACTTATTCTGAGTAGGAATGTATAGTAGCTAAAAAATAATGCCCAATGTACATGTCTGCAATACTTTACAATATGTCGCAATGTTAATAAATTAAAAATAAAGCAAAAAATCTTATAATTTTTATGCACCTTATCCAAAATAATAATATAGTTTAAATTCAATAATTGTTTGCAATTTTAAAAGCTATCAAGCTTGGTATAAGATCAATGCACCTAAAATATTGTTATCTTAATGGATAGTAAAAGTGCCCTCCAGCATTTGGCTCGATGTGCGTCTGGCTACAAAGGCTTCTCATTAACCTGTGCAATTCTTCGAGAGATCTTGGAAGTCCATAGCTCTTGTATGCGTCTGAGATTGCAATGGGTTCCGTCTCATATTGGGTTAGAAGGAAACGAGAGGGTAGATGTGTTAACAAAGCTAGCTTTATAGACGGTTCAGAAATAAGTATTTTTCCGTACTATTCCAAAATATTATGTAAATTTAAGATAAAGTGTTACAACAAGTGAACAGAATATTTTAATGTAGCTTCAGGAGAGAAAGGGATTTGGTATCGTATTACACAGTGTCAGCCGCCACCTGTGACTTGGTTCACAAAAGCCAATGTCAACAGAAGTTTACTTACTTCTACTTTTAGATTACGGTCTGGATATGTCCAGACCATCGGCAAAATTTAAATTTCAAAATGAAAATTATACATTCACCAGTTTGCAATGAGTGTGGAAAGGTTAATGACATTCATCTTTTTTTATTAGAATGCAACAAACATTTGTATTCAAAGGATGCGATTTGTTAAAGAATTAAATATCAAGAATGTGGGTGCTAATAACAACTGACAGAACTGACAGAACCGACATTGGACTGTTCGAAAAGGCTGTACAGTTCATTTAAATATCTTGTTTAGTGAAATGTTTTTTTTTTACACTTAAGGGTTTTAGTTGCGAGTACATATAAGCTACGATGGGACTGACATATCAGTAATGATAAAAGACCCTAAATGAAATACAGAGAAGAAGAAAACAATTTTAAATAATATTCAATTGATTTGTGATAATTTGAAGGTAATATTTTTTGACGATTTCTTGTCGCAGAATCGTTGAGTCGCCTGTGTACCCGCAGCCTAATGTTCTCTAACGATTACACGCCGAAGTAAACGCTACTTTTAAATTGGATTCCGGCAACTAGGACCTTTTGTTCCGACGCCCGATACAAAGAGTGCGAGGACGTTTGATGCGAAATAAATCTACGACGTAGCAAATACATAGCCGTAAGAAAAATAATCAGGGGAAATGTAATATAGGACGCTTCGAAAATGGTTTTCTTAAAAATGGTACTCTACACTGATTAGAAAAATCGATATACTGTACATTCTTACAAAATACAAACTCCATGCTTTCTCATGTATGTACGATAATTAACAGTAGATATCAATTGAATTAAAAAAACATTCCATTCAAGTGCAGGATTTGGAAAATGAAACCAGTGTCAGGTGTTGTGGGCATACTATGCGTAAGGATACACCATTTAAGGCTATATGAGAAAAAGTAGAAAGACATTCTCCAGTTTTTAAGCCATATCCCCAGCCTACTCTGGACCTTGGCAGCATTTTCTCCGACAAGAATAATATCATCAGCTAACAGCTTACACCAAGGTGTCGCCTCCTGTATTTCTGATGTTAACGCACCCATAACAAGAAGGAATAAATAAGGGTTTAAAGCTGAACCCTGATGTTAACCTACAACCACATTGAAATGATCGGTAACTCCAGCCTCAGACCTAACGTGTATTTTGGCTTGATATATATATTAACAATATGCATACACACAATAAAGTTATTTAAAATTAATCAAAGTTGCAATTTGAAGTGTAACATCAACTGCAATTAGTTTCAAGAATAGGTACATAGAAATAAGTAGTCTACGTTCTCGACATCTTAAAAGAAGAAGAAGATGGAATTAAAACTTTAATTTTAAATCTAAATGGGGGCGATATCGGTTTAAGCGTTAAGCAGCCATAAACAAGATAGCTTAATACAGTGTCGCAGGGATGCAATATAGAAGCGCGCCGCACCGCACCGCGTCGCAACGCCGCACGCCGCCGCTTGGAGATGCACTTCAATTTATTATTATTGCATTTTATAAAATATTTATAGTTCTCGTGATATACACTAAAGTAAACAATTCATTTTTTTATGAATCAACAACTAATTATTGATTGTTTGATAAACAAAACTGGTGCAATTACAAGCTACGTCATACGTACTATATAATTAGTGTTAAAATTTTTATTCATCGTTATTAATTAATCATCTACATTAATAATACTGTAATTCTGTCTGTACATTACTTTTCTTTTTGACACTGGTTCTGAATATGACGTCAAAATTATTTTGCCTCTCTGTGTGTATCTCTCGATTGAACTCAAAAAGGCTTGCGGAATTTTAATAAAATGCTCTGTATATAAAGGTAGGTCGTTCCTTAATTGATATTCTATAGAATTGTCAACAATGGATAGAACTCAAATTTCAAAAAATTAAATATTTCTGAAATGATTTCACAGGAACTGTATGTCAATTCGTAATTAATTCATTTTGCAAATAATAGTAAAAATATAGCTACAGCCAATTTTAATGACATTTATATATCGAGTTATTATTTGGTTCAAAAAGTAATAACCTTAACATTTAATAATTAACAATTACTCTTAGAAATCATAACATATCACAATATATGTTAATTGCTACGTAACAAATGTGCGCAGAGCTGTGGGTATAGCTAATCTGTTATATATGCCAGTTAGCTTGTACTAAGTTAACAACAATAAGAACGTTGTTAACAAGTATATGTACATATATATATAATGAATTTTACGTCAGTTACACACTAAATAAACACCAATTAGGTAAGTTATTTTTCTATACAAATTGAGTATTTATATTTGTTAGTTCTTACGGTGTAATAGTTAGTCGTTACCTTACTTGATGGTAAGTGACGTGTTGCTAGCAGATACTTACATTCTAAGCTAACATGCTGACTGGCCTATACAGAGAGAGCAGAACTAGGTAGGTAGGTGCTCGAAGAACGCCTTAGTATCATGCTATGACATAATAGTAATAAAACTCTAATTTGGCGGAGTTCAAATGTACATATTCGATGTATCATACGAATACCTCAGTACAGAGTTATCATTGACATTTAAAATAACATAGTAAATATGTTTTTTGAAATTAACATAATTTTAGTGCCAAACGATTTCTGATATGAAACATGCAATGACTCTATTGGCAGTTAAATCGATTGTAGAAATCTTCACGTAACAGTCAAATTAGTATTAAGCGTCATTTGTTCACTCAATCTTTGTACTATTTTGTTAGCTGTACATGTATTAATTGTTACATTTTTTCTTTTGTCCTGTGTTAGATTTATTTTTATTAGTTTTGAGGAGGTATTGACTTTTACATCTTACGTAATTAACTACCGCAGAGCCCGCGCCAAACTTTTTGACCGCTTTGAATATGGTTGCACAGAAAAGAAAAAATTGGACATAAATACGTTTCGTAACTTATTATAAAACGAAGTCGTCCGCCGCGTCTGTCTGTCTGTCTGGATGTTTGCGATAAACTCGAAAACTGCTGAACGGATGCTTAATGTGGTCTTCACCAATAGATAGAGTAATACATGAGGAAGGTTTAGGTATATCGTTGACAAAGTTTTTTTGTAAATCGGTTGAAATATAACGATAATTGTCGAAAGTTTTGGAAAAAGTCAAACCGCTTGGGTGCTTTACCTGATACTTTTGAGACATAACAAAACAATGCATAGTGAGATATTCCTCTTTTATAGATCTACAAAAAAGTCTGCGATAGAATTAAGGATAACTTACTATACCCATCTATCTTCTAAAAACATGGTCACATACAATGAGGTAATTGGAAAGCTGTTTAGACGGATACAGTATTAATCCTTATCAATTTCAATACACTAGTTTCCTTAAACATTTCATGCACATAAGTATATATTTTTTATTACCAGGGCAGGCCAACGTCCACCGGGCCTGCTAGTTATGTTATATGTATAACATCAAGACAGCTCAAGGATACATATGACTGCTATAGTATTTTATCTTTGTTTTGTATTTTTTTTATTCTTGTCTATATTATACGTAAGCGTGAACTTACGGCAATATTCAGAGCGGCCAAAAACATTGACGAGGATTCTAACTTGATTTGTAGCGTTGAAATTGTCAATGACTGAGTGAGTAGTCATTTTCTTTATTATTTTGTCTATGATATTGTTAATCTGTTTTAACTGCCAATAAATTGAATATGTCACATTTACCAAGGTACTCTATCTTCAATAATATCTCGATCTGATAAGTAATATCTAAGCATAAATAAGACGAATTCTGTCTGCGCTAAAACTAGGCACGAAGCGTAAAAGATAAATAAAGATGCAAAGCAATAAGCATCCGGACCGGAGTGCAGCAAGGGGTAGCTGCGAGCATACATTATGCATGTCAGTGCATACGTCGACACCCCAGCCTCAGCACGCGATCGATACGGCGCCCTTTCTGCCTTACCCCAGCGTAACGTGGCGGGAATATATTAAACCCCTGTATTTGCATAAGCTGATGAGTTCCCTCATTATGTGCGAGGGAAGACTGACTCACAACATTTACATAGAACGAGGAAATCTGCTTTGATATTATCTCGCGACATCAACGTACAGTCAGTAGTGGTCTGATTTTGAGAATGAAGAGAATCATCAAGGAAACTATATTTGAAGTGTTATGTCTCAATAGCAACATACTTGGATGCTATTGTAAAAGAAACGGTGTGAAATCTAATAACATAAATTTCAAATGAAAAGTCTCCTAAAAGTGCAGATAGAAAGTTCCGTCAAGAAGTGTACCAAAACTTCATTTGAAAATTCAGCTTATGTCATTGTTTACTAAGTATTTAAACTGAATACCACGTTCAGTAACAATGAGACAGAAATCTATAAGTTATTAGAGATTTATAATTAACAATAAACCTTATAAAACCGTACATATAAAGTGTACGAATAAATAAACGAGATAGGGCGCGCAACGCGTCTTGGAATGGGAGGTGAAGAGGGGTTGCAATAATTAGGCCCGAGGATTAGCCTCCGCCGAGAAAATTAACTTGAAAACTACATCAAAGATTATATAAACCCAGAGAATTCACTTTAGCAAAGTTTTGAAATCTTTTTAGCTATGAACTAGCAAACAGACATAAACTCCACCTTATGGTGCGAAGTCTCTGCAGTGTATAGTAATGTACTAAAAGAAAAGCAGTCCTGACATCAGTCATAATAATACTGTTGCTTTGCGATATAAATAGATGTGGCAGCAGTATTGCCGTCATCAAACCTTTCATATGTTCCCATATTTTTCCGGATTTTGAAAATTGTACATTTTTAGGAGTAAATAAAAATAATAATTTTAAGGCGCCATCTCACGATAACCGCGAGTTTGAGAATACGCAACCTATATGACGACGAAAGGTTATCTAGGTAAACAGCAGTCAAATAAAAAAAAATCTAAAAAAGAGCTAACTGGTAAGCTATCCAATGAATTTTAAGATGTTTGTAGTAAGTGAAACAGTTGAAATTAAATTTAACCATATTATTTGTTCAGTTATATGGTGTTTCGCTTCTGTGCAAAGACGGTTCGATTCCTCGCGACAGTCACCCGGAACACAGTATTTTAGAGCACAATAGTCCAGGCAATTACTGGCGCAGACAATATCAATTAATGAAAACGAATGTCAGGTATTTGGGCCTCGACGACTGTTCGCTGCTGATTGGAAATATTTCACACTCGATACTGTTCATTATACTTCTCTTTTTAAATTATTTCTACTACCTACAACAGATGATTGAATTGTGACAATTATAGCGATTATATGGTAATCATAACGTACGACGATAGAGTCTTTCCACACCTGCATTTATTACGACCATAGACAACATTTTGTGACGCTACACACAGGTATTGGAATAGCATCATTATAATGAATAATTAAATGCATTATTTCTACAAATTAGGTAGCAACTTATTGAATATATACTTCATTATTCGGCTGTTGATTATTACCCTTTGTCTGTTATTATTGGCAATTACTATGTCCGCCAATGTTAACGCATATTAACAGATTCAATAGTAACTAAAATGTATGTAACAATAATTCATGGAATAGGCAGAGCACGGCATGTTACTTATACTCAAAGTCACGATACGAACATCGAATATATTTTTCATTAATATTATAAGTGAGAAAGTTTGTAACGATAGATGAATGTTTATTACTTTTTCACGCAAGTACTACTGTACGAATGTTAATGAAACGCTATGGTGATATAGCTTACACATCAAATATAAGTTATAAATGTATTATATCATTTGGTCAAAATAAAACGATAAGTGTCTAATAAATTGGAAAAATCCTGCCATACTAGAACTATCTCGCTGCATGAAGTTGCCAGCGGCTACAAGTTTTTCATAAATATAATAAAATTATTTTCGCTACTTTCGAGTATGTGATATATTAAAATGCAATTTCTCTATTATACGTTAATTTTATGCATATAAAATAATATACAATTCAAGATCCCTGATTGTATTTTTTTTTGTTTAGTTGAATTTGTCTACAGTAAATGTGCCAGTATGGAAACAAATTTACCCGCGTCTCTATAATGATGTCGCGAATGGATCGGTCGGAAACGGTTTGCAGGAGGCCGGGGGTTCGGGGAGGCCGGTGCAACCCGTCGCCATAGCAACCGCCCCCGCCTAATCAATTGCAGAAATATGTACGAGCAGACACCAACGCGACTTGAACTACCTACCACCCCTGAAGCCATTGTAAATCATGATATTACGGTGAAGTAAAGGTTTCCTGGAGGCTCAAGTTACGCTGGCCGTTTTGTACCAACGATCACACACGCTGCAAGCGAGGAAAAGATGTATGAGCGGCTAGCGTCGTTATACTGAATGTAGAATTTTTATGAGTTTAAAAGTAAATATGATATTGCAATGGGTTTTATCAAGAGAAATTCTCTTGGCAGAAAACGAATTCAAAATGTGTTTCTCATACGAAAGGTTGTTTGATTTATAAACAAAAGTTTTGCCAAAATGGTTGGTGTAGGTAAAACGCACGGGTTCTTACACAATTTATTGTTTATTAAGTCTGCTATGTTAGAAATATATTTTACATGAATAGCCTATAATTCGATTCTGCAAATAGCTTACTAGATTCATTAATATTTCTCTACTTAAATTGGCTTGACATGAAGAATGTTAGGAAATAAAACTTATTAATTACATTTAAAACAACAATACTAGTCCGATAAATCATCTTACTAAAATTAGAGGAAATCCCTTTAGATTCTCATTGCGAAATAAAGTAAATTTTGTATTGGCTTTGCCGAGTTTTGCTTATTACAAGATGCATGTGTGGAAAAGGTAATTGAACTCACCTCAATTGTAAAATTTGAATACTGCTATGTAGCATGTAGCAGCTACATCTCGCTACGCGACGCCGGTCACCGTTACGCCACGCCGGTCTCCGCTACACCGTAGGCATTCGATTCCAACTGTAAAATACAACGCATGAGATATATCAATATTGTATGTTTTTTATAAAGATTTTTCAATTTAAAAGTGATTTAAATCATAATTAACCATTTAATAGTTGTCATATTTATATATTTGGTATTCATTTCCCTTTGTTTGAAGCCGCTCATCTCCCAATATTTTTATCGAAGAACTTGATCGGCGTTATCATGTGAGAGAAAAATAAATGCGTAAAGGATAAATATAAATCATTGTATGTCTTTGACTCTTTAAGTTGTGAAGTTTATAATGAAGAATTACATTCGACACTGAGGCCTTTTTTTATAAAATTAAACTAGATTCGATATGAATTAGTTTTACATTTACCATTATAATATTTATGATCAGATATACTTACTTGAATGTCTATCTTCTATAGAAATAAATCTAAATAAAGTAATTGAACAAGATAGAAATTTGAGGAGAATTCTTACAAGAATGATTAGTTCTCAAATATATGTAAGCGATCGTGAAGGTTCTCCGGGACAAAATATTCCTTTGTGGATAGATAATAATCAGTTTAGTAAAATATATCCCACAAACATATCGATGCAGCGAGGATGTGTTCATGTTGTTCTAGATTCTTCTGTATTCTGAAAATATATAATAACAATTGAATATCATTTGTGAGAAGTAACTTAACGTAATCTGTGAAGCCTACTCATGTATAACTAAGGAAACCACAGAATTCTAAAAAGAATCTAACCACTTGCCAAACATTTAATATTTTAAACATTTATTCTGATAATGTGTTGCCAAGTACATAACGATATGCTGTAGCTTCCAGATTTGAGGTAGAACTTATTTAGCAAATATTTACATAAACGCGATTAACCTCTGATCCATAACTCGACAAGAAATTTGGATGTATGCATTATTACACGGAAAAACTGTTATTGCGATTTCCTTATCATTATAGAAATCATTATCAGTCGACATTTTCAAATGATCTATTTAGCCTTATCTAACTTCAACAAGACCTACCCCAGTCATTAACTTTACTACAAAGCGTTATACAACGAAAGTACGTCAGGTAAACCTTATTCCCTCGCATAAAATAAGATTACCGTAGATTATTAACATAAATATGTGTGCATATGACAGCGAGGGTGGGGGGTGAGGCTAGAGTTACCATTGTAGGGGAGGCAGAAACCCTGTATAATTACAGAATGGGCTAAGACCGCGAGCGACGCGCTGGACCTTGTCACAGTGTAATATTATACGAGATAAGTAATTACTATTAATAAGCAGTAGAAATTTTATACCAAAGATTTAGTGAATATCATAAGATAATTCAGCACTTTTCACAATAGATAACGGTAATATTGGCTGAGTATCTTATTAGCGATAGTAAGATTTTTTTTTCATAAAAAGATCTGAGTTATTTCATTTTCATTTTTAATGACACATTATAAAAGTTGATACATCGGTAAGTTTTCTAGAACTCTCTATTTCAGTTTAAGCGAGTCGGCCCTAGCTAACCCATCGTGGCAATCTACCAACTTGAACTACTGACAGTAAATATCCTATGTATACAATATTTGTAGCGTTAGAATTAATTGTTAATGCGCCCGCAAACGCAATAACGGGCGACACCTGCCGCTGAAGGCTGAGATTAACATCGGCCGTTGGTCCACGATTAATCGTTTGTTTAATTTGCCACCAACAGACCGACAAACTTAATCACTGAGTTATTGTGTTCGCGAACGTTTTATTTCCTATCGCGAGGATCACGGTAATGTTTGCAGATTATTGTCCCTTATGCTGTTATAGTAATATTAACATCTGAGAGTTACTTCTAAATCGATAACGTATACTATGTTGAGTATATTAAAGGTTATACAATGTATACGCCATTTAAAAATGATATCTATCAACATTTACTAACGTGACAGAATTACATTTGTTATGTTAAATAATGTAGAATAAAATGTTTATTTTAACATTATTAAACCAAACAATTTAACATTCTGTTATATATGGGAACATCTGTTGTTAGCTACAAGAAGTTTTAATCTCATAGTATCGAGTCACAGAGGCGCACTTTCGCCTCGGTCATTGGTGTTAGCTAAAGAAATTTCAAACACAACAAGATATTGAAGTCAATTAATTACTTCATCTATTACTTTATATCTTGTTAGTAATACATATTTCGCTGCAAAGTTAATTATTTATGTAACTTAATTAATGTACCTACTGTATTTATTTGTTTGCCAATTTATTAATGATGACTATGTTTTTATACTTAGTTAATATATACTTTAACAATTAGGCAAATTAAAAAAAACACTGCCTCGTAATTTTAACGAAATTGATACCAAGAAGAAGCGCAGTAAAACATCAGCATTTTACATTCCATCATGTCTAAACTCAAGGAGATACATAGTCCTCAATAAAACAGATAGTAGTGACATTTAATAGCGTAATAATAGTTATGAATTGCCGTAACAATATGCATGTAGTAAAAATATACATCACCGTAGGGGAGAGCCCTAAAATAACTGTAAAAAAGGCGTGTACACTCTATTACCTGATTTAAAAATCATACTCAAAAACGGTAAGGGCGAACCGAACCGAAGTCACCAACCCTTCGTATAAATTCCATCGGAGCGCAATAATAATAAAAAAAAAATGTCGAGAGTATGTCGCGTGCAAAAGACGTGCGGTCACAGTACCCCGGCCTACCCTCCCGTACTCCGGGGCCCTCCGACCCTCCCCGCTACGAATATAATATGCATTATGCGAAATCCGTAACTCTTATGTTGGGTCGGTGGAATACCTTAAGCGTTCATCGATACAAACAACTATAAACCGTAACAGGCACAGTATTACAGTTTATATTGAAATTCCTGTCGAAAATTATAAGACATCGGTCTCACGAGAGGGTTGGCTGAGGGCGAGGCGTGCACTCTCGAGATAACGTCGAGTATTAATCATAGTATTATCGGGCAGCGGCGTCCTCTTTGTTATGACACCGCGCTATTGCAGTTTTTTCTCTATCTACCCTAGAGGAGGCTATAAACGCACTCCAGAGTGAATTTTCCGGGACAGATGTTTTAGTAATCCGACTAAGATATCGAGCAATAAAACATTTTATATTATTATTATCGGTTATTATATGGTTCAAGGAAACGGCTGCAGTAAATGGAGAGGTAGAGAGTTCAGAAAAAAATTGAATAAGTGATATTATGATGCAGTCCCACTGGTTTGCGAGTTCTCCTTGCATTTTATATCTGTTACTCACAAAGGATTAGAACTTGAAATTGATCAAGCAACTGGAACGTGAGCAGTGTAGGAACGACGGACTAATTAATTAACAATGTAATTATATAATAATAGCGAAAGAGTTTGTTTTATTATACTAAAGCATTTGTCAGAGTCCACGTTTTTTCTTCACAAAACCTTCAATTTAATATCATTCTTATTTTCCTTAATATATGCATCTAAATATTCTCGAAGTGCCTGTTCTTTATCTGAGTAAATACCCAAAATCGTTCCACTGATTTAGATGTCACACTTACTGACATACAGAGGTCTTATCAAAATATTATTTGGGCTACATATCGTTATTCTTTACCATAAATGCTAAGTAGTAGCGATAATATTTTACAGAGTTAATTTCAAATTGGCAAAAACGTTACAGATGTAGAGAAATAAAACAATAAAGGACAACTCATTATTAACACAAAAAAAAACCGTTAATGCTATGAAACAGTAAACCATTATTATGAGAAGGAATTCGCGTGCACCAGCTCGCCTAATAGTATAACTGCTTACGATAACCTACAGACGAGAATCAAACGATAATGAGCGTGGTCATACTGTGTCTCATACTTTAATTACAATATAAGAATTTCTTTCAACTCCAGACACGGTATGATGGCTCAGTGTCTAACGTAGGTTAGAATCCTTGTGAATGAGCTCTCCGTGAAGGTGGTAGAACTATTTCTAAGTCCGCCTGGCAAGCTACCACCCTTAAGTTGAAAATCTGTCACCAAGTATCTATAAGCGTGTTCCGGCAGCAGCACTACAGACCTAAACCTTCTTTAGGTTTAGCGTGTTGTATATCATTTAACATCAAGTGAGGTTGTGGTTGAAGACTAAAACCTATAAAGTAGAATAATATTGCCTAATGGCGGATTATTAGAATTTATGGTCACACCTTATATTCAAGTCACGTTAATACACCAACAAGTCATCGGAAACTTGTTCATCATTCATTCGAGTCCATTGGAACCAGGCTTGGTATTTTCCGCGGAATTTCTCAAAAGACTCCACGATGACTGGCTCAATCCGAGCATACATATCGGCCCCGCGGCGCGACCCGCCGACTAACAATTTGTGTATGATTAATGGCCTGTACGGAACGCGGGAAATCTCGACGTCTCAGGGGACCGATTTCAACTAAAGTTTTGATTTGAAATAACCGGAGCAGGTCCCCGAGCGCTTATGCACCGTTACAGAAACTTACGATAACATTATACATTTGTTCAGTCCTATGTGAATAAATATGTTTGCAAATAATCAACTATATATAAATATACCTATGTATATTATTTTCATAAGAATTGAATTAAATTCTATATTGTGTCGGGTGGAAAATTAGTTATTTTTTAATCTATTTTCAAAATACACAACGACTATAGTAAGTTTGTATTACGAACAAATAGTTGTTAAAACTTAAAGAATGTTTTAGGGTACATAATTGTAATAATGACCTTTCATTAAATGAAATAAATTGAAATTGCTAAATGCGAAATAAAATTGAAATTGCTAAGATTTTAAAGAAATTAGAGGTCTACTTGATGGGATTTCTATTGGCCTTGAGGAATTTTATTACGAGTAGTACATAAGAACAAAGTTGGATGATAAATGTTCTAAATTGTTATAGAATATTAACGCATTAGATTGACATTTCAAAAATAATTTCCATTTCAATCAACAAACTTCAAAGTATAATATATTTTGCTATTTCTGATCTTAAGTGCTGATTTTAAATGGTTAAAAAACTGTATTTGTTTACGTTTTAGTCAATAAGTTTAAGTAATAGAAGTTCCGAGGACTACGAGGTACACAAATATGAATTATAAATATTATTTTAGAACCAACATACATTATTTACCTCCATATATCTAAAACGTAAAAACATTAAACTGACGAAATAGACCGTGTCAAGCTTCTAAAACGTACCTTAACATACATGAGAGAGCATCATCTGTACGCACCTTTCAGTAATAACTCCCCAAACTTATCACAAATACACACACTAATGTAGACTTCATAGAAAAGTGATACAGTGTAACAATCATAGTGAATTATTTTTACTGAATAGGTAAGTGAAATTGGATATCAAGAACTTACACCTAACACTAAGCAACCTTGTATTCTTAAAAATGATGTTAATAATAAAATCAAAATATGCTTTATTAAATTTAGGCTCTAAAAAGGCGCTTATGAATGTCTAAATTACCACCGGTAATGCACCATAATGACACTATATTGAATAAATAAATAAAAATTCTAGACTACGGAGAGAGGGCAATATATTTCGAATATATCATATAACGACTTTAGCATATAAAGTGTCGTTAGATTGCTCTTAATTGTGGGAAGAACTTTGTATATCATATTGAAGTATGACGTCTGTAAATAAAAAACATACATTTTGCTGTAGTATTGATTAGTTTTATTTTATTAATAATTTTTGTCGTTTTATTTCAGTTTTTCTTAAAGCGGTAAAATATTTGAAGTGTTCGTTTTAATAAATTTTAATACATAACAAGTTATGGATAATTTCTTCTACCCAAATGGTGTATGTTGAAGTAAAAATACATACACAAGTGTAGGAGGAACCACTGTAAAAGCGATTGGCTGTGGCTGACGCAAGCGCCTACATATGTTGCGTGAGCTCTGGGAATCATTTTTCACGTTTCATGGAGCGTTCCGGTGCGGAGCACTGGATTAAAATACATTTCGCTAGTCGCCAGTGATGGATCGCGTCGGGAGGAAAGGGTTGCCCCCTCACGCTACCCCTCAAGTTACCCCTAGAGCATCACACGGAGGGACGAGCCATCACCGTACCTTATTTTACTTACTTTTGATAAATTGTTTTACATTTAGGTTTTTTATGAAACGTTATATATTTCAAACGATTAATTTATTGCGTGGGAGTGGAATTCAAAATTCACTGTGTCTTTGTCGGTTTACCATTGATATCATTTACATCCTTAGTCTGTATAATGCTAATATATAAAGTTACGAAAGTTGATTAGATATATATATATACATATATATTATATATAAAGCAGTTTTGAAATAATGTTTCATACAAATATGCAACTTTGCATAATAAGATAATGTTCTGAAATGACATTAGTAATTGGCATTCTTCATTGTGCCATTAGATAGTATACAAATTAAAAAAATAGTAACCAAAATCCCGAATAACAGTATTTTTCTTATACCTTTATTGAAAGAACAATTTTTTTTAATATTTCTAATTATTTTACTGTATAATTTGAAATTTTCTCTCAGTAAGTTAGCTATACTTTATTTTAAGGCAACAACCATTCAAGAACAGCAGAGACCGTCGACAGATGAGGATCTACCAACAGTAATGCTTGCATGCATGCATTGCGCTTACAACATTCCATTACTTTCCACTTGTTCATCTAGTAAAATCAAATGTATAAGAAATATTTTAAATTGGTTTTTGTGCCTAACTTATGAGCAAACCGAAGAACTTCTGTCTTTTACATAGTTTAGTTAAAATAGATTTTCCCAAAATCATAATACTATGAATGTACATTTATAATTCACATATACATATCTCACAACACAATAGCATGTACACACTCACGCTAGCTCGAGAGTATTTACGTTGTGTCTTGTATTATATTACGTATAACGACAAAACTTAGCTGCCTTTGTTATTATGTCTCCTTATTTACAAGATATACGTATTGCTTAAAACATGTTTCCGGGGATGGGCAATACTAACTGCAACACAGTTTTTAACTACAGTTAGCGTTAATATTGTTAACATTTATAATATTATATTATGGTATGTTTAAATATCGAACAGTTCTATAAAATTACAGAGTTTTAAGAGTTTTAAGAGAGAATTAAGTAAAGAACTGTATATATGTATATACAAACAACATTGTGATTATGCGCTATATTTACGAAACCTAGTAACACAACATCATCTGAAACATACACCGTGTAATGGGAATCGCTGAAAATTACACCGAATGTTAGAAGCAAACAACGAAAGTGAATGTCAATAAGACAAAAAATGTTTCCTAAAAAGATATTTACTTTGGATCATATTCGTCGTGGAAAAATCTGCTACGACAACTTTTCATACAGAGAAAATCTACACTAGAACAGTCGGTATAAAAAATAATATAAAAAGGGATATATCTGGGATTGATAATTTGTAAAACCATTTGAAGATCACCGCAACAGTCGGAACACTTTAGTGTCTTTTCATAGAAAACCACCACGGCAAGTATAAATTACATGAATTAGAGAAATAAGGAGAAGAAATAAAGAAAGTATGACGAAAGGCATGAATAACAGAACATTTTAGGAGTAATAGATTAGCCGTGGTGTGGGCATGTCATAAGGAGGGATGAAATAATAGACCTGAAAGAGTAGAGGATTACCGGAGAAGTTATAGATGTATTATATCAGCATTCAGATGACTAAGGAGACAGCTGACAGATCTGTAGTAAAGTTCTTGAAACAGCGCTTATACAAAATCAATCCTTGAGAAGGATGAACAAAGAAGAGCCTAATCTTGTAAGTAACTAGCAGTTGCTCTCGGCTTCGCTCGCGTTAATATGGATTTTGAAAATAAAATGCAGGCCATGTAGCTCGCTGATCATGTAGCTTTCTATAGCGGATTTTTTTTTAATCGATGTTGCGTTTTTGAAGTTATCCATTACAAACAAAAAATCGAATCTTTTCTCTTTATAATAGTAATACAGATTCATAACAGAAAACATCAACAAAAGCTATCCTTCACGTATATACAAAACAGTTTTTGTTATTATTTTTTTGTATATTCATTTTATGCTCTATTTATTATGAACTTTATAAGTTACCTATTATGTTCTCTTTTTACTATTTAACTATTAATAGCAATAAAAAAACATTTATTAGTCAATCTATTATTGTCTAAATGTTTTCTATGGATGGATGGATATTTATACTGAAATGTCTCTACATTCAATTGATCCAATCTGTCAAATACACGCGGCCCTTAATTAATCATATATTTCTAGAGCTCTTATTTGAAACTGTTAAATATTTAAGTTAATGTGTGAGTGAAGTGCGTTTACTTGATGGATTTGTAACTTTGAAATGCAATCAATATTCTGTTAATCACTATCCATTGCTGACATAAAGTCATATACATATAAATACGTGAAGAAAAAGCTTTGTACCCTACACTGTGAGGATTAATATTAAGTTAGAAGGAGTACAACACACATAGATTGTATGTATAACATGTGTTACAAATATGTTAAATGAAATAAAATAAAACATTAGGTAACTCTTCAATTTTGATAGAATGTAAAAAAAAAATTAAACTAAACACGGATTTAATGTGAAATAATTGTGGAGTGGATGATTTATAGTCTCTCCGCACTGAAAACTGGTCGAAAAAGGAGTTTATTTAGGTTATTAAAAAAACTTTTTGCAGTGAAATACATAATGCGGATGAGTTAAATTTATGAATGTCAAACAAATATTATTATAGTCTGTAGTAAGCGTAGCGGTTACATCCTCTTTAGTCTGTGGTCTGGTTTCGCACAGAGTAGAGATTTTTTTCTATGTAATCTATATGTATATTCATTTATAAACTCAGCCTCAAAAATTGTCAAACTTAAAATAATAATGACTAACGGTATACTTTCGATAATTTGACAATCCTTAAAACATATAAAACGCTTTTATTTCAAACGACCGTCTCGGTTACCCACTAAATATTAGCTCATACTTATTTAACAATCCATAAACGAAATGCAACCCTGCTAAAGGAAAAAAAAACTAGCGACGGATATTTAATTTCCCCGTTGTTCCGGCGAGAGGTGACACCCGCCGCAGTGTTAATGGTCGCAATTATTGAATATTTACTCGAAGCTACCGCTCTGTTTGGATATCAGCAACGAAACTGATATTTCTACGAGGAATATTATGATACCTTATTAAGGAGATCACTTTTGCTAGTAAATCTTAAACTCTATTGACGTTTAATCTTATACATGTAAATAAATCTAAAGTGTCCATTGTCTATCTAATCGAATCTGAACTGATTTTCATAAGACTTTCATTGGGAGATGAGGAATTTTCAGATTATTATTAAAGTCACATATAATAACTCTTTTCAGAAATTAAGCTGTAGCAATAAAATTTAACAGAAATAACGTAAAATCTGTAAAAAGGTTTTTGAGTTACAAAATAAAGTAAAAAAATAAATAGCTGCCTACGGCCCAAATTAACACAGATAAAACATGTGGTTCCTGAAAAACAGCGGGATCATTTACAGGAGAAAGAAATCGCGGGCACCAGCTAGTAATTCATTATGTAACATCGTTTTCTACATTTTAGTGGAATTTGATATACTTTCATTATGTTACTATACATAACGTAATTGTATAGTATCTTCAACTTGTACACTTATTATTATTATTTTGTATTTTCGTAATACTAATGTGTATATTTTCTTTTTATACTCCTCATAAAGTTTTAGTTGTATGACATGTATTAATAGACGCAAGAAGAAAAGATCTACTAGCAACATCAAAGTAAACTCAAATTATCGGTTACATAGAACAAAACATTATTTATTGTAAACGCTTCTATAACTTTCTCATTGCTAAAGACAATAATAATTAAATATTACAATACGTAATTTCCTTTTATTACTTGCAATAGCAAACTGACAGTATTTGAATTTTATAACATGTTGGGATTCTATATACTTAATACTAAGTTATATACCTCTGATGACTTTCAAACATTGTAAGAATAACACATGATCATCTTACTTGTGAATAATCACCGTGACTTACACCAAAGGAAAAGTTTCCTGTGACAGTATCACTCTGCTATCTACAATCACTAGTCATTTCCTTTAATTTGAATATAAGCGACAATGTAATTCAAGCAATTCTGTTTTATTTGAAACATTATTTTAGGTATGTACCTGATAAAGGAATTTACGTAAAAATAATTTCTTCGTATTTGCCACCAACGCTTTTAACGCATTAGTATAGTATACGCATAGTCTGAGTACAAACAAGGGCGCGACGCGCGGTGTCAGCCCACCACAACATAAGGCACTATGAACAATCAACTAATGTGCGATAAAAACAGCCCGCACCATATTTTTACTGTACCGGAACTCGAGGTTCTCCAAACATTGGCTTCGTACCATCACTAAATGAATTACTTTTTAGATTTATAAAAATATATATAATTCATTCAAATTTGATTTATTATTTTAGATACGCTTTATATTTTTTTTAAATTGTTAAACATCTATAGTTTTCTAAAGCTTTAACTCTTATATTAAAACCGAGAAGATTAATACAATTAGCCATTGCTAACCTGATTTCCGTCAGTGATTGTGTCCCTTTTTATCGTTTCGTTGTTGATATTCATCTACTACAATTATTACTTATATATTTTATTCTAGTTATGGTAAAAGACCTATAAATTTATGGAATAAATTAACACACAAATATTGCAAAAAAGTTACAAAAACAAAATATAGCCCATACCTATCAAAATATAACTGACAAAATCAGCGATCAATTGTGTAAATAAAACCAGGTGTTCCCAAAAAAGAATTAACAATAAACACAAATTGTTATTTAAACCCTTTCAGACACCTTGTAAACTTCGCGCTAAAACATATCGCACTGGCACGCGTCACGAACGACACAAGACTAAAAAACAGCTGCAACCAAAAAAGGGTTGCAGAAGGGTTGTAAATTGGGGACAGGACGACCCCTAGCTACGCGTCTGTCGAATCTCTACATCATAAAAACCCTTTGAACGCAAAGCGCCAATAAAAAAAGTCGGCGCGTGCATGCGCGTTTGATTTTAAACTTATTTGAATATAGAACATTTACATACTACGAGAAACGGAACGCGATTGGCCGTTGATTTGCGTATTGTCTTGCGCAGTGCGACCCGTCGTGGCTCTTTTAAAGTGTCACATTTGATTCGCTAATATTTTACCTTTAGATATTCATATAACTTGTTTTGCATAATGTAACACACCTCTCTATTTTGTTTGTATTACTTTGAACAATGAGATAGGAACGCCCTAAATAATTGATTTGAACGGTACAGCGAATCAATTGTTGGAATACATTTAGGCTGTTCTACAGTATGTAATCTTACTTTTTCGATTGATGGCCATAATTGAAATATAAGTTGTAAGTAATGTTGTGCCACAATTATATGGATAATTAATAATACGACAAGATACGAACTTCCAGACAGAGACAAAGACAGAAAACAGAGAGACAAAGATATAGACGTGATTCTTGGCTGGGTGAATAACATGAGAATAAAAAAAAATATTTTTCAGGAATTCATATCTACGTAGAGTATATACTTATTATTTAACAATTTTCTTCGTCATTTTTGTTTTCTCTTTCCAGGGATTGAATTGTTGATTAAGAGCGGAATAATAGTCACAACACGTTTTTTGGCTTTCCGTAATTTAATTACCTTTAGTAAAACTCATAGTGTAAGTAAACCTAAGTTAGTTGTTAACAAACGGTATGTAATTTGAACCGAACATCCTGTTCTGGGCAAACAACGCAAACTTATTTCAGTGGAAAGGTCGCAGTGCCTCATTAGGGGACAGGGCCCTTTGCGCAGTCCGCCGGGGGGCGTCATTATCGAATTGTTTAAAATAACGAGGGACCAGGTTTGTGTCGCTAGTTACTGCTGATACGTATGTTAGTTTTAAAGCATTGTGTACATTCATGTCACTGGAGAATACCATGGTACAAGTATAGCAGTAGCTTTTACCTATCTGATGATTTCGTCATGATATAAATGGTAATAATATTTTATTACACTGGCAGTCAGTATTGGAATTATTTTTATTATGAATACTAACCTAACTAATATCATAAACGCAAATGTAAGTTTGTTTCTTTCTTTCATATTTCTTACCATTTCACGCCGTATCTACTCTATAGATTATAATGACATTTTGCATAGACGTCAGAAGTACATAAAAGGACATGGAGTACGTTTAATCCAGAGAAAAAGAACCGTACGCGAGACATAAGTCAAATCTACATTAATGCAATCTACGCCTCGGACAAAAGCTAGTAGTTTGTAAAATACAATTGACCACTTTATATACACTTAACCATTTATAATCATAAATAATGAGGCTGAGTTTTCGGTGAAAGAAAACATTGTGATGAAAGCATAGCATAGTAATAGATCTTACCCACCTGCCTAGCAACTACTCTCAGGTTCAAAATGTTATTAAATGTCATGTGAACCATATCGTCACTTAACATGAAATTAGATTATGGTTTAACATCTCTTTTTAAACTATATAGGTTTTAACCTCTGAACACAATCTCCTCTAATATTAGATTATGATGTGGGCTAGATGATAACCACGCTAGACTTAGAGTGGGACTAGCTCTCCAGTGCAGCTGCCGCAACACACCATCATATATATTTCCTTCACCGAAAGCTCTGACTCTATTGCAAGGTTCGATCGACGCGGTGACACACTACCAACTAAGCCACTATTATTATTTCAAAACATCGAAAACTATACGCCATAAAAAAAAAAACTTGAGACGACTACTTAACCTGTTGGTTAAATATTTAATTGAATATGATCGCCAGTGAATATTTGATATTACTTGATCACCGCCGCCATCATTTTATAAATGAAACAATAAACAACCCTCTTCAATACCACAACACATCGATAGACAATCAAACTTTTGTTTGATTTATAGAAACTAACTTATTTGTTTATTTTTCGAGAAGATATCACATAATTGTTTTTTTAATTATGGTAGTGTTACTGATATGTAAATATATTTATCTAAAGTCTTTTGCTTTCCAAGAATGAGCCTAAACTAATTCCGTACTATCACTTATGAAACTCATAGAACTCCAGTAGTCTCCACTCACATCGTAAGCGGCTTGTTTACACGGCTCAGGAATCACAAAAAACGCTCCATTTGGTAATTAAATTGTGCCCGGGGCTATGTAGGGACTGCGACGATCGCCAGAGGGCGGGCTAGCTGTGGGGACACCAAACTTAAATACCAAATACAGAGCAATGTTGGTACTCTGCGAAATTGCTTGTCAATTTATGTTTCCGAATTGTTTGATCTACGTACATTATTGCGAATGGGTTTATTTAAAACGAATATATGAATAATTTATAAGCACAAAAGTGTAATAAATAACATTTTTTTTATTACTGAGAAAATTATTATATATAAGTAGATATGATCTTATATATATTATATAGGAAAAAGTTTGTATGTTAAATGGATGTTTATTATCCTTCCGCGCAAAAACTATAGATATGCAAATACGATAATACATATGTTATAATTTATAAATATGTTCTTTAAATTGGCCAAAATATAACGATAAGTGTCAAGTGAGTTCGATAAATTCTACTATCGGAGAGCCAGCACGGCGTGCGCTGCATAAAAATGACAGGTAGATAATGCACCATTATTTGTAAAGTTTAAAAGCAGACGAAGTCACAGTCGGCTTCATGTGCAACATAATATAAACTTATAATAGAAGCTTATTACAGTGTAATTCCACTTTATTTTAATAATAACATTTGTTGTCAAGTTTAACTAATATTATCTTAATAAATGGTTAAGTTATATTACAATATTTAAAATAGAATATACAATGCCAATCGTATTGAAAACAGTATTACCTCAACTTAACGGCGACTACCAAATAATTCTTGAAAAGTTTGTAACGAAACCAAATGACCGGCAACTGTATGTACCGCATTCATTAACCAAGGCATACCCAGTTACGTAGAATCTTTCTCATAGTAACTCCATAAATATACCTATTTATTAAAATTGTGACTGCCGATAGCAGTCGATACTGGAAGTACTTGGTCTGTACTTTTGCCAAAACTATATAAAAAAACGAATAGTGTTGTAATGAAACCAGTCCAGTAATAAACACGTCCGGTTTCCGCTCGAATTACTCTTATTTATTTTCAAACGCGATAAAAACATATAAAAGCTAAAAACAGAATATGACAATTACTAAGTATTACCGGTAAAAGCCTTTCTTCGTCCTTGACACCTCAACTGAAACGCGTGCGACTTTAGAATAATTTCAACTTTAGTGATATCGCATTAAAGTTGATTTCTCCACGTACCGCTTTAAGAATACCGTTAGGTTATGGTTGATTGAAATTAATTAGGTGAAAGTACAGACTAAGGGATATTTATACGTGTAATTAATAAACAACATAAAAAAAATACAACGCAAACAGTAAAATAGGTAAAAGCTGTCGTTTCAACACGTAAAGGTTAAGCTATTTTTATATGTTCCTATAGAAAGTAATGAATTTCTATAAGGAAATATAAAAAATAGCTTTAATACGTTACCTTATAATTATTAATAAATTCGTTTTTGTACCTTCGGTAAGTTCTTAATGCAATAAATATTTTATTAATGTTAATAAACATTGCCAAGTAATTTTTATCAAGAATAGAACAATAATTTCTCACATAAATATCGTATATTAAATAAAGTAAATTAAATTAATAATTAATTTTAATGCTTTCCCTAATATATACAATTCTTCGAATGTATGTTTGAACGGAAGTTATTCAATTATTTTATGTTCCTTATGAATACAAAAGCACTATTGGATGTAACATAATATATTATTTAAAATTACTACTCTAGATGAAGCGAATGGGAATTAGCCAATATATAGGTATCTTAAGAAAATAGAGAACACATAATATGTTATTCATTTTTAACTTAGGTTCAAATCAAATTTGGATTTACTGGTTATCATGGGTTTGAATCTTGTAATGAGCCTAACTAAACTCTCCATCTAAGATCACATCGTGACAGAGCTAAGAAATAGTATTTGTATTGATCGTCTAGATATCTGCCTACGTCAACTAAAGTTTTCTACTGCCTTTTCTCCAACTCTCTCAACGTTTGGCGGTGCTTCAACAGATATGTCCTGCTGCGGTCACTTGCCCCATAAGCTTAATTACTTTGGAAGCTACATATATTGGTAATAGATTACAAGTTGTAATTTATCCTGCATCCGTACAATTTATATTGCATTACACAAATATTAGAAACTGCCAAAACGCTGTATTAGGTATGTCTTGGTTATATAAAACAAAAACATTTTTCTTGTAAATAAATACTTTGAACGCTGTTACCAATTACAGTGAACATTATTATAAGGCATTAGATGTTATAGTTATTGAGTAATCTCCTATTGAGTAACTCCATTGAAGCATATTTAAACAAAGGTAAATAATATATAAATTTACAAATATAAAAGCAAATCTATCATTCTGTTCGCTAGAGTTAGAGTTCGAGTTCGGTTGAGTTTAATAAATAACCAGTGAGAAGCAATCAAAGCTTACGCTTACTCATTGTAAAATATAAATATAGCTTGTGGCACCATCGTGTATTGTAATGTTTTATTTTTCAAAATCAACAGCAATTACAACTTATGTGTAGCAAGTGACTGTATTGTATTAAATAACAAGTCGACCATCGCATCACATCTTTACACTTGCTAACTTCAGGTTACAATCACCATAAATGTAGTAAAAACCTTAAACGTTCGAAGGCACTACGCGTTCCATCACAATTCTCAATAGGACACATTCACTGCATATCAAATATTATGTTCTCTGATGACAAATTTACTTGAAAATTATTTGTTTTACTGAGCTAAAGTTCTGTACAAAGGTATCAAAGATCCAAAACCAAATGGGATTATATTGAAAAAATTTAAACATGGGGGGACTGACTGCAACAAGAAGTTGTAATAAACGAGAACATGTCCGATACTGGGTATTAAGATCGATTGAATTTCCAAAAACAAATTGCTTTTGCAAAATTTGATGTAATAATATAACAAAAGTATACCTATTAGGAGGATTTACATCCGAGGCCGCTTTCTGCACCGACCCGCATAAGCAGAATACGCTCGCCGCCAATTTGCATCCATTACTCCTGAGGGTCAAAGTTCGATGGATCGGATCCCGGATCTTTGATACCTATGCTTTTTTAAATTAATTCACCAAACACTCTTAACGTTCCAGAATAAGGCACAAAATACTATGCCATTCCCACGTTGTGTATTACACCTGTTTGGTGTTTATGCACACTCAGACTTTATGCATAAAGCATTAGAGTTGAAATTACTTTGCAGTCGGTAGTTACTTTGATCGACGTTTTACAAGTCCAATTCGCCAGTAGTCCGGCGTGGGTATGCTAATTTGCGTAATTGGGAGCGAGCCGTAGCGGCATACTGATGTCTGGGACACTGTCCGTCTAATGACAAACTCAGGGTCCAGTTTGCCGTTAGTTTGTTCTTATTATTTCTGCACTAAATTAATAAAACAAAAACTAACTATGAACGTTACGTTTATTAAATGACTTTATATAAAAAAATATGAACATGACGAGTATAATGTGTTGACTAATAAACTTGACAAAGTATCCCGTATTCCCTGTTCTTCAGATCGGGTATGGTCGCAATGAAGCTATCGAGTTCGGAGCGCTTTGGTAGTATTTTCTTCGCAATCAATATTGCCGTGTTCTCTTCGCTGCCCGCGTATCTGCCCAATGGCGCTTCATACTGAATTATATAGTTATCATTTACCTCCATAAACACTAAACGAATGGCGTCCTCTTCTCCACAGGTACAATCTTTGTATTGCAACTTGGCAGGAACTTCTGCAACGCTGTTCGCGATAATCGGCACAAACTCTTGATTGAAAGCCCGAGGAAGTACCATAGCGAGGAGTGGAAGGCCCGTCTCGTCACCGCAGGAACATGACCCGGCCGCTCTGGTTATATTATACTTTATACAGTTGCCCGGAACTCTTGAAATCATCGGGAACATGGCAATCGGCGTCATCTCTCCCAATATCATTGAGACGTCGCCACCAAAAACAGGATAATTGACAATAGCCAATATGGCGAGGACAAGAACTATTTTCAGCATTTTATATATTACCCTTGTTACGTGCAACTACTCTGATTTTCATGTCAGTACTGATTGAGTAAACTCTATTAAAATTGACCTTTAGATAAGATAGTTACTAGAGTTCAATAAATATGTTGTTTATAAATGAACGTAGCGGGTAAAACCCGAATCGTAGCTTTATACACTTAGGCTGAGTTGCACCAAAATCGTGGTTATTGTAATTGTTAAAGTTAACTTTAACAATGACAATAGTTGCTAACATTTAAATTTGCCAAAACGATTTGCACCATCAACCATTTTGTAATTGTTAAAGTTATTAGGGTTGCCACTTCAATAAACCAATTAGTCCCTAAAATCGAAAAGGTTAACATTTTTTACTTGGCAGGAATTAGTTATAACTGTCACTATTGTTATTCTGTGACTGTCACCAGCACGCAAATGTCAACTTGTTACAATTATTTTGCTCTGGTTATTTATTCTTTGAAATTATATATGGGATTTTTTTTATCAATATATTATTATCAATGGCTAATTCAGAGAAAATTAATACCACACTGGTTACCACATTCGAGAACAGTATAAAGTAAGAAGTATTCAATTTATTAAAATCTACAATAATATTTGAAAATTTCATATAAAATGTTTTTGTATGCACTATATAATAAAAGTGTTTTACAAGCATTCGATCCTGTAACGACAAAACGTTAGCTTCTGTCGTCTTGTGAGCATTTTCTAATTCTGTGTTTTTTATTTAGAGAAAGAAGCATTATCTTCAGCTTAAATGAAGTGAACTAGTGAACTTGACAACCGATTCAAACATTGACATTAACAATAACGTTAACCGGCCAACATGGAGCAGTAATAGTTAACGTTAAATCGTGACGTAATTTTAACCATTGTCATTTGGTGCAACCTATTTTTTGCCTAACAATAACTTTAACCGAATTTTAACCTTAACATTAACTGGTGCAACTCAGCCTTAAAATCGTAGTAAATTATTATATTACGAACATTGTCATGAGTGAAATTCATGGTAACGTCGACACACAATATTTAAAACGAACTCAAAATATAAAAACAATTGATAAACGCCATGCATTTTAAAGCCAAACAATTCTATTTTCAAATAGCGTAATTAGATTTTAAATATTCTTAATGTAAGTGGCCACTTCCAGAAACTCTTAGTGCGCCCTATGTATATAGTCAATAAATATTATAAAATAAAACCGATTTTCTTGTATGTCTGTGTGTTCCCTTAGTTGATATAATTTTCAGTATCATGTAGACAATTCTTTATTTCTATGTATATAGAATACAGGTATATTATATACAGATAAAGTTAAGAGAAGCCAAGGTATTGTAATGGAGTCGCTAGCAGGAGACGGTTACATTGCTAACGCTGGTTAGACATAACGCGATACATGACAATAACCTACTACACTTCAGCCTATGCTCGCTTAGTTTGATATCCAATGTTCTGTGACAGTAGTAAGAGTCTGAGAATATTTATGATATTACTCTATAATATTTATATAAACTAGTGCAGACTAGCAAAGACGTTAAAAGTGAAACTAAGAGATAACAAACTCCTACCAGCTGTTATACCTGCGCGACTATGTTTAATTATTTGCTGTTAGGTTTAGCCTTCGACATATTTCACGCCATTTCACTCAATGTTAAAAGACCATACAGAAGGTATTTCAATGATACAAAAAGTTTCTACACAAAATACAACTTCTGTTAGTCGTTGTCGTTGATAATTAAAACCTGTAGTATCAGGCGGTATCCTACTGCGGCCGTTGCGCAAATAACAATTCAATATTATTTCGAATGTCTCAAAGCAACTGAATCAGTACTATCTGCTTGTAGAATATTCACTGAACAATTCGTGGCTGTATGTTGACCACTTTGTTAATATGTGATGGAAAATATGTCGCAGTACCTCGCTTCAGTGAAGCGTATATGGGGAACAGTCAGTGTTGTTCATTAAGACGTTTGTGGGTTAAAGCGTGATAGATTCCTAGAATGATAGTAGCTGTTGGGAATGTATTACCTTAACGGTATCGCCGTTATTCGTTGACTAGTGTTTTGTTTAGTGCCAAAAAATATGATAAGGATAACTATTATGCCGCTCGATTAAATGTTATCATGGTTAATATAATACAGCCTGTCCCAACCTTCAAGAGCACATAGATTCTACAATGAGTTACACATAACATTTTATTATAGGGAAATATTTATAATGACACAAAGTGAATCTCTCTTTCCCGGATACTCATTTTTTTTTTTATGTTATAGGGGGCAAACGAACAGGTGGGTCACCTGATGGTAAGTGATCACCGCCGTCCATAGACACTAGCAACACCAGGGGAGTTGCAAGTGCGTTGCCGGCCTTTTAAATATGTGGGCCTCCGGCGCTCTCACTGACCGAACGAAACGCAACAGTGCGGGCGCACTGTTACTTCACGTCGGTTTTCTGTGAGAGGGTGGTACTACCCCGGGCGAGCCGACCCATTCATGCTGAAACCAGTAATAGCTTCAGCGTAGCTCTACCACCTACATGATAATATGACCTCATAATAATAAAACAATGTACATGACCTTTGATAAAAAGTAACGTAAACATAATTATTGTGATTAATATGGATTACCAGACGTAACACGATCTGGTTACTATCCGGACTATGCGGTGATGTCGATCCCTTTTTTGTAAGAGTTCGGTCATCGGGGTACCGCGGTCGGGATAGTTGGTTCAAATCGGAATCGCGGCATACAGACAGCTACCGCTTTGTTGCATTCCGATATTTGTACCGTTAAATTTGAATAGTTTAAGGTTCCGTTCACACGGAAAGGATTAATATAACAACACATAAAATTTAATAACGTATTATTCATAGCAGTTGGATCTAAAAAAAATTGAAATCGTTAGTGTCCAATAACGTTTGACCGACTATCATAAAAGTTAGTACACCTAGGTGTTTTTTGAAAAAGACTTTTATGGTATCTATCTTACTACAACTTACCACTAGGTGGTGGAAGATTATATTTTATTTTTGTTAAGTTTCATATTATAATTTAAAGCAGACGAAGTTATTTACATTTCATTAAATTCTTTTAAATTTTAAGATATGAAATTGGTAAATTCCAAGACTATTTGGATAATCGCCTTAAAAGTTGACATAAATAGACGTTTTTATGGAGGTATCTTATGATATCCATTTCGATCGACACTAGATATGTCTTACACATGTGGCAACACATCAACTTCTTCACCGTTGAATCGACTATCATTAAACTCGGTACATGTAGATATTTGAATACAGAGAATATTTACACAATATCGAATTTGCTATAACCTATTTGTCATAAAAAATAATAGTAGGAATGAATAACAACAAACGCGCGTAGATCCACTGTCACAGATAGTATTCTATAAAACTACACATCTAACTATGTTCAGTATATTTTACAAAGCATTAATTACATTACATTAATTTGTGTAATTACTAAAAACTATTCAAATTATTATAATATAAAAGCAGTTAGGTGGTGTGTACATTTTACCGCGTAGCTTTCTATGGCGTTTCTTTTATCAAATTGACGTTAATACCCGATGTATGTAATAGTTTTAATGGTTTTTATATAACTATTCATCAAGCCCATCTTTATTTATGCTGTAATAGTAGGCGTAATATAAAAAACGACGCCACAACAACCTATATATACTTACCACACTATTAATGATTAGCAAAATAATTAACAATATATCTAAGACAATGGAATTTTACAAAAACATTTACTTAGAATAAATATATATATATATATATGAATGTCTGTTTCTTACATTTTTACGACTAGACATTTAAATAATTTGCTATTAAATATAGCATAGAATATGGAGAAAGACACGTAATTATTTTTATTAAAACATGGGAAAGAATAACGTCAAGTCAAACTACTCATGCTATAAATGTAAAAATATATGTTTTTAATAACTGGTCTAAATTTTGTTTAGGCCTAATAGTTGTAACTACCTAGTTATGAATACGTCACGTTTATGACTAAATTTATTCATAAGTGACTATAAAAAATATATATATTTTCTATATATAATATATCCTTAGCAAACGATAAAGTATATTCGTGTGTTTAGGACATTATTAGTAGATAGCGGTATGCGCATGCGCGTCGACGCAGACTGATGGATGACAAGTGACGTCGGCGCCGCAAAGGCCGATCCGCGAGCCATTCCAAACTCAACGTAGAACCCCGATGTTGGAATGTAGCGTTGCCTTAATTACCACTTCAAAGCGCATCGCGACGAATAATGAGCGATCAAAGAGTTTAGCACGAGTCACAACTATAAGCTATAGCAATAAACCTAACGCCGTCGGTCTATTCGATAAGGAAAAGGGTTATTATGTTAAATTAACAGCTCGTTAACAAATAACATCTTGTACACAAGAGAAATTAACATTTTTCCAAACACACCTATCATTTCTAAAAACAGATTGAGTAATCCGGTCAAATACAAATTAATTTATAATTATCTCTCAAAGGAGACACCTGAATGATAATACAACTATGTTCTCTTCTGATTCACACTTTACAATATCGGACACACATATTTCATCCTAGAAACGCAGTTTTGAATCTTGGTATAGAGAAGCCCTAAATGGTGGGTTTAAATATCATCTTTCAAGCGGCTTCATAATTTTCACAGCTGTTGTTTTTATGTATTAAGTGATCAAAGTAATGATAATGAGATAAATTTATTGAAATGCACTAGACAGGCACCTTTCATAATCAGATAGCCACAGATAATAAATTTAACATTTTATACAAAGCCTAGGTTGAGCTTTTGCCATATATAAAAGTTGGCACACAAATACTCCATCGTTTCACACGTATATCTAAGTACGTAACTTGTTAGATTATTATATATAACGTTTATAATTGATTAATTTTAAGCGAATACGTGCTTCGCGGTACCGTGCCTTGGCGCGAGGTCACGCGCGGCTCTGGCGCGTTTCTATACTCGTTAAAATTTAATAATAGATAATATTTACGCTATTTCATAATGTATAAATATCATTGCCTATACATAAAACTCAATAAAAAAGCTAGGACATGGCCCATCATAATAAAAAACATATTTGTCCACAAAATAATACGAGCGGTTCCCGTATTAGCAAAACAGAAAATACCACCGTATTTGTATTTGGTGAAGCAGACATGTTTATCTAGCAGCAGGGTTCCGGCGGACCACCGCGTCACCGCGCCCACGGACGGGGACCCCTACTGTCACGCAATATGCTAATAATTACCTCTTAAAAATATTTTACAAATACTTATATTCAAAACAAATGCTAAAAATAAGTCTCATGCCATCGGAAAAAATTTTTACTGTGAAGCCAAAATATATTGAATAAATTAAAATACATTTATTTACAAGAGGATTTTTGTCGTAATTAAAGAAATATACGAATTGAAGTTCGAACGAAGAAAAATTAATAAAAAAAATTTAATTAATACTCATCACATAAAAATGACATTTAAACGTAGATTAGCAGTAGAATTATGTTTTAAAATTACAATAGTATGTAAAATATGTTTTTTCTTTTGCATTCTACTGTTGGAGTCGTTTTTCGCAAGCCGTCAGTGTACTGGTTAATATTAGTTATCCTAATTAATTGGCACTTTCATCAACAAGCCAGATTTTATAAACCGGTTTAAAGCCCAAGTTACAAAAACATTGCTCATATTTTTTTGACAGAAGGTAGCTTCAGACTAACTTGAATTACCAAAATGTATAGGTATAAGTGCCTTCGACCTGCAATGCAGCACATCGGAATTGAATGATTTTATAATATCCAGTTAGTCGCAATATTGATTTCAGTAACGTAGAACAACATTACAGTACAATTACAAAAATGTTATTTCCGTTACTTAAAACTTAATTTTCCGCAATCGGGCTACAAGCCTACGATACATTTGTGGGATCAAGTCTTGTGCCTTTCTACTATGATTTATAGATATAGATGTAGCAAACGTAACTATTTCACAATGGTATGTATGTCGATTTAATTCCTCCTGGTCTTAAGAAAAAAAATGAAGAAAGCAGTGTAACAACATAAATATAAAATTAATTGTATAAAGTACTAATATAAAGTTGTTGAATAATATTGAATACTACAAAATGGGTGCACGTGTTATTGTGTACACGCGCCAGAGATGGCATATCATTAAGATATATAAGTACCCATAATAAATTCACTCAAGCGCTTTTCATTGTTCCCAAAACGTTATTTTAGTTTTTAATATATTCACTCTCAGTGTCATCATACTCGTATATGATACATACATACCATCCCGTTGCATTAGTACGAAAATATATATTGTCCAGTTTAGACATACTCATGGCACACATATAATTAAACTAAATCGTACCGGCAATGAACGAATGTGAACATTACAGCCTATCACATAACGTATGTTATGTTACCTATCCAGATTAATTACTAAAATATAAATCATACCCATTTTATGGCAATGTTTTTTTTAATAGAGTTTTGTACACGTGTGAAATGTTAATATCATCAAATTTAGTTATTGATTACAAAAATAAAATGTATAGCCAGTTGTAACTCAACGTGTCTTGAAGCAACAGTTTCACCGGGCGCGGGCGCTCCGGGCATTGCGGATGCAGAAACGTGGTATTACGCATCGAATTCGTAATAAGGGAACTATGTAGTGAATTCTAAGTTACCCTCGCATCAAGTATTGTACCGACAAAGGTCAAACATAGGGTGCGGGTGGACAACCCCTAAGAAAATACTAAAACACAGAGCTAATACATATTTAAAAATAATCTGCAAATTTAGAATAAGTATGAGCAATTTTTAAATTTCTCTTTCGTGAAAAAAAAACTTCTAAAAAGCGTTTCCTGAAGCTGCATAAAACATATGTAACGACTAAAAATTTCAGTACTCAAGTTGTATAAATAGATGGATCCTCTTTAAAACATATATTATTTTATTTAAGCATTTTAACTAAATTCTTTGGATATATATTTATTACGCATATACCTATACTAGGAGTTATAAAATCCTTAGTTTCAAACTAATTAACTGTAGGTAATAAATAAATATAAAGGTTGCAATATCTTAAAAACCTTTCTTTTTTAAGCTTGCGTCCGTGGGCATGCCGGTCGTAAAGTGTTTAATGAGCATAAACATTCGTCTGAATACATTGCATGCAATTAATGGCATGTGTCGTATCTACAGGTTGGTATATCTGCGCCACGCCTGTGTATCCATAAAACATTTCATTCGCTTATCTTAGTCTAAAAACACGCTCCACCGGGATAAGTCGCTACAATTTTTTCTGCCGCCTCTCAAAATCCCCCGACGACGTACGGACGGACGGTAAAATATTCCCCAGATTATGCGAGGAATAATAAGACTCGTGCCGCGGGAGTCGACCGCATTTATATAAAAAAGAGACTTGCAAAAAACAAACCGTGTTTTAGGCGTTCACTCGGGGTTAGATCCATTATTGAAATATCATTTTTATCGTTAAAACTCTGCATTCATTCAGATTATAAAATCATATAGATAAATTTCATGAATATAACTACAGTTTACGAAAACTTCAAACAATATATCTTAACTAGTATCGAGAGACAAACGATATTAGTGTGAAAGGTTTACGTCTGTAATTAATATTTATATTACCAAAGAATCATAGCAGAAATACACCTTTGATAGATACAAATAATCATCAGTTTTAACTCTGCGCAATTTTAACTTGTGTTTACTATAATACTAACAGAGGAAATCACTTGTCAGCCACATCAAGCAAAAGTAAAAAACAGCTACCGGACTCAACAAAAATTTTGTAAGAAGATAGGTTTACAAAAAAAATTGGAGAATCGTACGAGCGGCAAAAAACCGAAAGCCTCCACAACTAATGTTTATTGTATGAGTGGCTGAATTACAAGTACTTTTTCAGATATAATGGATCGAGTTCGTCCACCCTCACTCAGAACCGCTTGAAAATAACGTATAAATAATACAAAATTCAAATACTATAACTAATTTAAGCCTACGTACACATCTGTTGGAAATTCCTAAACCTTTCGTAATGTCATCGTTTAAACGAGGCTGTTTTTAATTAATGCTTCCTCAGTTTTGTCGATCCTCTGATATATTCTGATCTTGAGGTATAATTAAAGTAAGAAAGGAGTGGTGAAGAAGACATTTATAAACGATTTGCAATTTTCTTACTTTTATGTTTACTCAGAAACAACAAAATAACGGTAGATAGCTGATGTGTTTCGGTCAGTTTCACCGCGCTGCGCCAGTCACGACTAGCGCATTAATCATGGCGCTTTCAGCCATCTCGGGGAAATATCATACGTCGACTTTATGGTAATGAAATAAACGCTTTTCGTTGCCTATTCATCGTGACGGGAATGAATGGGAATGAAAATTGTGTGTAAACCATTTACGCAAAACATTCAATGTGTTCTCGACAGAATACGTTAAGTTTAGCGACATTCAAACTTCTATAAGTGGTAAGTAAATCGCAAATAACTTCAATATTTCAATTGTTTTTTTAATGTTTGTCCTAGATGGGACCAACAGTAAGTATAGGTATATGTTTTTTATTTTTTATTTTAAAAAGGTTTGTAGTGTATGTATATATAAATATTTGTGACCAACTTGTACATAACTTAGTTTCACAATAAAACCCGATAATGTCTTGGTGATGAGAATGATTGATGAAGCCATTCGACGTGCGGGAGGTGGATCTTCATCTAAAGGGTTGTGGCGGATGCATTAGCCGTAAATGATGGATGACACTAAACTAGCGACTCTTTGCCGCCATCAGTACTTGAGTTATCAAATAACGGGATGTCTATAATAATATGATGTGTTAACTAAGTGCTTGTTCATGTCGGATCAGTTTGACTCTGAGTCGGAGTCTAACTTTTAGTGTGAAACACTATGTGTGTGTACACAATATGTGTCCCGAACTTTCCATAATCGTTATAAACAAGTATAATAATATCTTACCAATACTCAACAGAAAATTATTCATTATTATTCTACGGTTCCTAAAAGAAATGCCCAAGGCCGAGAAAAACATTTTAAGTGTTAATTTAATAATGTATCTTAAATTTATCTTATCTTTAATTTTCATTCACTAAAATCATTGTTGACAATAACTACAAGGTTTTTAATTAATCCTTAGATATTTTCTCTCCGTTTAATTAAAGTGTTAAAGGTACCTTAGAAGTAATGAGTTAGTACTTTGTTCCACTAATCTATAAGCCATAGGCATGGTTTTAAACTTAATATAAATTTCATGTCGACACCTATATATTCACTAAATTTTCTCCTTAGTGTCCTTCTGCAGATTCTTAGTATCACAGAATTTGAGGTAATATACCAACATATAATACATAAAAACATTATTTTTAAATTTAGATTTGCTTTTTAAAATAAGGTATGGCTATATTTCCATAAAGCCTCAATATTAAACAGAATTCATTATTTTATAAGTAAATTGTATCTATATATATATCTATGTAGGTATTGTATACATATATAGGAATATACATCAAAATCATCCTTACAAAGTTTACGAGTACGTTATTGTGTAGTAAGCAAAAATGATAACACAGTAATGTACATGTAAGCCGTGAAACGACAATAAAACGTTTAACAACGTGACGCCGGTGCGCTGGACCGACTCTGCGCCGTCCGCCATCGTTCCGCGCGTAATGGCCGCGAAACAATAACGCTCACGATTTATAATGTATCTGTTTTATTACCATAGGTCGGACTGAAGGTACGATACACCGCAACGAAAGCACATACTTCCTTTCTTTTTTTATAATTTCTCATAAATATCTTTAAAAAGCCCCTAATTTGATCAATTTGATCAATAAAAATCTTTTAGTAACTTCATTAGCAAAAGTTAATTATGGCTGAATTTCTTTTTAATATACTTAGTCTGGCCATAAACACTGTTACAATTAAAAATAAACAAAATATTACATTTGAATTTGGAATCTGTCATTTTTATACGATTGTTCATTGAATTTTCTCATTTTGGCGCCAATACATTGTACAATGTTTTGCGATATTAAAATGGAGTGGGGTGATAACAGAGTACCGAATTCACTGTGATTGCATTACACAAAGTAGGTATGGAGCAAAATACAATTTTCGAAACTCTCCATACGCTTGATATTAGTAAAATGTTTGTGTACCGGGCTATTAATAGGTATAATGAGACGTCCTCTGTTTATAACAGAAAAAGATCTGGCCGTCCACGTAGTGTTCCTACGAAAAAGGTGGTCAAAGCGGTAAGGGAAAGAATTCGAAGAAATGCTGCCCGAAAGCAAAAGATTTTATCTCGGGAGATGAAGATAGCACCTAGAACCATATCGCGTATTTTAAAAGACGACTTAGGACTTGGAGTCTATAAGAGACGTACTGGTTATTTCTTAACTGATAATTTAAAAAAGTATATTGTGGTACAATCGAAACAACTACTGAAGCGGTACGCAAAGGGACGTCACAAAAAAAAATTGTTTACGGATGAGAAAAAAATTACAATTGAGTAACATTTTAACAAAAAAATGACCGTATCAATGCTCAAAGCTCTAAGAAAGCTTTCCAATTAGTCGACAGAGTGCAACGTGGGCACTATCTGACTTCAGTGATGGTTTGGTGGGGTACCTATAAGCTATGAAAGAGTGACTGAGCCATATTTTTGTGAAAAAGGCATCAAAACATCGGCACAAGTGTATCAAGATACCATTTTTGAGACGGTAGTGAAGCCCCTTAACAACACTATGTTCAATAACCAATAATGGTCCTTCCAGTAAGACTCGGTGCCGGGTCATAAAGCTCGGTCTACGCTATCTTGGTTGGAAACGAACGTTTCGGACTTCATCAGAATTGAAAACTAGCCTTCGTCTAGACCTGATCTTAATTCGCTGGATTATGATTTATGGTCAATTTTAGAGAGTACGGCTTGCTCTAAACGCCATGATAATTTGGAGTCCCTAAAATAATCTGTACGATTGGCAGTGAAGAATTTTTCCATGGAAAAAGTGCTTCTATTGATAACTAGCCTCAACGTTTAAAGGACTGTATTGCAGCCAATGGAGACCACTTCGTATAAGCTTTTATATTTTAAATTGTTTTATATTTATGTATTAATCGAACACTCTGTAAAAGTAATAAATGTTATTTGCAATTTTTTTTTTCTTTGTTTCAGTATTTATGGCAAGACTAGGTATAGGTACAATAGTGTATTGATACATTTTTGTTCCTATACTTTATTTCAACATTATTAGAGTGATCCGATGAACGATAAGTGCGTAACTTTCAAAAACATAATATAACATATAAGTAGCACCTGTGTTAGATAAGAGACACAAATATGGAAACGTTGACACGTCAAAATATAACAAAAACTTTAGTAGAATATTATAAATTTCTAAATAAGCATAATAATTATACACAGACGTTTTTTTATTATGAACAACACTATAATGGTCGATAAAATAAATATAAAAATTGTATATGCTGTCGTTAGAGTAATAACTAGTGATAATATTTTTCGTATTTGCCAGTTTACGCGCTCCCAAGATGTAGCAGTAAAAGTAAAATGATCTTAATACAGCATAAACCAGCCATTACTCTCCTTTGTGGCTGACATATTAGCACTATTAAGGTATTCGACACGATATTGCACTAAGAGAAAACTTGTTTTTCTAACTATTCTTCTTATATTTATCTTCTAAATATGTTCAACACCTAAACACTCATCAAGTACATTGACATACAAGACTCGAAGCGATTCTTCCTTCTTATGATACAGAATAAATAACCATAAAAGAAACGGTATGTAGGGCCGTAACAAGATTTTAAAATAAAATATATTAGGTAAGTGCAACTACAATTAACTATAAGTTTGACTTGGAGGTGGTTTTAATTTTTTTTATATTCATCGTCCACCATCATACACAGTATAGAAAACCTCTTTACTATATAATAGATATCGAACTTCGACAATGCGCGCATTTGTAGTTGTTAAAATATACAAATAAAGTTGGACATATTTAATCGTTCGTAACAATTCATACATCTTTAATAAGGATCTAATTCGTTCTCCCGCTTGGCTTTATGCAAATATTAAACAGTAGTGATTAATATTTCAATACACATTTACATTGCCATACTATTCTGCCAATTGTCTAATACTCGGTGTGACCGATCACACTACACTTTTTATAATTTACCATACAGAATATTTATAAAGCCTTTCTTTAATATGGATGCCCAGTCATAGTTCACATCGAACTACACGACAATAGGCTGGGTAAAACTCATTTACTGAGGGCGGCTGTAGTTTAAATCGACGGACCCTCTTTATTGATGGAAAAATGTTTTTATTTCTCCCCTCACATTGGATTTGTCTAGTTAAGCTAATATTTCGCGTGCATATAGAAATTTCGCAGTCCTCATTAGTGTTGTGTGGGAAAACTAGTCGCGCGTACAGGTCACCCTCAACTGTTTTATGTCCATAAATCCATATTAATAGTAATAAAATCTGCAGTTTTATTTTTTAACTATTTTTTAAATTAACTATTGATATTTTATATGGTTAGGGGGTTTTAATGAAAATGATGTAGTATATAGGCGTACAGTCTACGTGATGTGAAATGTTTTTAGAGCCCATTACTTAACCATCCTAAAACATTACTACAGTACTAACGAGTTTGTCCATGGATATCACTTCTGAAAATAAGTATTAAGTAAGTGTCCTGTGTTTCAGTGCATATTGCCAACCACAATTTTCGAACCGAAATGTGGCAGCACAATACTAATGCTTTAAGGTAATATTAGGTATAAAAATGACGCTACCGAACGTTGGAGAGGTTTTACAAGTCGTGACAATGTAATGGAGCTATGTAGATTTCGAAAATAAAATCAAAGTATATGACACTAGATTAAACATTTCGAATATATTACACTCAAAAACAATAAGATGATGTTATATTTGCAAGTATTGCTAGCTATTATTCAGATGTAAATACAATTTGCAAATCAATTGTGTTCCTACGTACTGTTATTGAAACGAATAATCTATCAAAACATTCGATTGAAGTAACAATACAAATTGCACTCACTTTATACATGTCAATGAATGTCGTATCGCTTTTGGTCCCCAGTAAAAGCAGTAGGTACTGCATCGAGCAGCCGTAGGGCGAGACAATGTGAAAATTTTAAATAAATCCCCGTCGAGAATACGCCCGGCAACTGCAAGGGATTATACTTTATACACTAAATCGGTTTTTATTTTTTACAAATATATTCCTTAATGGAATAGAAATAAGAACCAATAGCTTGGACATTTATTGCTTTAAGTCGTAACTTCTGACGCGTGTGTAACGAAATTATTAAGATCATTGTAACCATTCTCAATTTATTTATGGACAGGAGTTTATAATAGTGTGCGATTTTATTGTAAGTAATATTAAGTACTGATACCCGAAACAAATCGATATGAAAGTATCAAATTATACGTTAGTGTTTTATTGACTTGTAAAAATGTAAGAAGATGAATTAAACGAAAGATTAAAATAACACCTTAAAAGATACCTGTATAATGAATATCCTTTAAGTATTATGGAACTCACTTACATCTTATTATTGCTAAATATAAATGACGACCCGGTTTATTATAAGATGCAGGTTCATGCATACCTACTCTTATCGCAGTCAAAAGTTTTGTTCGATCCATACATATTTCGATAATTAAAATACCAGTAACACAATTAGTATTATAGTTACTAATATTCTTTAGTAGCAATCAATTTTAATGATTGACATTTAACAATGCTATATAATTTGAAGAATTTTTGAAACTAAATGCGGTCCTGCTTCTTATAGCATGCAATGACATCTGTATGAAACTAAACATTTAACACTGGCAAAGCGCGCTGTTTTATTGATACTTATAACATGGTATATGAAGTATCATTGAAAAGATTTCCTACGCCAATAGAAAGCGGAAGTAAATCTGAACAAATAAAAATGTATTATTCCACTTGACGAATCAAAAAGAAATTTTAAGTACGTTAAACACAAAACACCGTCGGCAACACGATCCCCTATCGCGGACTACGGGGCATCTCGGAGAATCGTAATCCTCTTAGAAAACATTTCTAATTTAAAAAGAATTCCTCTTATCCCTCTGAAGAGGGCACGCGTAAAAAATAAAAGGAAAAACCCGCGTGACACGCGCTACACGAATCTGAAAAATACCTACAGTTATATATGTAAGACAGTTTTTCACGGACCCCTCTCGATTCCTTACAGGTCGCTTCTTCCGTCGAGAAAGCATCTATTGAAACTCCACTCAGATCGTGTTAGCTATCTATTTAGTATAAAAAGGGTCGAGAATTTTTCGAGATCCTTTTTTACCCGAAGGTGGGCTCCTCCTACCCCTGACCCAGCCCGCGACGCCACCCGTTCACCCTACACATTTCCAATAATGTATGCAATTTATATACCTACTACTAAATTGTGGAAAATGTAGTAATCAACCATTGGGCTTTTGATAAATCAATTAATGTAAAGGGAACTCCGTAATAATGTAGAGGGAAATACGCAACTAATGTTGGACATATTCAATATAATGAGAAACGCATTTGATCTACTCCTTATGCTTAAAATAAGTAAACATACCTTGTAAAACAATATCTACATCTACAAGTTTATTTCTCTATTGCCCTCGAGCTTACCTCATCTTTACCCTAAATCTTCAGTTCAAATATTTAAAGGGCAACTGTATTGAATCCCTCCCGCTCAGAGCGAGTCTCCGGGCCGCAATTGGATCACACACGCGGTTACTGCTCGCTCCCCGAAATAACAATTTCAATAAAATGAACTTACTAAAGCAAATTCAATTTCAATAGCCCTAAGTACACTTAAAATTGTATCAATCGACGGAATTGCAACTATCCATAAGTGAAGAGAAAAATATTAAAATCAAATTATTATGATATCAACATGTAGAAATATAATGTACCGAATATTAAAGCTATAATGAACTGTAGAAAACTTAATTTTGTTATAAAATACATAGGACTAAAGCAAACATATTTTTTATTAATGTTTATAGCACTTAGAAACATATTGTTGAAACTATTACTATAAAGTAACCTCCTATAAAACAAATGAATCTGTAACTAGCAAATAACCTTCTACCGTCTCCGTCGACATGCTCGTAAGAACATATATGGGAAACCTATACCGAAAAGTATCGCGCCGGTCACTATCTTTCATTTCACTCGTTGCATCGAAACCATCATAAAAACCACAAAAAATACTTTCTCTATCTTTGTTGACATTTTATAATTAAGTACTCTATAGATTGAATTTTGATAATGTTTTTCCAACGAAAGCGTTTCTGTAGAAAAAGTTAGCTACATTCCAAAAGTTAGAAGCAAATACCTACACCTGCAATATTGAAACGGGCCTTACGTCAATCCGAAAGAAATAAGAAATATACCATTGGAAGTACAATCCACATAAGACGGGCGGGTCGGCCGCGGCCTCGCCTGGGGATCAGTTAACCCACGTTACAGGACGTCCCCGATGGAGGATTCCGACTTTCCACAAAGAAAATAGCAATCAAAATTTGATTTACCGCCACCCGCGGCCATACATCAAACAGCTCTAATCCGTGGAAAGATAGAAACTCTTATGTCCACTAGAATAACCGACACGATCATAAAATCGGAATATTACCGATAAACATTTCAGGTGAAACTTATGCCATCGCCTTTCTACCGTGTTCAAACTCTTTCTGATCGTCTGTGATGAAGTGTTTTAAGTAATTTGTAAAAAGATTAACCTTTTCATAATAACCTACGAGGGTTAAACGTATCATAACAAAACCGTCTTATTGTCATCCAAAATAAACCGCATGAAACTAAATTTCATTGTTAAAACAATTAACAATTCCGGGCTTCATTCAATGGCAATTTTATTAATTCAGAAAATTTCAATGGTCAATGATGATATTTAACGTTTATACTACGTAACAATGTAAAAGAAATATCTTTAAATTAAGTTAGAAAATAATATTCATAGTCGTTTGTCAGTCCTTTCAGTGAGAATATATACGCAAGTAGAATTTTTTTGTTACATTGAGACGAAAGCACATTTAAACCATGACAATAATTGTGCTTTGTTACAACGTAGTGTTAATAACAAATAATTGGTTTTGTTTTTTGAAATACTTAGTATATTAAAGAAACAAACTAGTTTTTCCTTGCGACTTTTCTGACGTTAACGTAGATTTCACATATCTCTAGTTGAGTAGGGCGTAAAAGTATAGCTGTGGTGTATATCACTACATAGTATAAAACAAAGTCGCCTTCTCTGTCCCTATATCCCTAAGTATGCTTAAATCTGTAAAACTACGCAACGGATTTTGATGAGGTTTTTTTTAATAGATAGAGTGATTGAAGAGGAAGGTTTATATGTACAATAATATTCATTAGATAGTGAAGAAATACTGTTATTTTTGAGGTTTCTAATGTGATGTCGTCGTCGTCATGGTATAGAGAAAGGCGAATTGTTTTACTCCAAATTTAACGCGTGCGGGCCACGGGCAGTAATGAATAAATCAAAACTACTGGATCGATTTTAATCATTTTTTCAGTAAATGACATAGGCTATATATTTTATACCCGTGCGAAGCCGGACCGGGCTGCTAGTATATTATAATTAAATATATGCGCCTGCGACACCCGCTCCCCACCATTACGTTGACAGACGTCGACACGAACGGTCGTACTGTGCACGTACTGAGTGATAAAGGCTAATGATACGAATTCTGTGCATTAAATATATTTAAGAAAAAATACTCTTGTCCTGAGAATCAAACATAGTACGTAATTTGTATTGTTGTTAGAATTCTTGTCTGTCTATCTTATGTACGCGCATCACGCAAAAACTACTGAACGGATTTCGACGAAATTTGGTATGGTGACAGATTATACACCGGTACACCGGTAAATCACAAAAGAGAAATAATTTACGCAAAAGCGGCTGGACAGATGTTGGTATTACCGACTGTTGGTTTGAGTACACCGTGTATCGAAAGTCAGATTTATACATTAACAGTATGAGCAACTACTAGACATTGTAGTGCCACACCACGACTCGGAGAACAAAATCGTTCACAAAAGGTCGATGTCGACTTTTGATAACCCTTATAATATATGGTTTTATTAATCACCGTGTTTAGAATTGAAATTCCACGCGGACGTAGTCACGGGCACAGCTAGTTGTAATAATATCGGAATAATAATATAATAGTATCGGAATATCTGTGGAAACCCTAAAGGACGAGAGGGTTCGACGGGCTGTCGAATTGAAACTCGTACCGTGCGCCGGCCGCAGCCAAGCCGTGAGCTTCTTTAATATTTATGAACAAGTAAAAAACACGGACGCACCTATGAATAAATATGCAAGGAGTATCATTTGAAACGGGGAGAGTCTGTAAATAACAAGAAAATCAGATATATAAGAACAAATTGGTAATCACAAAAAATGGTATTTATGGATAGGGTGTATGTAATATACCATTGTTGAAATTTCACACAATTTATATACTTGTAACTTTTTTTTCTTAATTAATTTAAAAAATAGGTAATGCTTGTATGTTTGTAGCCTGTAGGAGGTAAACTCAGGAACTTCTGATCCAATTCTTAACAATATTTACATTACTTTTGAGTAACTTAACCTATATTTGACTAATATTGTAAATAAGCATAAATACAAAACACTTCCAAGCTTTACTTATATCTAATAGCGTAGACGAAAAAAGGAATTATGAATCAAATTCATTACTATCTAAAAGCAACGACGATCATCAACAGTTGCATCCTGTTGCTGTGTCCGAACTTGCAACACCAACACTAGTCGCCAACTAATGAATAATATACTAAAACCAACCTTGAAGTACTCTCAATAGAGACCACTATCTATGATGGATATAAATCCATTATAAAAGCATGCATATAATGATAGGAGATTTTCTCTTTTATTGGTCAAGAAGGTGTAAACTTGGGTTTGACTTGAGCTTTTATTTTTATATTTTTTCAATATTTCAGCATTTACCAGCATAAACGAGTATTCTATCATCCTTGGTTAATGGTATCATATATTTCTTGATTTATTAAATAAGCAAATAATCGATTAAAAACAACTCTTCCAATTATGTAGTTGGATTCCTGTATAATTTTTGATTCCATCGAAATAGTTTATTGACACATTTTCATTGATTTAAATACATTGAAATGAATTTCCACAATGGCTACCTGTAGATCCCTAATAATTGCTAGATTGTATCTCGATAATATAATAAAACATAACAAGTAGGAAACAAAACCAGCATCCAGTGTCGGCAATTTTGCATTGAGATCGATCGCTGAGGGCGACGCGACGCGGAGGGACCGCGACCGGTGAGCGATGTCGCGATAGGGAGACGTTCTACTCAGGTATGGACCGAAGGAAACCAAACTGAAGAAACCGATACATATTCTTATGTATAAAATTATGTACACTGAAATAATAATACATAAACTAAATATGTTACATATGGTGCTTCATTTGCTAAGTAATGCTATTCATCATTTAATTAGTTCAAAATTTTAATAATGAAACACATTCGTTTTCCTTGTCTAGAAGACATTATTCTAAATTCCGAGCCACTTTTCTATTATTATTTTTTCATTTATGCCATCTTTAGACTGGAAGCTACAACTTCGAATACGAATGCCTGTTTAAATAGCTCACATCGAATTGTTACGACAATGATGAAAGAGTTTGACAACCGTTGAAGGTGATCTTAGGTTTACTGACTAGGGTGAGCTATACGTACTTAGGTGTTTTCAATCATATTTTATGCATATAAGATACAATATAACACTTATACCTGTACTTATAAGTAATGTTAAATGTAACAGAGGTAACTTAAAACCTGGTGTTATATTTGAATTACTTAACTCGTAGAAAATATTACAACACCGTATGCTGAGCCAGACAGTCATGTACATAATAATCACCACGGCATCTTGTGCATCTCTCGTTTTCATTTCTTTTGATGTAAGTCACTTTATATGGAATTTGTTCATCTATATATAACATAAACAAAAACAGTTCGTACTTCGATTCATTATATCGACCGAGAACAGCCTAATATTTTGCACGTTAGTTAATTAGCCTCGCCACCTACGATATAATCTTGTACATCATAGTTGCCATGTTTGTGACGGTCTGATTTCCATCCTGCTGTACTGCTATGTCGCGTTAGGGAGTTTGCATGGGGTCACCGTAAGCCGTTTCCGATAAGTCCCCTTCGGCGGTGAGGTTGGACCTTCGGCATTTCGCCTCAATACTCGCTTATCTGCGTGCCACAGTCGCCTGCAGTGTACGTGATCCGAATAATGCATATATGCTCGCACACTGAATTGAAATCATTTTCCTTTAATATATTATTGATTGTAAAAGAGATATCTTTATCCGTTAGTGTTCATGTATATTTCAATCTCTTTTTGAACGTCTACAAAATGAATACCAGTCTGGGGTACTAGAAAATGGCCCAAGTCGAAATATGTTTACAAGGACCGAGTCTTTATCTTAACTTATTACATACGTTATCAATGTTACTCGTTATAGTTAGTTACAAAAACTCTGACCAACGTCATCAAGTAATATGCTGTAAAAAGTTAACTTCATCTCCACGAAATTTTAGTCCATTGAAATTGTGAAAGCCAATCTGGCCCTCAGTTTATAGTCAGTTCAATATAAAAAAGAAAACTCCACGAAATCTCCATTTTGATTTAGGTATTTGTTTTTAAAAGAATTCGTAACCTGTCTTGTGTTTTTGGCTGAGATATTAAACTTGGATATATGGTGTCAGGGTATTTTTTGTAAAGTTTAAAGTAATGAATATTTTGGCTATACATTTTATTCCTTTATTTCAAACTCATTTCAAAGCACTTCAAAGCATTTCAAAGCACTTATTTCAAAGCAGCACACGCCAAATTATACAATTTTTACCGATTTTAAGTACTTTTATTGTGATTATTTATTTAAAAATAAATCTTTATCAAAACAAAAAGTATCTATAGCACCCTAGGTATGACATACCTTTCTAACAGTGAAAGTATTTTCAAAATCAGATCAGTAGTACCAGAGATTAACCATAACATACAAACTGACAAACTTTAACTCTTCATAATATTAGTATAGATTTAAGTTTTATAATATTACTTTAGGTGTCATAATAACATGCAAATGCCTATTAGTGTGATAAAACGTTTGTACGCCACTAAAATCAACACCTGCGCCACCCCCAATCGATTAAAGGTAGGCAAAAAACTTCTTCGCACGCGTCCTTAAGATTGAGATCTCGCGGGGCGACGCTCTTGTCCAGGCCTCCACATGACAAATGTCCGTTTCCCCGCTTTTACGCTTTTTTACGCCACGAGGGTGTCACGCAAAAAATGTATAAGGAAATTTACCTAATGGCTACCATTCTTTATACTCCATCTCCATTGTCGTGAGGACAATGCGGTAATGGAGGGATGACGTGAGCGGAGTAACAGATTTTTATTCCCTTTTTTAACATTAGTGAACTTAATTTTCAGAATTATTACGATATAGACACATTTTAAACATTCAGAATAATGGCGTAACATTACTGATAGAAAGGGGGGATTTCAATTAAATTATGAATGTGATTATTACGTTAATATATGTACGTCATTGAGCCTTGGAACTGAAAGATAACGGACTAAGCCTATGCATTGACTAGTATATCATTAATTTAAAATTCAGTTAAAAATAGCACCCCAATATAAATGCAATTTTGAAAGTCGCGTATATATTTTGCATTTAGGTTATATCAAAAAGTTGTGTTGACTGAATGGTTAAGAATAGTGGCATACTGATCCAATGTATGTTGTATATAAGAAGAAATGTTGCGGAATTAGTTACGTAGCGCTTTTCCTCTATATTTTGCTTATTCTTGCTCCAAACGAAGTTATACTAATTATCTAAATAATATCAGTATATAAACCTTAATTGCTGAACAGAAATGTATTCCCGAGGAAAATTACGAGCAAGATAATCGCGCCTCTGCCTACAACCGGTTGGACGATTTTAAGAATATTTAAGGCTCTCCTTCTCCTCTATACGAGAATATCTTTACAGGGTTTGGATTTCTTTACAGTGTCTTTTGCCATCATCGGCAACCGGTAATGTAACTAAGCAAATTTAAATTAGTCTTTCGGCAAATGCATATGCTTGTTGATAAATGACAGTTATTTTGGTTTTAACCATTTGACCACAGTTACTTTATAATGATGCATATGTAAATTACACAAGGGGCTTGCGAAAGAGAGTTGATTATAGATATATAACGTTGGTTTCACTTCACTGATATAATGATTCGACCACCGCTCCGACTCATCTACCAATCTGTTTCATTATTTAAAATTTTAGTATTTCTTCATCTATCATTCTTTTTCTACATCCTATCCATGTTTAACCTTACATATTTTAAAACGCGATGTCTCTCAACGACCCCGTCAATGTTCTTCTAACTCGAGAAATTCAACAACTTAGGGGGTAAAAATAAATATAATACGTTTATTTACATATTATAATAAGAATTAAATGCTAGTATAGTCTGTGTTCACGTGTGTTTTTGACTTGCAAATGTTTAATTCTAATAATTTCATTATTTCTTAATAAATTATTTCGACATCATACGTAGTAGTTGTAACTTTTTTAAGCTCACGTTCATCTTTATAAATAATGTGTACTTTACCTATCCGTTGGGATCAGTACTTCTTTTCTGGGTGAGACGTCTTAGGGATAACGTGTATGCAAATTTTATAATGATCTATTGAGTAATGAAGTCAGGAAAGCGTAAGAAACAAACTCACATTGGCATTAATAATAACAGTAAATTAGCAACAGCACGCTTCTATATATGCAAAATTACAATATAAAACTTAATAAAAATAAATACAGCCTAGTTCCACCTAATGGAATGATATACATTAACAAATGCCATAAAAAATTGTGTACCAGCTTCCATTGTGATTGGTCATCTAAGTCATTTTTTACCTCAAGTCACAAGTGCATGCATAAATAAGCATATTTTATAGTTGTCCTGTGCACATTTTTTTATTAATTATACTACATTTACTTAAACAAAATATTTTTTAATAATAATCTTAGTCACTTCATGTTAATTAAATATTACAAAATTATGAAAATATTTCAACTTCAATTATATTAACTTAAGGTATTTAATACTTAATCTATTATTTTAACATATTTAAATTTTACAGCAAATTAAATCCAGATGTTACATAAAAATATGCTAAAAATGCTTGTAGTAAAAACAATGAACTACCGTAGTTATGATATATATATATATATCTACTATCTACTGCTATACATATATAAAATAATATAATATATAAAATACAAATGTAACTAAAACTCACCTGACTTATTATTCTTGTAATAAATATCTGTAAAACTGTTTACCTTATGGTATAAATAAAAACTATCTCACTGGAATACAAAACTTTTAATTTCCATTTTTGTTATTTACATCAACTTGCATAAAAAATATCCTAAACCTAACATACATTATCAATGTTTAATGGTAAGCGAAAGATGTATATAAATAGCACAGGTGACTACGAGGAGTATTGAAAGGGTACTAGTGAGAAGCGGTGAACGGAGCACCCATCGAGCAGTGGCAGGTCTTCTGTATAGATGAATACATTCAAATTTACAAATACAGCCTTGCTATTGGACGTTACACCCTTGCTCTTTTGCGCGTGTGCTAAAAAACGGAAGGGTTATACACAACTTACCCCTTTTTTAACAATAACCCTTCACTCTACAGCCCCTTTTTAGCGAATATCCTTTATAGAACAATTAATATACATGTGATCTTTAAAAGAACAATAAAAATAATGTAATTACTAAATAACATCATCCACTTATAACTAAATAGCATGTATTTAAAAATAATTAAATCAATTTTAAATAGAATTATTCTACAACTTCTACATAATTTACAAAATAAATATTACTTGATATTTATAATAACTATGAAATAATAATTCTAATGTAACATTAACTAAGATCAACAAAATCTTATTATAGAATACATTTATGTACAATAATATTTAATAATAGCGTTCTTGGTACTTACTTTTACCTAGAAGTTTTACGTTTTTATATATAAAATAATTGGGTATAAATATAATAAGGTGCTTAAACTGAGTAAAACATTTAAATGACTCCAAAAACTGATTTGCAAAACTTTTTTAAATTCAAAACCTCATAATAATGAACCCTTTAGAAGGAACTACCGCTAAAAAGTAACGTTCCGTAATGCATAAAATTGAATTATGTTTTCTTGAAATTTTTTAAGATATAAAACAAAGGAATGGATTCTAAATTTTTTCACAATAAAGGATTAATAATTAACGTATATGTAAGTAATTAAAAGTATAAATTTTAATTTAATATAGAAAACAAATTCCAACAAAACGCTCCATTTTGCTTATACCCACTGATATTTTGCTTTGACAGTTCGCGGATTTGATAGTGACAGAACCGAAAGAAAAAAGTAAGCCAGGTGACAGCCATGTTATCACCTATTGCGTTCCAGTATTAATATAATATACCTACTTAAACATTATTAGACAAAAGTGTCAATATAATGTTATGAGTAAAAAAAGACAGGATATAAATTTGGTCAGATTTTTCATAATTAGTTTGTTGTATGGAACATACGTAGTATCTTCTTATAATCTATAGACTGTACTTATAAATGTTAGATGGTGAAATCATAATAATAATTTAAAATAAATTTAAATATGACACTTTATCATTTCGGAAATTGTTTAGCTTTAGTTATTGCGCCATATCATATGGCCTATAAGTACTCTGGCATGTAAGTATATATTGTTGTAGGTTATACTGTTTTTTTTGTACTATACTATCTAATCCCTCTTTTTATTACAGATCAGAATATGCATCTTTATCGAAATGCATCTATGTAGGATGTCTGTACATCTTCACACAATTATGTAAAATGTTACTATTAGCTACATTTTTTCCTGACACGGATAGCAGTCATATCTCAGGAGAATACAACCTATTTTTGGTAAGCATCGATTTGTAGAGATCTATATTTATAATACTTTGAGCTTTTATTTCTCTTTGAGCACATTCTTACCTGATGTTAAGTGGCATTCCCAGCAAAGGCTAACACATACTTAGAATGTCTCCTTCTTATTTAATTTGTGGCACCGTGTGTAGGTAATACACAATTCCGCCAATGTCATGTAGATACAGAGTGAGCGCTATCTGCAGATAGTGTCATAAACGAAGGAGAGCAATTAAAAAATGTAATTTGTGAAAAGAAAATAATGATTTAGTGTAACTTATATTCAGACAGAGTTATTGTAAAAAAATAAATACGGCCAAAATTAGATATATAATGATTGAGACATAGATAATCAGATTAAAATTTGATTTGTTAATTTTAATAAATAAAGAAAAGGCATGTAAAATTAAATGGTTATTATTCACTAATGCTAAGAGACACATAAGGTTTGTACAATGGGGAATATAAGCAGGGAGGATATCATATAGGGAGAATCTGTTTCTCGAACAATTGAAGAATATATGATCGGGAGAACCATCCTCTAGGCCTCATTCACAGAGAGAATTATTCCTAATCCTTAATTTAGATAGATGTACTGGTGTACAAAAAGACCTAGATGAAGACGACAGATGATGGAAGTAACAGCCTTACTAAGATATGGAAATTTAAAATACCATGGCTTTTAAGGAATATCGATTTGTAAAGTACCATAATTTCTGCCTTTATATTTTCTGGAGAGATTCCAATCCTTTTGCCATGCTTCTTACAATTAGTTTTGGCTAGAGAACGTAGATCCTCATTATATAAACTATAATAGTTCATGGATCCGGACTGGACAGCATTTTTTGTGCAGAAATCTGCTGATTCATTACTTAAGATAGTATCTGACTTTTAAGTGCAACTGTCAATACGTATGTCATTTTCAATTGATAGTAGCTAAACAAGTGAACTTAAAGAATGTTATATCAGCAATTTAATCATATTCTTTTCCTTCATTGAAAGTGCAGTCCCATTGTATAGTTAACAAACATCAAACAATGGTATGTGTGATAATGCTTATTGTCAGTCATGTTACAGTAACTGAGGAATAATTAATAATAATATCAAGTAATATAGGTACTTGTTCTATACATATATAGATGATCAAACACTAAGAATTTATAAAATTCAGTACTTTTAGGATTGTTTTGTTATCACTATAGGTAAATTTTGTAAAGGGTTTTGTGAAACCCAGTTCCGTCATAATACTTAGTATCAATGAATATTAATTACCTGAAAATAAAAGTTCAAATCTTAAATTCTATTTGATTTTTGTATTGAAGTTAACCCCATCAAAATTGTAAATATTTATTAATTGTTTTATATAATTTTATGGTCAAGTTTTAAGTTAATTATTACAAATTAAATTAATGGCTTATAATGACACTAAGAAAATAGGTCCATTAAGTTATTTAAAGTAATATCATTAAACTAAGGTCATATGTCACAAAATAAAAAAAAAAAATTAATGTGTTTTACGATACTATTTACATAAAGATTGTTATTCATCAATAAATCTGAATCTGAAGACTTGTAATGTAATGATACAGTAAATACTGAGAAATCAAAATAAAGCACTGCAAATTACTTTAAGTGTATATTTAAAAAGAATGGCTTCACTTACTATAACTGTATGGTGAGTCATTATTTAATAAAATGTACTTCTCTGCAAGAATAGATTATTATTTAAATTCAAAAATTGTTGTTAACATACATTATTGGCAAACCTTTGTATTTTTTTAATATTATAATTTTTGTGTTCCAGGATATACTGAAGTCTACAGTAGATCTGGCAGACTTGGTCGGTATATACTTCGCACTCAATTCCATTCCTGGTAAAGGTCATGCCAAAATCTTTACTACAGCATTAGGGTGGGCCAGTGCTGAGGTTAGTAGAGCAAAATATTGGATTTTTTAATCAAATTAAACTGCTAGACAGGTATTACTTCCTGAGTTAGATTTATTATCTTTGAAGATTACTTTAAGTAACTCATTATGTAATATTTTAAAAGTTAGTAGAAATATTTTGCATAAATAGCCATTCTTAGATATGCAATCTTATTGTTATTATAAATAGTACAGTTTGTAAATGTGATTGAGGTAGGTAACCTTAAGTAGGATATTGTAGATTCAGTTTAAAAAAATACTGTAACTCTGTCAAGTCGGCCAAGTATATATGTGAACAAAAGTAGCAGTATGGCCATTTTTGATATAACAAATTCAAAATAATGAAGTACCTCAGTATCATATGTGTCATTACATAAGCAACAATGAGGGCATTATTATTATTCCTGTACTGATAGCTATATATACGTTGATGGTTATAAGTTGTTTTATTCTTATTAATTCTTATATTATTTGTTGAACTATTCTTTGTAGATTGTATTGCTGGTTTTGTAAAGAAAAGTAAAGTGAGTCATAACAATATTTTACTCAATTGTGGTATGTCGCAGAGATGTATATAGGTGTAACTGTAGGCAGAGAAAGTATTTACAACAGAGAACATATTAACACAATATATTATTCATACATGTATAGTAGCAGGTTGTAGCTAGTATATATTAACATACTTATCCAAGATGTGGTTTTTAGATTTATGGTAAAATAATATGTTTAAGTGACATATAATTAATATTTTCCGTAAGTTATAGGCACTAGTTAAGTTATTAATAAAATTGATGTCTAATATAGGTGTTAATGACAAAATAATAAACTCTGTTGTCACCCACTAGTTGATATTCATGTTGGAAACATAAAGTGACTAACAGTTTATTAATATGAAAGGCTTGTTAGACACTTGTATCTTTTCAGTATTTATTTGAATAAAAATTCATAGATATAAAATAAAGGAAGAAGCAATTTGTCAATGAGTGATGTGTTTATGTAAGTAATGTTTGTTTATGATTACATTGAATTGTATGTAATGAACTCGAAAGGTGATAGTGACGCGCAGCGTGATGCTGTGGGTGGGCGCGCGCGGGTCGGAGTTCGACTGGCAGTACGTGCGCGCGTGCGCCGAGTCGAACGTGGCGCTCGTGCAGCACGCCGCCACCGCCGCGCTCGTGTGGCTGTGGACGCGCAGCGACCTGTCGCCGCGACACGCGCCGCTCGTGCTAGCGCTGCTGGCCGCGACGCCTTACCGCGCGCTAGCGGAGGAAGCGCTGCGAGCGCTGACGGGGACGGGCGCGTGGCCGCTTGTGGCGCTGCGCGCGACGTACGCGGCGGCGGTCGGCCTCACGGCGCTCGCCTTCTACGCCACCTTAGCTCAACAGATTGGAATATAAACTTATATGTCTTAACTGAACTTGTACTATTTTTATTCATTTGTATTTTTACAGAATGTGGATAATACTTGTATAAATTTCTATTTCTTAAGTGATCTCTGATGGCCACACATCCTTTGTACCAGAACATAGTAAAGCGAGTGCTGCTGCCTTGTAACAAAAGTACATGTACTAATGGTACTCCCGAAATTGGACCTCCCACAGAGTTTTACTCTTAACACATGTTTCTATTTCATTGTTTATAGTATTATAGTACTAATTGTCACATAATAAGTCAAAGATTTATTGTTGTTATTGTTTTATCCCTAACTTGAATTTTCTTAGCAGTGATTAAAAAAATTATAAAAGTTAGTTAAATTATAATTTATATTTAATAGTTTGCAAATTTTATTGCTTCCGTCACGGAATCTCTATAACCTGGCTAGGTTAAAGACGCTAGCACCAATAATATCCTAGTATACAAAATGTTACATGTATTTTACGAAATGGAATAAATTAAGATTTTAAAAGTTCCTATTTAAATAGCTGCATAAGAATGTAAGGAACAAGTTTTCCCAAAGAAAGATTATTTGACTGACACATAACATTTATTTTTTTATTCTTAACGAAACTAAAGGAAAAGTTTACACTTGTATTGTAATTGAATAACTATAATTGATAATTCAAACTTAAAAAATGACAGTTCATGTTACAGTAGCACTTCAATCTGAGATGAGAAGAATTCACAGCATTGACCTTTTATTCCCTATCTGATGGTACTTCTAATCTTGAAATTGAATATATTAACATAATTAACAGTATCCCGACGCCGTCATTTATATCTGGATATTTCAACCTGCATCATATCTTATGAGGCTGTAATTTTACTAATTCATGTGGTAAAAATACCTTTGATTACCTTCACGAGTGCAATTTGGTTTTTCTTAATGGTATTAAGTACCTAAATCTGCTACTATTAATACTTTTTTTTTTTTTTAATGTGGGAAGAAATCCTTCATTGGACACCCACAGCCCTGGGGAGCTGTGGGGTGTCAGACTCCTACTGACTAAAAAAACCCACAAGATACCGTCTGCCGCGCTATGGAGTGGCACGGGATCGAACAAGCAAGCACCATGCCACCCCGGCGACAAGGCCCAGCGCGAACGCCCTGACCGCGACGACAGCCCGGTCAAGCTGCCTACCCGTCTACCGAACCAATGTGCAATGGAAAGTCAGGTCCCCAGCCCCTTCCCTCCTTGGTCCGGTTTGGTAGTCAAGGGGTCACCCCCTCCAACCACCACCACCTGTAACTTTTTTACGTGGTTTTCTACCACGGTGACTTTTTAACGAGGTTTTCTCCCTCTCCCTCCGCCCGAAGGCCACCCCTCTGTCACTTTTTAATGTGGTTTCCTCCCACAGGAACTTTTTAATGAGGTTTTTCTCCCTCTTCCTCCGCCCGAAGGCCTCCCCTCTGTCACTTTTTAACGTGGTTTCCTCCCACGGTAACTTTTTCTTGAGGTTTTCTCCCTCTCCCTCCGCCCAGAAGAATTCACAGCATTGACCTTTTATTCCCTGTCTGATGGTACTTCTAATCTCGAAATTGAATATATTAACATAATTAACAGTATCCCGACGCCGTCATTTATATCTGGATATTTCAACCTGCATCATATCTTGTGAGGCTGTAATTTTATTAATTTATGTGGTAGAAATACCTTTGATTACCTTCACGAGTGCAATTTGGTTTTTCTTAATGGTACTAAGTACCTAAATCTGCTACTATTAATACTAAGCCATTAAAGGCTAAGGCATTGGAACCAATCTTTGGTAAGCTCAAACGCGGATTCACTATTGTGGATAATGCCTTAATATGTATTTAAAAAAAAAAATAGTCACACACGATCCTCAAACATGAAATATTTTGTTTCAAATACTGGCAATGTAGCTACCGCTGCGAGATCCTTTTCTGTTCTTCACAGATTAATATATTTTAGTTGCGTGCCTCGATGGCACAGTAAAAATCATCCGGACTAGCTCTTTTAAAAATACACAAACATATGAACCTGGATATCGATGAAATTATCAGAATTTTTATAAAAAAGAGACGTTAGCTTGAATTTGTAACTTAAGTACGCAATCAGCTAAATAAACTGATGTATTGTAAAATAATGCTATCATTTAATGTTATATACTTTGAAATTATTATTTTTTTCAAAATCTTTTCAATAGTATTAGAGCCTAAAAGTAACAGTGATGTGCAAACAAACACACATTTCACAGTTTATTAACGTACTAATGTTTGCCCCCGTAGCTCCCACGTGAAACTATACACTACAAAATCTTAGTCAGGCCGTCATATATTTTAAAAACATCTTTGTAGGAATGTACTATATTGATCATGAGTAAGCTCATACGCCAACTCGCTATTGGTCGATTCTCGGGTGACTGTGAGCACAACCCTTTGTGACGGCTGAATCCACGTCGGGTAAGCCCACCTTTATTATTGCACTGTGAATATTGGGTTGGTGGGTTGAAAATAGAAGGTGAGGATACTATTTCAAGGCTATGCCCTCTAAAGTGATTTTCAACGCGGCTTATTAATACGAACCGGTGTTCGGGTTGACTTTATTCGTTGAGCTTAGTGGTCAGTTATTCAGTGGTCGGAAACTTATCTACTTTACTAGTCTTACTCTACGGTGGAGGCGAGCTGATTGCGTGGCGATGTTTTTATCCGTCCGTCAGGTGCTCTCGTGCGATCTCCCTGACTAAGGGTAGCTCGAGAGGTCAGCCCGCGAAGCAGCGCGGTGGTCAGTCGGCTGATATAGGTATAAGGGTGTTGTCACTGTAGGTCGCGCACGATGCCTTTCCTGACGTAGCGAAATGCTCTTGTAGCAGTCCTGAGACTCGGGCGTTTCCATATCCTGCGACGCTCTTGTTGCGGCCTGCAGATGTAATTGTATTATTTATCCAACCAATAAACCATTTGATGAGTAGAGGTCTTCTACGGTGAGGTTCTCAAGATCATTTCTGCCTCGAACTTCGTCCTTGTGGAATCGACTTCCAGCGGCGGTGTTTCCAAACCAGTACGAATTACAAACTTTTAAGAAACGAGCGTACACTTATTTAAAAGGCCGGCAACGCACTAGCGACTCCCCTGGTGTTGGTAGTGTCTATAGGCGGCGGTGATCACTTACCATCAGGTGACCCACCTGTTCGTTTGCCCCCTATAACATAAAAAAACCACTTAAATAGTATCACGTTTTTCGATTCAATTTTCACAGCGATTGAAAAATCAATTCCGTAGACTAATAATAATTGATGGTGGGAGTCTCAACCTTATGCAATCGTCGGTCTCACAAGTGTTTCCTAATGTATTTCGAAATCCGCTTACAATTCAATTCGTTCTGGATGTATTCTGTATTAAAAGTGACGGACACTTTTGTTGGTTGGCCCTTGGTAAGTTTATTGTTCTAACACTTCTTTGTCTTTACGAATCTTCAAAATATGAAGGTCCTATCCTGATCCTTCAGATCCTACAAATAAATCGATTCCTTATGCCTACACTATTATCCTTGGTTCAACCGAATGCCGTTTAGAGATGGACAATTACATCGAAAAAGGAAAAAGCTATTATTCTTGAGATCCGCATCTGCTCAAAATATGTATGTACATCTTAATATATTCATAGGCATTATTACGTATGCTGATACTAATAAAGGCCCATTTCTAGTTCACGTTTCTCGATCAGAGACAGATCCAACTGTTAGACTTTCCGTTAGGCCGATTAAGTTAGGTATTTTTATGCAAAAATCATATAATATACTTTCGGATTGAATCATACATTGGGCAAAAATATTGTCTCTGTAGTTTTGTACAGTTTTACATGCCAACAATTTGCTTTCAAAGACTATTCTAACTGACAATAAGATGCAATGCAGTTATCCCCAGTTTAAACGTTACTCGCGTGGACCTTCTTTGGAATGTACCAGTGGACTTTTTCATGGGCGAATTCGTTGAGAGTTTATAACTTTCTAACCGCTATTAAACGTGTTATGTGTGTACTACAAGAATTCAGACAAAGGCTCAGAAGCGGCACTACAGTCCGAAATTAGTCGACTCAAAATCGCGTCAATTAAAGACTCGCCACCTAGGTGGCGACCATATGCTACCTGGGTGCATTGTGTACTCATTAATAGACCGCTCACACAATTTTATATTATTTTATTACCTAAATACTATTGTCCATTTCTAGTTTTACTTTAATCTTATTGTTTCTATTTTTATACTTGTATTTTGACCAAATGTAATCCTTTACACGTGTTCTGTTTTTGTCGCTTATAAATTTGCAACCAAATCAATAAACGGGAGATTGGTAATCCAGCTGCCAAAGCGGTTACTAGTCAACACAATTGGAGTCAAATCTTTCATTTACATCTTCAAACCTTCTGAAAGTAGGAAAGTGGTACACACGCTACCACTTTTGCTAAAGTGGTGACGCGACGCCGCTCCCGCGTCCTACAATACTCTTCATCAAATAAGTTATAGAATGGTTAATCAAAATATTCAAGTGCCGTAGTTTTGTAAAGACAAAATCGTTATTAGACATTTATTAAAATAAGTCGCTTGCGAATTAATCATGGCTGATTGAATGGGAACTTTAACATAATAACAACACCACCTTGCACCTATTATTATTCTGGCTTATCAAAATCTTTGAAAGAAATAATTACTTAAGCCCCAGCTTTACTTTAGAAATATCAATTCTTATTAACGACTTAATAGGCATTTCATTAAGAAGTTGATAATATCACGTTCTGAAGAACACTAATTATAATATTATGCATTAATTTGGTCTACTATGGGAGATTTAATAATTATGTAAAATAATAATGACCGCTACTTATTTACTTACTAACATTTACATTATAAATGAAAGCATTTATAAATAGAAAACTATAAATGAGAAAGGATTTAAGAATACTAGGAAAAACAATTAAGAAATTAGTTTGGCCCTATAGTAATGATATTAAAGCCATGTCATTACTTTCAAATTAATGCAAATGATAAAATAACGTCTAACTTGGCTGCATAGTCTAGATACCTTTTCCTTTAAAGGAAAAAAAACAAGCCAAAAGTTTTTGGCGGGATCTTAATGTGTCATGTAGGGGATTATATATTTTATTCCTAATCTTGTGTTATTTGACTGTATATTTTGTAATATTGGTGTTTTACTTAATATCCTTTGGTTATTGTGCACAAGTGAAGGGGATGGGTAAATAATATCACGAAACATGAATTCTAAGGTACCATAAAACTCCATGGAAAGTTCTAACAAGGCAACCACCATCTTGTTAGAAAATTGAATTTATCACACTTGTAATATTATTACATACTGGACAATATAATCTGAAAGATTAGTTACGAAAAAAATGTTTATGGTACGTATAACAAATAGTGGCAAAAATATAGTTTTTTATATACAAATCCACAGAATACATTTGTATATAGTTCATAGGATGACAACACTGATATCTTGAGTACACAAAAATTGTGATAATTTTGTTGTCGTAAAGTTAGTACATACCTTATATAAAAAAAATGTAATAAACCCAATCTTCAGTGGTAACCATACCGTAGACGCGAGTTCTGCTAACATCCTTCAAATATCAATCAATCGTCAAATGTAAAGTTAAGTTGTGAATATAATTGATAAATATGGTGATTTGATACGTCAATTGAAATGTTTTATTCTTGATATTATTACGCATAGTTTCGCGAACGGAAACGATGTTGTTGGTCGTGTTTATACTATATTTGACCGGGACAGCGTGTTCGTACAATTTGGTTTGTAGTGACCAGTCGAAAAGCAGCGTCACATTCCAGCCATCGGACGACCTGGGTCGCTACACAGCAGAAATATGTACAAGGATACAACCAAATGTAACTATTTGGTCCGTGGACCTACTTTACAACGACAAAGCAACCGCCTGCAATCGCACACACCACAGTAGGAATCCTGGAAAATTACATTCAGAATTCATATTGAGGTCACTTGACCAAGAACTCAAAAATGTCAACTGCACTTTCGTAAGTTTCATCAATTTTTATTGTTATTTTGGTTTTAATAGACTGTAATCGTAAAATAAACATGTAAGATGTATGTATAATATGTCTAAGCATAAGGCTCCCAAAATTATCATTTTTGCCTGAATCAAATAATGTCAAAATCAATTTCTAGAGAAACTCAAACATTATAACTCTCCTGGTAGCTGGAATTTGCTAAGTGATTAATTTGCTAGCTTTTCCAAATCATAAATTGTACTTAACAAGTTTATTTAATAAAAATATAAACTGAAATGCTACTTAGGATTCTCAAGATCAGCCAAATATACAGCATCCTTCATTGACATAAAATGCTATTATTGAGTTTAATTTTTTTAAATTTGATAAACTTATTATTAAAACCACATTCACTATAAAATAATTAACTCCAATTATGAGTAATCATGTTGTGAAAATATTAAATATTACAGGTTTTATATTCTTTAGAGCGTACACCATAATGTTTTGCTTTCGTGTTACATACTTCATACATTATTCATATAACAATTCGGTGCAAGCTTAACAAAGCAATTGGGTTACTTTTGTCTTACATTGATGTTATTTGAACATAAAAATTTACTATTTAATTTTTGTGTTAAAAGTGGGAATTTTGGAGGGCTTAGCTTTCCATTGAAGTCTGTCAAGTTGGGTATTGATATTTTTTATATAGAAAGGTTACACACACAAAACTTCAACATGCAGAAACATTCATGTTAATACGATCAGGAAAATTTTTTCAGAATCAAAAATTAAAAAAACTCAACCTCTGCAATTTTTCCTTTTAAGGGGGGGTAGTACAGATACCACCTCCCTCCCCATCCTCAATTAGACTGGACGTCAATGGAAATTCATACCTTTTGCAGGCCTTATCCATAATAATATTAATTATTTATTTTTATTATTTTACAATAATCATATAACTTATGAAATGCTATTATTATATAGTAACAAATGACCATGATAAATGTATTGTGGTGTTGTTTATTATTGTAGTTGCTATGTGTATACTATATATAATGAAATATTTTTTAATTTTTGAATTCTTTATTATAAAGTAGTTCTGTATTATACACATATAATGAAGCCCTATATAATTTATTATTTTGTAACTGGGCTCAAATATAGAGTTTGTTGAGTTGAGATTACCATTTTTTATCGTTAGGTCTCTTTATAAGTGGAGTAAATTAAAAATATTACTGACACAAACAAATACCTATTTGATTGAGCTGAAATTGTGTATTATGTATAGGAAATAGAGTATGATATTATTCTCAAAAGACATGAAGTTTTCACTAATATTGTTATTTGATTTAAGTTTTACCTAAGTCTATCATTAAAAATTAGGGTTACTTCCCACTTCGGGTAAGAATTGTTTTTGTTACTGTCACATCTTACTACAACAAATAACAGTTGTGAAACAATTAAAAATAATGAAAAGGCATAGTTGGTCCGCGTTTAAACTTGATGTTGGCAAGTGGTTGAACCTGTCCTTAATTAACACTGATATCTATCTGATAAATATAAAAAAAATATGTGTATTTTAAAATAATAAAAGATGTAAATAATAATATATATTTATATAATGAATTAAATGTAAAGACTACAAGGATTACATGTTTTGCTCCTTCAGGGAGCATTTTTTGGTCTTGTTGACTCTTCGAAGTCAAGCATGTTTTTAATTAATTGAATACTTCTTTTGTATATTATTTACATCTTTTATTACTTTTTCGTTTTATATACACATATTTTCCCGAAAGATATAACAGTGTTAATCGACTACAGGTTCAAGCACCTGCCAACATCGCGTTTAGCTGCTGACTAACCATGCCTTTTCATTCTTTTTAGTTGTTTCACAACTGTTTTTTGTTGCAGTAAGATGTGACAGTGACCAAACAATTCTTAGCAGAAGTGGGAAGTAACATCCATCCTCTTTATTTTACTAATATTCTTTTTCCTTTCTCTCCCAGGTCTGTTTGTCTATTTATTTTGACATGATCTTCAGTAGTTGCTATATGATCAAGAGTACATTTTTTCAAGATGAGAATGAATTTCCTCCTTATGATACTTATCATAATATTACTAACAAGTTCAGTATAAAGCATTTTGAAGATGATACAAGTGTTAGTTTGGTTAATCATGAGTAAGTATATCTTTTTAAAATATTTATAATATAAGTTTTAGCATCTAATGACAATTTACCTTATGCTATGTTACCTTTAGGCTATATACGTTGCTATGCAGATGATAGCACTATCCATATGACCTATTACAGTAAGCCTATTTGAAGTTGGGGAATAACAGAAAATAAATTATAGGATCTTGTTACTGAATTTAACCAATCTTTTGACCACATCAACATTGCAAACAAATTGATTGAGTCAAATGCCAAAAAAATTTAGGACTGCATGTTTACTTATACAAAAACTACTTTCCCTCCTCTATTCTTGAAAACATTTTGCTCAATACTTGTGGATTTTCTCAATTACCACAACTCAAGGGATTGTATTGAGAGTATAATTTTCACTACATCTTGAAGACTCAGAATCATAACTGAGAGCAATCATTTTTTATACCTGCTCAGCTATACCGTCTTCAACTTTATTTTTTTTGTAATAGCATCTCATAAATACGAATTCCGCCAGTGTCAAGTCACTTTATAGGTAGTATTAAATTTTATTTACAATTTAGTTCTTCCATATTAGGCCACTAAGACACAAAAAGACAAACGCAACACTATAAAACATCATGCTTTAAATAAATAAATATTCCTATAATAATTACTGTTAGTTATTGTGATATGTAAAAGTTTAACTTTGTTAAAACATATAAAATTATCCAGAGTATTGATAAAAGGAGAAAACACATACAAGAGCAAAGACTTAAAATCAGATTTAATATATTCTTGGGTAAAATATCATACAAGGAATATACTAAATTGGGGCAATTGAAAAAAATGTGTTCTAGAGTGCCTTCATCCAACCCTCATTCACATATTGAGTTGTCCCTAATTCTAAGCTTTGCAAGATGTACTGGAGAGCACACATGACCTATACCTTCTTAATAAGGTACAAGTTCAGTCATATATCAAATAATTTTAGCATGTCTGTAATGGATTTGCAAAATACCTTCTCAATGCACTAGACAATTGGCAAAGATGGACTACGCACATTATGAATGATAAAGCTGTCACTAAATAAATTAAGCTGCTTCAGCTGTGTAATGTCCATTGCCTTGCTAAACATGTTCTAGAATCTGAATCATGATGGCTGTTTGAAGAATGGTGAATTGAATTCTGTCTTCCATAATAGATCCACCCGTAATGGGTTTTGGAGCCAACATTTTTAGTAGTATTCACATGGGCACAGATTAATTACTTCGCTATTGCATTTTTTGCTGTACTGTGAAGATGTGGAATCATCTCCCGGCCAATATGTTCCCTTTAATCAGGTCTTTTGAGCGTAACGTAAGGAGGCATTTATACAGTCAAATTACTGCCACTGCTATTTCAATAAAATAAACATGTCGCTTTATAATGTGTCAATATTTACTTTTTGATTACTGGATCTTCTAGCCTGGTTGTACAGGTCATACAAGCCTACAGTGTCTTCGGCAGTGAGGATAATTTCTGAGAAACAAATCTCATTTAGCTATTGTTAGTAGAAATATCCCTTTGGACTTAATTATATATCATATGCAAGCTCTTTATCTGAAAACCACATTACTACTTATCGAAATACCCCATTCTGAAATAATCTGCATAAAAGCAGATACATACCTAACTGTATTATTGTAAAGTTTGTGTGCACGAGTGTTTTGAGCAGAGTGTGCTGAGTGCCTGTTGGAGAAAATCAGCTTGTTAAATCTAAAAAAATGTTCCTCAAAATTTATATGTATCAATCATAGCATAAAAAGTGTGAACATTAATAACATAAATTAACGAGATTTTTTTTGTACACCTGATAATAATAGAGTACTAAACTACAATCATGAAATAGCACGATTGTAAATGCAACACTTATTGATGAACAGGGAAGGTAATACCACGAGTCAATGTTCACTTAAATATTTCAGTACCTTTTATTCGAGCTGACTATACGCTGTTGGCTTGAGGAGCCTTCACAGATTCACCGGACTAATATTACACTTCTATTCAAAGTTAGTTCCACCATTGACGATTACAGTTCAGTTTTAAAATTTGCTATAAGTAGGTCTGATGAACTATCACTAAGTAAGCTAAGTATAACTAAGTTAAGAACTATCTGACTGTTTGATTATAGACGGCAGCACTATAGTTGGGCGCACGGCTCTTATGCACATCATAGGAACTTCAAAACCATACTTTCGAGTTATTATTGAAGTGACAAATGTGAGCGAACGTTATTCTTCACCTTTATTGAAATTAATTTTGAAGTTAGTTTAGTGGCTGAAGTTTTATCACTCATGTATGGGACTAGCCCTTAAGAGTGTGTGTTGTCAAATGGGAATTATTATATATATGTATCTGTATATTATATTTATTTGAATTTAAAACTTATATGAATTTTGGCCATCGGAATCTTTTCTGTTAACGTTATAAAAGTAAATTACGGTAAAAGTAGTATTTATTATGTGATTTTTACTATTGTGGTTTGTAGTTATTAAATTATGAAGAATGTATCTGATATTGGGCGTCAAATTATTATCTCCAATAAACATGACTGCTCGCGACACTCAATGGGATTTTTTAATTTGGTTTGTTGGATTAAACTTGAAATTTGCAATTGAACAACTCTTGTTAGGTATTGACATTTCTAAAAAATATCGGTTAATGTCTATAATTATTTTATTTTGTTATTCTTTCGACTGATTGTGTTACAATCAAGTTTTTCTTAAATTTCACTGATAAGTTTCACATTCGGACAATATTATTAGTTTTGAGTAATGGTCTGGTATAAATGGAGAAGTATTTCTGATATGAGATTAAGTGACACCAAAATGATCGGTGAGACTTGCTACCGAATGAGACCATCATAAATCATGAAAAGTCCATAGCAAACAGCTAATTTATTATTTTAAATTCATAGTTTCAAGGATCTGAATATCAATCATATACAAATAAGCAAACGTTTGAAGCACGGGTAACTGTTGTTTTGAGTAACACGCCATATCCCGAGAGTCAGATTAAAAATGTACAACATATACATGTATATGTTGTATTAATCACTGTGTTTTTGCTTTCACTTCCACGCGGACGAAGACGCGGGAACAACTAGTTTTGAATAAAACACTTCACATTTTCTAGCATTAAAAAGAAATGTAGGTGTGTGTCTTTAAAAAGTGAATGAATATGGACATTTAATTAATGATTTGAACAAATTATTCATCAAAATATGATACTATTTATTGTACAAAGATAAAAAACAATGAAATATATCAGCTAATTTACTTGTACCATGGATACCAAGAGAATAGAATTAAAATAATTTAGTAAGTAAGGGTCCAACTGATAAATATGCAATTTGGAGTAAAAAAGTTAATATTTTGTATGTGTTATCATTAATATGAAATAATTCTTGATACCGCTTCTTTATATGACCATTCACACGACGAGATTAAACTTATAGAAAAATCCATACTATGAGTAATAATTTCTCTTTTGTATATTTATACTTAAATATCTTAAATGTACTTAAGGAAGTTTCAAAGTTATTTATTTTATCTCTAGGTGAAAAGGTGGATGATAAATAAATAGTTTTTATTCTATAAAAAAAAACATTTTAATGATATTATATTATAAAAGATTTGTCATAAATTTACTATTTTGCCATTGAATATAGTGTATTGATGAAATTTATAAAAAAAATCAAATACGTGCTTTTAGTTAACCTTTTCAAAGAATGTCAGAATTTGAATGTCGTATAACATTATAATTTTGTATGATTTTCCTCAATACATTTTGTTTTGTATTTTTTTCGTGGCCATGTTATCTTTTATTTACATTTAGATTTTTCTTTATTAATCTCGGAATATACTCCAGGTCTTGAACCCCGGTTCCTTATCATCTTGTTATGAATAATGATCACGTCAATGTGACGTCGCAGCGCCGTGACGTATTATGGCGTTATGTTGCACTGCGTACCGTTGTGTTGCGTATCGTGACATGGCGTTGCGTTGCGTGGTGTAGTGTTGCGTATTGTGGCGTGGCGTGGCGTGGCGTGGCCTGGCGTGGCGTGGCGTGGCATTGCGTGGCGTTTGTCTTAGGTGGTTTAACGTTTGTAACCGTTATGTTTCAGAAAGTACATTTCGATATATTTTTTTCTGGTGGCGCCGCCAACTGATTACGTCGTTCAGTTATGCGACGCAAATTCGACTAGTACTGATTTCGTAAGTATTTTTTACATTCTGGTATAATTAATTACAGTAATCAATATGTGCTACTTGATTTAATTTTCAAATAAAAATAAACATTTAGTTGTTGGTTACGTACTAATGAAAATAGTTTTGTTTAGATATAATGTGAGATCTAGTTATGGTAATTCAGTATGCTTGTCTACTCTGAGTATCTTATATATTAAATGGATATCGAGATGAAGGCAAAATAGCATCTAAAGTTTTATTTATTTTGTGGGAACCGTGTCATTGAAGCCACATACTGCTCATAAAAGGCATAAAAAACGATCGATGTAAAGAAGTTAAAATGCACATATCTAACGACTTGTTGGTCTGTACCACAATGTGTTGTACCACAACACAACCCACAATCTTATAATTTATACCTAAAGGGAACTTTTGAACGTCGTTCCGAGTAAAAAACTTTTTTTTTTTGATTAGCCTAATGTGGCAACTATATCTTAATAGATATTGAAATTTTATATATTTTTAATGATTCTTTATGTTGATATTAATTTGACATGATGTTATTCGAAGCTTATCTATGAGATAGGCATATAGGCACTCTGACGGTTCTCTCGCCACTCTCTCCCGCGTTCGGAGCGACGCCATCATTTTATTTCAGAGAATTCATTAATATTAACGTATCGATGTACTTTTTACTATGAGAATTGATTATGTTAATGTTAATATCAGAGAATAACCATTTTTATTCAATAATATTATGAACGACAAAAGTGGTTGGGATGGAAGGATGTTTCTTACTTTTTCTCGTGTAAATTATGCAATGCTTTTTTGTGAATCTTTACACTTATATATCTTGATCGGATGAATTGGAATAACACGTAGGTTATATATAGTTCACAAAGATATCGTTTAAATTAGCCAAAATATAATGATAAATCTCAAATAATTTTAATCATATACATTGTTGTGTCCGGCAAAAATGATTAGAGTTACACGAAGATAATGTGTGGTGTCGTCATACATTTAATGAAAATAAGTAAAGTGGTTCCTTTATTTAAATCAGGTTGTAGGTGTAGTCTTAGAAACTATAGACCAATTTCTGTACTTACGTCTTTAAGCAAGATTTTTGAGAGGATTATGCTTAAGCAATTGTTAGAATATTTTAAAACGCAAGAGATTCTAGATGGTCGACAGTTTGGTTTCACAAAATTAAAATCATCTACTGACGCTGGTGCAACGCTATTGAGTCATATATTACAGGCCTGGGAGGGATCGCAGAATGCAATTGGTGTGTTTTGTGATCTGTCTAAGGCCTTTGATTGCGTTGACCATAGTACACTTATTTTATAATTAAAACACTATGGTGTTTGTGGAGCTTCTCTTGACCTTCTGGTCTCCTATTTAAAAGATCGCTGTCTCAAAGTTAGTATAGGCGAGGTAACGTCTGCGGGATCGTCGACTCAAATTGGCGTTCCACAGGGTTCCATTTTAGGGCCGTTTCTGTTCTTGGTATATATAAATGATCTGCCGCTAGTGGTTGATAACTGTGCAGACATGGTTCTTTTCGCAGATGACACTTCGCTTATATTTAAAGTAAAAAAAATAGACTTCGAGTCTAGACATCTAAATAATACCTTAAATAAAATTTCAAATTGGTTTGCATTAAATAATTTATTGCTAAATGCAGACAAAACAAAATGCATAAGGTTTACCTTACCTAATGTTTCATGTATTGATACTAGAATAGAGATCGAAGAAAATCTAGTTGGGTTGGTAGACAGTACCGTGTCTTGGGTATCACAATTGATTCTAAATTACAATGGGGTCCTCATGTTAAAAAATTGGCAGGAAGATTAAGTTCTGCTGCATTTGCAGTTCAAAAGATTCGCCAACTAACAGATATTGCCACTGCTAGCTTAGGCTACTTCGCTTACTTTCATAGCTTAATGTCTTATGGTATTTTGCTGTGGGGGACAGCAGCTGAGGTAGACACCATATTTTTACTACAAAAACGGGCAGTTCGAGCAATTTATGATATGGGGCCTCGGGAATCATTAAAGGATAAGTTCCAGGAGTTCGGTATCCTAACTCTGCCCTCCCAATACATACATGAAAATCTAATGTATGTCCGCAAAAACTTAGATAAGCTAGATTTCGTAAAGGACCGACATAATCTAAATACAAGAAATAATAACAAATTGGTCATTCCATGTTTTAGGCTCACTAGGACCGGTGACAGTTTTTTAAGTAATAGTGTTAGGTTTTATAATAAAATTCCAAAACACGTTACCGATTTGCCAGATACTAATTTCAAGCACCATGTCAAGCAGGTTTTAATATCTAAAGGCTATTACAGGGTGGATCAATATGTGAACGACGGTGACGTCTGGAATTGACGCCCTCTCTTTGTATCCACCAAAACCGAATGTAATTATTTATAACTTTGTTTTAAAAATGTGAGTTATAATATGTTAAAGAAAAGATAAACCAGATCGAGTTTCTTGCCGGTTCTTCTCGATGACTGGGTTGTTTTCCGAACCGGTGGTAACTTTGACGTTCATAAGCGCCTCCTCAGGGCCTAAACTGAATACCTAAAGAATTTTTGATTTTTTTGATTAATTATTAAGATGCGAACATAGATGAAGTCGCGGATGGCTGCTAGTTATATTGAAAAGTAAGGATTCGTTATGCGAATCTAATATATGTAACTGAATCCTAAACTGATCTAACCGACAGCAAATACAGTTACGTCTTAATTGAATTGGGTCCTTAAGGTCCGGTATCTGCGCTAACGTATTAAGTACTGGCCCACTTGTACTTGGAAATATCTATTCATTTGATGATTAAGATGGTTTTCAATTCGAATTGAGGTAACAAAATGTCTTTAGATATACCTAACGCTTTTTTGAAAGAGATTTGACAATATTTAATAGTATATCTTCGTAGGGTAACCAACTTACAGAATGTATATTAATTTAGTACAGAATGAAAAATAAAATTAATCATGGATAAAATTCAAGGCGTTCGGATAAACCTATGCTAGATTTTTCCTTGAAAAGCGTATTGGTACGAGGAATATTCTTTCATATTTTATATTTCCTTCCTCTGTAAAGACAGATCATTCTTCGAAGGCTTTATCCCTGTATCGGCAAATGGTATTAGAGTTTAAATTTACACCAGACGAGAGTATTCTAGGTTTGTCGCTATATTCGAAATTCATGTAACGTGCACGTGATAAATAATTCACTGTTTCACTTTTGCCTCAGCTTCATTTCAATAACTGTATCTACTTATTTTGTTATCATTTATAAGTTTTAATTGATGACCTACGGCAGTACTACTTACAAATACTTGTGTGAAGATAAAACTTTAATAAATACAATATTAAAAGTTAACTCTTGGTAATAACACTGTTAATTGTTGTTTGATATCTTTAACACTGTATGGTAATATAAACATGTAAACATGAAAAGTCGTGATGGTCGAGCTGTTCCACAGGTGGAATATCAATCTGATGTCCACAGGTTCGAACCCCAGCTTGTACCAACGAATCTTTCGGGATTCCTGTATATTTACTAATTGATATTGGTAACACTGTCGGCTGACGTGACGGTGAACTTGAAATTGCCAATACGTTGTCATTATGCCCATATCTTCCTTTGGGTAAATGCTTATGATCCTCCTGTGGGACTCTTACATGCTAATGATAATGATGAAACATATAAGATTACTTGATCGGTATTTTATATTTTATATATATTTTCCGCTATTATATTACAGTATATGCACTTTTTTTTCTTGTTTCACAATGATGGCATATAAAGCATGGCGGTAAGCCGTAATCACAGTTTATGAATGCTTGTAACATGCGAAGAATTGTAAATCAACTTCAAATATAATTTATTCATTTTATGACCTAAGAAGGCGCTTATGAACGTCAAAACTACTACCGATTCGGACATACAACTCCGTCATCGAAAAGAACCGACAAGAAACTCTAGACTCTATAAAATACATTAACGTTACAATAGTTTTAGTATATGTACAAATAGAGGTGTCAATACCAGATATATATTATAAGAAATTGTTTACTTTCCTCTTTAATAAGTCATGTACTGTAGTCCCTCTTAGGAAAAACCTACTCAAACTGTTCTTTAATCTAGAGTAGATTTAATATAAAACTAGTAGTTTGGTAATGATAATCCAGTTTGGTCATCAGTTAAAGATTTGTTTGATACGGGTATGCGCATATTATGTACCTTTATCGATAAACATTGTTAAAGATTTTCTTCTACATTTCTATTATTTTTAGTATTACGTTTACTTTTAATGAGTACCCAAATGTCTTATATTTGTAATGTTTTAATAGCATACGAAATGACGAGCGTTGGTCTGCTCAAGCCATTGTGAGTACGTGTTAAGCATTTATGATTGCAATTTTAATTTGTATACACTAGTATTTCCTAATTTGCCTTATTTTTATAGTTTTATTTTAACCTAAACCCTGTCGTTGTGATTCATTGCAAGTAACCGATTGTTATATATAATATCGTATTTATTCCACGTGCATCAAGATTATAAAACACAAATTATCCAAAATAATCAGCGCAAGTGATTGGTGGTCATGTGCCTTGTATATATATATACATAGCGCGTATATTTTTTTATAATTGTAGTAATTATCTTAAAGAGAGTGAAAAATATAAAATGGTTGAAAGAAATTTTTATTTGGTTTTTTCCTTTATACTTTGTACATTTGTTTATAAGTTCTTTTGCGTTTGTAACATTAAATTACAATGTCAATGGTGGAAAGTATAATTGACGACAGTACGCGTTTACTTAATTAATCTTTCTACTATCACATCGATATATGTAATTTGTCAGTTACTTTTTGTTTTAAATATTATTATTGCGATTCGTAGAATTTACTATTTTAATGCTATAAAATGTTTATACCGTTCAATAAAAAAAAAAAAAAAACAAATAAAAGTTACTGTTGGACTGATTTTAGTTTATTTTATTTTAGTGGATCATTAATTTTTCTGCTTGAGATGAACTCTGTTGATAAAAGCTGGAATGTGAGTGATGTAGGTGTAATGTTAGGGTGTATACACGTTGCAAGTTGCAATACATAGCGTTCGTGTCCGCTGCAGCCTTGCCGGTCCGTGAGCGCGAACTGCACGCGAGGGGGTCGCGCGGGGGGCACGGGGGTCGCGGGGGCACGGGGGCGAGGGGGACGCGCGGGTCGACTGCGAGCTGGTGGGGGTGCGCGGCTGCCATCGCATCGAGCTGGAGTACGTGGCGCCCTGGACCACGGGGGTCTTCGCCAACAGGTCCAAAGTCGATTACTGCTTTTGTAAGTATTCAATTCTAAATATTGCTTTATCGATTTTAAGTACTTCTCGAAGCGCCTTTACTGTGCCCTCTCCTTGAAACATTGAATGAATTATTTATCCTAAAGATCTGCTGCCAAAGTCTTCCAAAAATCTACATCAAATATTCAGTAAGCAAACCTACTTTATAACATTATAAAGTCAGTTTCCTACTCAATATATCAGCATCTATGTGAGTGTTAGCTATAAAATTGTCTACTGATATAGAGTTTATTCGGTAAAATGTTACTTATCTCACGTCTCGAACGATGTCCACATATAAACTTATGTATATGTTTGAATATATTTATGTAAATATTTATCGTAAAGCGCATACACCTTTCAGATTAAACTGGTTCTTTTGTGAGGATAACCTCTCGCATAAACTTGTTTGTGACACTACAAAATTATTAGTCGATGTTAATGTTTTTTTTTGTCAACTAATCTTCTGGATTGTTACTGCCATTGTCGAGTAGCTAATTTACAAGTATTCTGTAAAAATTTCAATGTTCCTATAAAATGATAGCCCCTTTATTAGAATTTATCGTGGTATTATTTGCCATCCGCTTCACTTGTACACATTAACCGAACTATACTACGTAAAATGCCACTAGTAGTAAAACTAGTATCAAAATGTGAAATAATAAAATTAGTTTAAAACACAAGATTATGAATAAAATATAACAGACACTACATGACAGACTAAGATCCCGCTTTTTTTTTTCAAACTGTCTTCACCGTTGACCTGGCAAGGCCTCTACAGTTTCACCGGACTACTACGGGGAGCGCTTAAGGCACTCACCCGATTTTGTATAGACGACCAGTACAAAGGCGCTTGGCGCGCCTCGGCTTAGACTGTCACCAATTATCCCGAGTCTAACTAAGTTAACTATTATTTCATACATATATGAATTCGTGAAACATACACGTATACCAAGCATGTATGTTTCACGCACTTATGCATGTATCTTGAATCTGACTACTTTTTTTTTTATTAACGTGGTGAAATCCCTTATGGATACCCATGCTCCCGGAGGGAGAGAATGGGTCATGTCCGACTCGCACGGACTAAAACCCCACGGTGTACCGGCCTCCGCTTAAAGTTGGGGCGGTATGGGGCCGTGCTAAGGCTATCACCATGCCGCCCCAGCGGTCAGCCGGACACTCGGACAGAGTGTGATGCGCGGTGTCCTTTTCCCTGCGAGCAATCTGGTGCAGGTACCAGCCAAAACACAAACAAACGCACGTTATGGGCGATATACGGTGGATGCCGTCCGCCCGATCCTGCCGTAGTGGTTTGATAGGGAGTGGGGCTCCCTGACGTTCCGACTGGTGCAGGTACTCACCGGCCATGGCTGTTTTTGTGTGAAGGCCGCCGCCGAGGACACAGTGCGCACGTTTGTGGCATCGGACCACACCGGGGCCCCGTAGACGGCCATCACCCGCACGACTCCCATTTATAGCCGGCGGCACCCGGCACTCGGCCCTCCAATATTGGGCAGCAACCGGCCGAGCGCTGCCGCCGCCCATGTTACCCACGGTCCAAGCCCCGCAAAATGAGGCTCGAACCGCCAGCGCTCGTGCAAGGTGAGGCCCAGATACATCATCTGGGTCCCCACCCTGATACGGGCGCCATTGACCAATAGGTGGCCCTCTCCGAGGTCCATGGAATAATATGACCTCGGTCTTATCGAAGGCCACCCCGAGGCTCAATCGCCGGATGCGCCTGACCACAACGGTTGTGGCCGCCGTGGCCAGGCGCACCAAGTCCCCCCAATCCCCCCCCTCCTTGTGCAACGACTAAGGTGTCGTTCGCGTAGCATAAGAGGCTAGTTGTGTTGTAAAAACTAGTGCTTTAAAATTAATTCAGTGTCACTATAGTCGCGCAAGCAACGTGTTCGAGGGCTCCATTCCGGAGGATCAGATCGCCTAAAACTTCTTTTAATGTATTATATAAATGGATTTACCTCAACTGTGTCCTGTGAAATATTTAGACCAATATTTTAATCGTTATTCCTATAGATTTAACAGATATATGTTGCAATATCGTTACATTATACATCTATATCTGAAAATATTATAGAACAAACTCATTTCGTGCGTCCGACTGTGTGTTGTTCCCTTAGTTTTTCTAAAATACGCATAGGAATATGATACGGTTTGCACTGACGTTCAAAGAATTTCTTATGATAGATTTATATTTACACTACAAGTATAATATTATTGTTATTTTAAAAAGGAGTTGTGGAACGCTTACATTGATGACGCTGGCTATGCCTTAAGCGGTATATAAAAATAATGTAGTACATAACTGTGTACGTCTCAAAAATACCTACAGAAAAACCCTGATGGTATATATTTCACTCTTTTAAGGATAACCCATAATATACATTTTTTATAATATTTTACATATTATTAAAAAATATATGTTTGCTACACTATTTTGACAATTATAGTAAATGTTTAGCCATTTGTGACATCACATTAGTACATTGCGCCCATGCGAATTCAGTACGGATCGCTGGTTATGTTGTCTTTAAGATTTTTAACGATACTGTTGTAAATAGTATACTAAGTTTGTAAGTCAATGCGATAATTGAAAAAATAGTCTTACAATTTTGCCTAAGAGCTAGTCTTAGAAATTAGTTTCTCCGAGGAAGATCGATATTATAATCGTAAATCGTAATGTACTCGTATGATTGCATTTTAAGACTCGGACGTAAATAGCGCTCGGGTTCCGGGAATGCGTGTAAACGCCTCCGCGTTCCCGCGTCTCTCCTCTCTACAAACCGTGCTCAACTGTTTCAATCGATACATTTAAAATCTGTATGAATGCATAAAGTATACGAATAATCTTGTTCTGTTTGATTTCTGTAAAACGCCGAGTACGCCAGTACCATAGTTTAAACGGTAACAGTCTATTGAACCTGTGGTAGCTTGCCGTCTATTAGTTTTTCTTATGGGCTTATCAATGTACCGTAAATGATTATTTTTAATATAAAATCAATGAATAAGAAAGCCTCAGTTCCGTTAGAGTGAGGTATTAACAAAACTTACTAAAACAGTAACGAAATTATAACATTTATGCTCTCTAAGTTTTGTATTTACGTTAATAATTTTCTGCTTGGATTTGTCTGGGTTTATAGTTCGTATTTCTGACGATACTTACTGTATCGTCTGTTTAAACTGAATTATAGAAATGGAGCACTAAGACAGTGTCAGCTTTACATCTACACCTGTACTACAAGAAGTGTTAAAAATACCTTATACATACTTTAAAATATCTGAATTTAATTATTAAAAAATGTTAATGAATACAATAATAAAATTACTATTTTATTTATTAACACTTTTTAATCATTAAATATGAGACTGTGAAAAGTAAAAACAAATTGAAAACCCAATAAGATACAACAAAACGGACTAGACGTCCACTCACCATAATCATGCGAAATATAAAGAAGTTCCAATCGAAAACTTTCACATATAACATTATTTTGTTTCTTTTAAACTTTGTATTAATGTTAGTAGTTTGTGATGACATTATAGCAACGAAATGCTTGCACAGAAGTAACATTAGGAAACTTTCGACTCAAACGTACATTTGGAGTATTTGAAACGCGACGTTGATAAGCAACAATATTTGATTGTATAAATTAAAACTAGAAGATAATGATTAAATATTGTCTCTTACTGTCTGATATTTATTTACTTAACTACATACTTATGAATTATTAGCTGCAAGTGTCATTGATAAGTTATACAAATACATATACATTGCTACAAATATTTGTGCCGAGATAAGAACCGCATTTGTCCGATATGTACGTACCGTTATCACTCGTAATCTAAAAGCACCACAAGCACTTTTAAAGCGTATATTAAGTAAATAAAAAAGACTTTCGACGTTAAAAATTGTTCCAGCTTAAGTACATAAACTACTTACCATTTGTCCCATCGGAACTTGTATATGTAAAAAAATGCGGGTGTAAAACGTACAACACGTAGTAGGTAGATAAAGAAAATTGTACAAACGACCATTACATCGTTAATTGAATGAAAGTGCATGCTAGTGTAGAGTTTCTTATTCATTCGTGATTTGAAAAATTGTAATATGGAAAGTTACTGCTAATTCGCTAGTTCCTAATAAATCGGAGTACAAAAAAATGCTGAATGGAGTGTGGTGGTGTCACTTGCAAGCTATCAATTTGTCAGCGAACGTAGAACACAACGGCGCTGTGCCCAGATAGTTGCACCTTGTGAATTATCCTTTCTCGACACTTCCATTCCCATTTAAAAAATAAAATGAAACAATATAATTTGCAATATCATTATTCTATACCCCTGAATTTTTTGCCTTTATCCATATTTATGTACGAAACGCTTAATAATTTGTAAAGAGTAAAAGTATTTTGATTACATGAATAGAATATTTAATTTAATTTAGGCCCCGAGTAGATGCTTATGAAAGTTAAACCACTAGCACAGTTTCGGACAAACAACCCAGTGATTGAGATGAGTTGACAAGAATTTCGTGTTGTTTCTTTTGTATATATTTTGATTAGAAGTAATTATGATCGCACTCGTTGTTAGTGGATGTACAGAGACGTTTGTCTAACTTACTATCCGGCAAATAAATAATGTACTTATAAATGGTTTAGTGTGTGTGTGCGTGTGATTGTGTAGGCACGCAGGTTGAGGGGGCGGGGGCGGGGGCGCTGAGCGGGTCGGACTGGCGCGTGGCGTGGGCGTGCGGCGCGCTGCTGGTGGCGGCGGCGGCGCTGCTGGTGCTGTGGAGGCGGCGCGACGCGATGGCGCTGCACAAGCGCGTGCTGCGCTACTGGACAGAGCGCAGGTACCCGCACACACCCACACACACCCACACCCTGCCTTCCTTACAGGCAGACACTATTCAACTTTAAACAATTTTAGACATTCACTAAACTAAATCATTACTTTAATCCTTTCACACTTTTATTTGTAATTTAATTACAATTGTTGTATCTTTATCGCAGGGAAATTTGCTTTGTTTCATTTTCAAAAAAAATTAGTTATGTTTAAGTTAAGGGCAAATGTAAACTCTGTTTTTGTTGGGTGAGAACGTTAAACATATGTAACATAAATAAAGAAGTTTGTGCAACGTCATCAACCGCATTGCTGAATTGTAATAAAATGGCCGGTCGATGTCTCAAAATAAAAAAAAAATAAGTTGTCATAACTAATGAACATGTCAAAGTTAGTTAAACTCGTTTTCCATGAGATATAAATATCCACGTTAAGTAAATACCGAGATAGTGAATAAATAGGTTCTGTGGCGTTATGTAAAGTCGCGTTCTCTCCGCTCGTTGATAATGTTGCAGTGACGCGCCTCGAACTCGTTATCGGCGAGCGAACCCACGATATCATCTCGCATCTCGCGGCTACTAAACGCAAACTCATGTGTTCTATCAAAACTGACTCTATTATTTACGATGACGTACTATTTTTATTTTAATATTAAGAAAATACTACTTTTCCCACCTGACTATCCTGAAACGGGACGTAAAATTATTTATTATTTAAAAATGACTGTATTGTTCTATAGAAATCTGTAACAGTTCCTCAGGGTTTAATTGAAGTGAGGGTCGCGGGGGTGACAGAAATGATAGTAAGCGTGATTAGCGGACTCGATCGCCCTTACATGACATTATTTATATATAATATGTCAAGTAAATTAATTAAAATGTTCTAGTGCGACAAATATAATTTTTTATCAATAAAAAGTATATATATATTACCTATGTCTCTAGATATTATAAAAAACAAATCTCCTTTCTGTCCGATAATATACTTGTGACTCGGAAATAACTGATTTACATTATTTTTCTTAATTGTAGATATATATACTTGACTAGATTTTCGTATGTATTAGGTAATATTAAAAAAAAAGACAATAGATATGTAAATTTAACTTTTATGAGAAAAAACTAATATAAAAATGTTAAAAGTTATAATGAAAAGAGAATAATATAAATAGGATATATAGTTATCGTGAAATATTAATAGAATTTTTACTTAACGAAGTCGTGTCCACCAGTAACTTTTGAACGAAAAGCCGTGTCAGTTCGAAAGCATGATCTCAATAAGGAAAAATTTACTGGATTTAGACAAATATCACGACAATGTTCACGCGATACGAAATATCAGCTATTAACAAATAAAATGATATTAATTGGTCAGTTGCTTATCAAGTTTTAATAAGAAACGTGCGCAAAGCGTAACCTTTTGCACTCGCGCTTATTATAAGGAGAATGTTTCTCCTCGCATATACCTATTTATATAAAAACAGAACAGCAAAATATAAATATAATCTGCTATATATGCTATCGGTGAATAGTATTTACGAAAACTAGCAATGAAATCGTTTTCTCTTTATATTACTGTATTTATTCATTTATCTATACCTTTTAAAAACTGTAAAGCTGCCTTGTAAATGTAAATATAGTAGTAATGTATTTAATAAAAAATAAAATAACTAATATTTACTAATATATAAGACTGATCGGTTAGGTTTTAATCTTTTTATAAAACTTAAAATGGGTAACGGTTACCATTTATATAATTATTGTTCAGTTAGTTAATAATGGGAATAGATCGTTCAAGTGATTGCAATACAGACCGGTATATACTGCTAATTAGTGATATCATTAATTGTCGGTTTTTTGGTAGTAATTACAAATGTTTTTTCTTAATTGAATATTTATTTATTTACTACTATTTATCTATTACTATGTACTATTCTTTGAAATACGTTTTCTTATCGAAGAGTTAATACCAACAGAAATTGTTTTTAACATCACTTTCATTGTGATCTTCTCACTTTTGGCTGCGTAATGCCTGTTTATTCATTTATAATGGGTCATCAACACGATACTACATTTAATACATATTCTAAAAATAATTATTTCATAATTAAATTTGAATGCTATTTACTTGAAGATAACTATGGTGTGCCCCTAGAGATAATCACATTTCAAATCATAAAACTGAATATAAATTTAATATAAATAAATAATAACAGTATGAAAAACACACACATACACACACAAAATCATCAATTCAAAGTTACAGTTAATTAAGCACTTGTTGAGACAAAGTTAAACTATAGTGGAGTTCATCTGACAGCCTTTCATCTTTTTCATAGAGTTGTTAGATTTACTGTACACATAATTTCAATGAATTCAATCTAATGAAAGTTAAGAACATGTCGTATATCGTTGGGCACGCAGCGAGACGGAGGCGGCGGTGGCGGGGGAGGCGGTGGCGGGGGAGGCGGCGGCGGCTGGGCGCGTGCCGGCACGTGCTGCTGGTGTACGCGCGCGAGGGCGCGGCGGGGCAGCGCGCGGCGGAGGCGCTGCGGGCGCTGGTGCAGCGCGGCACGGGCGCCGCCGTGCACGACGTGTTCAGCGCCGACACGATGGCGGCGGCGGCGGCGGGCGGCGCGCCGGCCGAGTGGGTGCGCGCGCTGGTGGCCCGCGCCGACTGCCGCGTGCTGGTGCTGCAGACGCCGGCGCTGGCGTGCGTGCAGGGCGGAGGCGGAGCCGCTGCTCCCGGGGCCGCAAGACCTACCGGGTGCCGCAGTTCGGGGACTCGCTGGCGCAGTTCGCGCTGCGGCTGCTGGCGCACTCCAACGTGCATCGCTCCGACCACCGAGAGGACTTACCCGCATACAAGAAGTACTACCTTGCTACGTAAGTATCACTGAGAAACGTTACCCTTACACCGTCTCTTATTTATACATTCAAAGAATAAATAATCAACTAGACTATTTAGACGTTGCCGTTCATTCAAATGCTAATACGATATGGGAACGACGGAACTCCATAATTACAGCAGCATATAACATCCTCGGTCAGATAAAAGACGGAAAAAGAGCTGATAAAAGAAACCTGGCGGTGGTCTTGTCTTGTCTGATCTACTCCATAGAGATTGCGCAAAATGCAATACAAAATAAAAAAATTGGCCTTCAAGACCTGGCAATCCACGAAAACAGCAGAAGATAAAGAGTAGTTGCATAAAAGTAGAAAAGCTAACAAATAACTAATAGCCTGCTCAACAGGCAAATTCTCGGAAAAATCTTTATATGAAATTAGACAGCAAAGAAGGTCAAAAGAACATTTATAAGCTCGCATATCAGCATAGTTGAAGAAACAACGATCCCGCTAGGTGTAAAACCATTGTGACAGTTGAAGAAACAACGATCCCGCTAGGTGTAAAACCATTGTGACTACTGCGGATCTTCACTGCATCCCTTCAACAGGGCCGGTTTCCGCACATTTCGAAAACAGGGCGTTTGGTTCTGATGAAGAAAGAGGAGCGCTCGGCAGACAGTCCGTCCGCCTACCGGCCCATAGTGCTATTGGACGAGGCGGCAAAGCTCTGCGAACAAATCATCGCAGGCCGCCTCGTCCGGCACTTAACAGAAGTTGGCCCGGACCTGGCGGACAACCAGTTCGGTTTCCACCAGGGGCGCTCCACCATTGATGTAGTAATGAAGGTCAAGATCCTAACGGAAGAAGCATTTGCCCGGGGGAGGTTAATTTGGCGGTGTCATTCGACATCGTCAACGCATTTAACAGCTTCCCCTGAGCCTGTATTGAAGAGGCACTCCGGTACCATGGAGTGCCTCGCTACCACCGTCGCGTAGTCGGGGCGAACCTCTGCGAGAGGTACGTAAACTTCCTGGGTTAGGGAGGGAGGATAGGTCGGCGAGACGTGGCATCCGGTGTTCCACAGGGGCAGTCCTGGGCCCCCTCTTGTTGAACATCGAATACGATTGGGTGTTGCTCGGTGCTCTCCTCCGAAGCGTCAGCATTACTTGCTATGCTGACGACACGTTGGTGTTAGCTGGGAGGAAAACGCACCGCGTAGCCGCGATCCTGGCAACTGCAGGAGTTGCTTAAGTCATCGGTAGGATCCGGTGTCTGAGACTAGAGGTGGCGCTGCGTAAAACCGAGACCCTGTTTTTCCACAGGCCTCGGCATGCGCCATCCAGAGGGTCCCAGATCGTCGTAGGAGGCGAGACCATCGGTGTCGAGTCGAGTATGAGGTATCTCAGCCTCCTCCTCGACAGCCGGTGGACGTTCGAAGAGCACTTTCGGCAGCTGGCCCCCCGTCTAATGGGCACAGCGGGTGCGTTAGCCCCACTGTTGCCAAACTTGGGGGAGGCCAACTCCGTCTGCTGGAAGTTGTACCTAGGGGTCATGCAGTCAATGGCCCTATACGGGGTCCTCGCATGGGCGTATGGCCTGACGACCACCAACACCGCCCAATTGCGTAAAACGCACAGAACGATAGTCGTCAGAGCCATACGCGGATACCGCACGATCTCCCACGAGGCGGCCACCCTGCTAGCCCACGCGTCCCTATACCAACGACGCGTGGAGGCACTGGAGAGCAGGGCCGGAGATTTACACCTCGGGAGGTCGAGGTGCTGCGGTCCTAGCTCCACCAAGTCTTAGTAATAGATGAATGGAGCCGACGACTTGAGCGACAGAGCTGGGGCGTGGCAACTATTGAAGCCGTTCGGCCGGTCATGGCCGAATGGCTTACCAGGCGTCATGGCACCCTTAGATTCCGGCTGACACAGGTGCTCTCGGGGCACGGCTGCTTCGAGAGTTACCTGTGTCGGATACGCTGGGAGTCAACGGAGGGGTGCTGCCACCATTGTAGCTGCGCGAGGGACACCGCGCAGCACACACTCGCTGTGTGTCTCGCCTGGGAGGAGCCACGCCGCGAGCTCGTCGCTGCCATTGGACCGGATCTCTCGCTCTCGACCGTCATTGTCAAGATGGTCGAGAGCGAAACCGGGTGGATCTCTGTCGCCTTCTACTGCGAGGCAGTTATGCTCGCGAAAGAGGCGGCGGAGAGAGAGAGGGAGCAGAGCAGCCAGCTTCCCTCCCGCGGTTGACGAACACGGCGGCGACGGGTCGGCGACGACCTCATGCCGCCGTAAAAAGGGCCTGTGGGCGACGGAACGGGCGGGCACGTCCGTCGCCCTGAGCAGTGCTTTCTGCTCAGGCCCGCGTGGTGGAGGTGCATTATGCCGTGCGACTCCCACAGTTCGTCGGGGAGGGGTTCAATACCCGCCCTCATCTGAGGAGGCTACCATCTCGACCCCTCAGACTGATGAGGGGGCCGACACCTGCCGGGGATGCAGAAGTAGTGCTATTGGCAGTTCCTGCTCCCCGGTGAAATAGGTGTGAGAAGGCACCATGGGGTTTTTTGTCCGTGGAAGTCGGACATAACCCACCCCTGCTGCCCGACGGAGTGGGTATCGGTTACATATTTCCCCCATATAAAAAAAAAGGTGTAAAACCATTAAAAGTCTCAATGGCGATCTATCATATAGAGAATGGGACATCATAACCACCTGGCAACAATATTATGAACAGCTTTTGAACGCTCATCAAGCTGCTAACCAATGTTCAAAAATGGCGATAAATTTTGGCCTCATACCTCCGATACATCCGAGTTGGATTATGATAGCCCTACAAAAGATGACCAACAAAAAAGTCATTGAACATGACGGTAACTCAGTGGAAGCTTGGAACTCCCTACAGGGTCGAGGAATCGTACTGTTCACCAATCTCTTCCAGTGTGTGTTGCTCTCTTCTAAAATGCCAGACGCTTGGAGATTGAGTTTCATAGTTCTAATTTATAAAGGGGAGAGTAGTAAGTACGAGTGCAACAGCTATGGTGGAATCAAGATTTTGAGCCACACTATGAAGCTCTATGAGAAAGTGATTAATTACCGCTTAAGATGTGAGTGTTCATTATCAAAAAATCACATCGCAGAAAGATATATATCGCATTCTTGGACATGAAGAGGCATTTGATCGTGTCCCGAGGGATTTTCTCTGGTGAAGCCTTCGCAAAAATAATGTTTCCGAGAAACATGTGAACATTACTGCTGACATGTATAGGGATACACACGGTGGTGGGTGAGACAAAACCGATATCGGTCACGGAAGACGTTCACCGAGACTCTGGACTGAGCTCCTTTTTGTTTTGTGGAGTGTTGGAGTCGTCGAGGTAACGCAAAACTTATCTCCGTGGACTTTTATATATGCAGGTGATGTGGCCATCTGCACGGAAAGGTGCACTTAGTTACAGCAGGCACTGTTGTCGTATGAGCACCAGTTACAAGCCGGTGGCTTTATGTTAAGTCTTGCAAAGACCCAATTTATGTTCTTTTATGCACCAGATGACAACGACAATGCTCCGATTTCTATCGATGGACCTCATGCGACCACCTATATGCAGTAAGTATTTGGGAAATCTAATGAACAAGTATAGGAACATTGAATACAACAATCAACACCGTATTACCGCAACGTGGCTCAAACGGCAAGAAGTGACTGGAGTTACATGCGACAAAAGAATTACTGTTAAACTTAAAGATCTCGTCTACAAAACCATAGTAAGACCAGTCTTTATATATGGCAGTGAAACATGGGCCTTAAATAAAAAAAACATCCATACCATTAAAGTTACCGAAATGAAGATGCTACGGTGGATGTGTGTGTGTCACAACTCGGCAAGATAACATACGTGTAAGGAACCTACGAGTGCGTCATATTGCCGATAAGATTCAGGCGAGTAGTTTCATGTGAAGAGGAAGCCACTAGACTACGCAGGGAATTGAGCACTACAACTGCCCCTTTCTGATCAAACACCTACAGGCAGGCCCAAAACAAACTGAAAGGATGTAGTGCTGAATAATATGAAAACGAAGATAATTTATGCAATGATTGCTAAAATGGAAGCAATCGTTCAATTAAAAAAAAAAAGATATTGAATCCACCACCATCAGGTTGCTCCTCTATATCTGTGGCAATTGATATCGGAGTTCCTCTGGGGTGAGTATTCTCAGCAACGTTGTTTTTGCTACTCATTAACGATCTGTTGAAACCCAGCATTTTTGGGTAAACAAAATGATAGCACCGTTACGGGGAATTATGCATCGAGTAACCTTAACCAACCATTTGGCTTTGATCCTTAGAATTTTGCATCTGATTTGGGTGACGCGAACCTTGTTTTATTCATTGCTATGAAAACGTAGACGTGCCTTTTGTCCAGGAAACGTAGTCCTTTCCATTTAACGTCTATTCTTATAGGTGTGCTCGTAATGCCTACCGCCAGCTTCCTTGGGATGGATTTAAATCCCCACCTCAACTGCGGGTGTTCGATTAAAGTCAAGGTTGAACAGCTACAAAAAATTGTGGGTCCTATTAAGAGTGAAGTGGCACTTTATACCGACAAAGCAGCTTTATTAGTATAAATTACCAATAAAACCGTGTGTGGAGAATTGTGCCATCTTTTGAACGGGTCCATTAAATAGCGATTGTCCGTGTTGGATTATGTTGACGGCGAAGTTCGAAAGCTAATCGATGATGGATCACTGGCAGGAGTAAAAATGCATGGCCTAGAACGGAGGCGCAGGGTCGCAAGCCTTGCAGGTTCTGTCGCCGGCGCTTTGGTGACTCTGCACAAGTTCTGTACCAGTCCTTCACCGGGCGCTTCGGTTCATTCGCAAGGATTTCAACGTATGTTGATCGACGCGATGTCCGAACGCGTTAACACCGCTGAACCATCATTCGCTCCGTGTTAGGACTACTAAACGCCACAAGGACCTTTCTTCATTCGTGGCCAATGTTCCACTTATCCGCATGAAGACTTATTTACATCTTGATTTATTATACGAAACGCAAAATAACAGAACGCGTTGCTTGCGTCCGATTTTCTTGATTCACACAATATAACTAATGGTGTTTAAAAAAAAAAATGAACAAATATTTATTGCGGTAACGCGTTATATCTTCGGCCTCGTCTTTACTGGTCATCAGGTGTGAGTGTGGCCAAGGGTGGGGTAATATGTTAAAAAAATGACCAAACACAATAAAGAAGGTAGTAAAGGCAAATAGCGAGATTTTTTACAAAGCAGTCACAAAATGACTTGAAACCCATGAACAGTGGTTATTTATAATGTTAGTGTAATGAGGTTAAGTGAAATGCATGTATCAAATGTGATGTAATTTTATTTCTTAAATAATACGGTAAAGAAAATGACGAATGTATTTCAATTTGATTCTGTCTTATACTACTAATTAGTACCCATACTCACGTAATATGAGCCGCAACTATAAACCATATGTTAATAATAACATGTCTCTTGTGATGTCTCTTTTTAATAACTATTCACTTTTTGTCTGATTGATTGTCTAGTTCATTACGGCAATTAAAATATTTATAAGACTATTTACGAAATATTAGAGAATATGATTTTTGAGTTATTCTTGTTGCTATACTTATTAATATGCTTTAGGTTGAGGCACAAATCACAGATTTAATTATATATGACAGTGGAAAGGTTAATTAACTAGTTTGCATTTATTCATTTGTATATGTTCATTAGTTGACCTTCTCATTGTCGATATATAAATTTAGTTGATTATATTATAGTAATTGAGTAGGATCGTTGTTATTAAACGAGATCCGAAAACATGTTAATCGTTTTCAATATCTACTATATAAAGAAGATTGTTTGAAAAGTGGTAAAACTTGGTCGTGTGGTGTTTCACAAGAACTCGTATTGGTCTGCAGACTCTCCGACCTCGAGACCGAGGTGTTCCCGCACGTCGTGCCCTTCCGCCGCTACGTGCTGCCCGACGCCGCGCCGCTGCTGCTGCGCGACCTGGCGGGCGAGAGCGCGGGCGCCGACACGGGCGCTGACGCAGCGCTGCAGCGGCTGCGCGAGGCGGCGCACGAGTTCGCGGCGCATGCGCGCGCCGACCCGGACTACCTCCTGGAGGAGCTCGTCTTGGTGTGACGTCACCGAGTACGCGCCACTACTCGCTACTGGTTACTGCGTAACACTTCATCCCTATCAATATACCTAACTTTTACAACGTCATATCAATTTCAATTCAATCATGTATTCAACTGTGTATCGATAATGTTTAATACTATATAATAGTCATTAAAAATATTACTCACGCGTTACACTTGTGTATAATGAATTCGCCCAAATTGCCGCTAACGTAAATATGAAATTACGAATCCATTTTTTATCAATATAAATTCATTGTTTTTATAATTTAACATGTTTTTTTAATATTGATTTTGTATACTTCACCTGTATATCGATAGTGTATTTTTATTTGGAAATATTTCTTTTAGAATGAAATAAAAATTTAGAAAGGTACTATATGTATAAATAAATAATATTATGTAGAGATAGTCGTACATATGAGTTGTTATATAAATATGTATTTATAAAGAGGAGTAGTATGGTTAGAAGGCGTTACAAGACTTTGTTCATAGTGTGATTCCGTCGGTAGTTCAGCGTCGCTCTGTTCCCGATCCGTTCATGATTTGGTAAAATATTCTCAAAGAAGAAAGAAATAGGAAATTAGGATTTACCCAATCGCTGTAATTCGGAAGCGAGTTTTAGATATCTACTTCCGCAGACAATTCTGCAAACTAACAATAAATAATGTCAAATTTGAAAATTATGTTACTACATTCATGTTGTAGTAAAGTAAAATTCTCTTTTTCCAAATCATAAAATGTTTCATATTATTTCGTGTCCGATTTCCAACTTTAAATGGTTTAAATTTTTCGAAGGTACAAAATAACTATCAACTAGCACCACATAGAATGTTATTTTAATATACAAAATGAATATATATCAAAACACATTTACTCGTTCGTATGAAGAGAATGAAATATTTAAGGTAATATTAAGTACATATGTTCTGAAAATAACTGATAATATATATGTTGAGGCAACGAAAGACACGTATAAAACTATGAGGACTCGTCACCTTCATAATTTATTTTATCCATAAACTGCGGTTAAACTCTCATCACAAATATTAAATACAGTAATCATCATCATCAGTAGCAGATAAGATAGCCGGTGCCGTTTCATTGTTTGTAAATGGAATTGGTTAGTTAGTTATGACGTGTATCGGCGCTCGCGGCCGTCTGATTGGCTGCTAGCCGACGCCGCCAGCCAATAGCGCTACAGAAGGAATCAACACCGACAAGTCAATAGTACTCAATACTGTCCTCAATATATATGTTATTGAACATGATTTTTCTATGAGATCTATAATACTCTGTAACTTTCTCGATGAACAATATCATTATGCGTAATATACAGTGGGGCTCGTATAATTACAAACACTACCGACGGTCTTTGACACTATGTCACATCACCACAGTTGTTTATATTATGAAATTAAACAATAATATGTTCTACGATTTATCATTTATTAGAAAAACAATATAAATCCCACTACACAGGTGCAGTTTTAATATTGTATTACGGACGAACATTTAAGCTTGTTTTAAAGTATCAACAATAATGGTTAATTAATTAAAAACAACAACAAAAAAGGTATTAAAAGCAATATATATTTAATTATTATTGTTATTTACGAGATAGCTACTATCCACAGCTTACCAATAGTTATAATGAATGTTTAGTGGCGTATCCCTTATTTTGAATAAGAGCACTGCAACCAGTCATTGCATTGATTCAATCAATTTCGTACACATTTCTAAGGCAATTGAATTCTATACTTCAACAAATGTAATTCATTTTGACTGGTGTTATGTTTGTTTGAGACTTTCTTTTTAACAATATACCAGAGATTTTCAATCAGGTATAAATCCGGACCATTTACTGACCAGTCTAAAACGAATATACGCTGTTCGCTGAGGAAACATTTGACGCTATTGGCCGTGTGTTTAGAGTCATTGTCATGTCGAAAGGTCCAGGTAGCAAGCAAACGATCGTATTGCGTGCTCTAAGATATCTTTGTATTGGCATTAATCTATTGTATCTTCAATCTTTCAAACGAGTCCAACTCCACATCCGGAAAAACACCCCCAAACTTGAATGTTACCTCCACCGAGCTTTTACTGTACTCCTTGTATATTTATAATTAAAAGCAATGTTTACAGAACGTCTCACATAACGCTTTCATCTGAAAATAACACTGTTTCAAACAATTTAGTTTCCAGTAATCTTGACGAGATGTTTCTCGGGTCATCAGGCGAAAAAACCTCATTTTTAATCTGATCGGAGCCTTTAACTAGGTATTTTTAGCAACACGAACGATTGGCGTAACTTCTTCAGGAGTGGTTTTTCTTGGTCGAGTCTTTCTAAGAACATTTTCAATAGTTCCATGTGTTTTATAATTATCAATTGAATTGGAAATTTGCTTAATAAAACAATTTCAATGCTCAGCTATTCTTTTATACGGCCACTTGTGATATATATTTATTTATTACTTTATTGACACATCAACGACACTCTCACAAATTATTATATAAATCTAATAATACAAAAGTTCAGGACAGTGTGAAGCGTCATTACAGATGCGCACATCTTGCGCCATATTTTATTATAACACTATCTCAGCAAAAGAAATTAAAGGCAATTACAATTTAGAAAGAAATTAAATATATATATATATATATATATATAGATAGATATATGTAAATTAACAATTTTGTTTAATTGACGCGTCACAACTTTTATTTTTACCCATTTTAAACTAAATAAAATTCAGATTATATTTTGAATTGCCGCCAAAATAATAGAAAAAAAACAAGACAAAAATGTTATCCTTTAATTTCAGAAAAAGTACGAGCTATAGATACTTTTTTTAAATGTTTCTATTTAGGTGTCCAAGCGACCAGTAACAGTAAATAAACTCGTACATGTGTAAGACTCATTTTGTAATGAAAAATATGATATCTTTTATATTTTATGTTTTTAATAAGTTTTTTATTAGAATGGTTATATTATTGTATGATTATATTGTTTACGAACATTTGTACGTTAAAATTTTACTTTATTTATTCATAACAAATGTTTCTAGTTATATGACCACCGCTGTATATACCTAATTTATTTATTTAAATTTATATCAATAAATAAATACGTAATATATGTATATATTCCGTGGAAATTCCATTTTTAATTAATTTAGTGAATTGTTACAATAGACAATGAATGAATTGAAATATCTCATGTGACGTTGCAATAGATTTCATATCAACTATGTAAATGTTAAAACGAAATATTTCATACAAGTGTAATCTAAAAGGGAATACAAAATTCAGTAGAATAGTATCGAATTGATAATAAATGTGAGAGAATGCGACGCGCACTCCACTCAACTCCACTCAACTCTCTTTCTGTACATAACATAATTAAAAGCGAAGGGGGTACGGAAGAGGAGGGGAGGGGGGAGGGGGGTCGCGAGGGGAATTTAAAATAGCATTTAGTTTGTTTGTCATTTGAACATAATTCAATGTCTGTTTGTACGTCGATGTTGTCGATGTCGTTGTTGTTGTGACTCGAACGGAAATGTCGTTTCTTGTTATTTGTTATTTCTATGTAAATATGATAAGTTTTCTCTTGTTGTTGTAAATCATGTTTGTTTTTAAATTAAAAACACATTATTATGAATGTTTTCTTTGGTTTTTATTCATGTTTATACACACACACACACACACACACACACACACATATATAAATGGTAAGGATGTGCTTAATTAATCGATTACTGTCGACAAAAGCGCTTCCTTACAGTTTGTTATTTTAATTTACTGTTCTATATTAGTAACATTATTCTAATAAAAATTGTATACATTTGTTAGTAATTCGTTGATTAATAGTAAATAGTTGATCAGAAAGTCCATACTTCATTAAATATATACTCGTAGAATCGATGATAAAATGTTGTCTGAAATCTCCGCCATCAAAGTTTGGAAGATTATATGAAATCGTATAAACACGTTTGTGTTAAACTTATATATTTATATATTTCATGAATGTCGTTTTTAAGGATTAGTCGTTGCGGTTGTGTCGTAGACAATAACTATATATAAATGTATATTGAATTTTTATAATTGATTATTGTATATTTACTGTACAGAACAATAAATAAGTAAATCTTGTACCTCTTTATATCATTTATTTTAACTGCCACATGATACTCTATAAATCCTAATACTATTTAGAAATGCATAAAGAATGTTTTGTTATAACGCGCTGGACTCGCAACGCGCACAAATTATAAATATTGCTACAGTTTATCTAATACAATAAAGTACAGAACTGCCGAAGTATAACTAGTTGTTGGTTCTAGAGACTCCCTTAATAAATTTACTGTTTATTATAACGAGACGGTCGGGGGGGATGACGTCACAATGTGTAAATGCAATAGCATATAATATATCTTTAAGTTAAATACACATTGAACTAATGCAATATAAACATACAATAAGATGCTGTATGTTTGACAAATATGAATACAACTACACATAATCAAATGAGTTGATTTCGTTGCCGTTACGAACACCGATTGATGTCGACATCATTTTATAGGGAATTCAACATACAATCTTATTCGCCTGAAAAACTAACAAAACGAATTACTTCACTGAGATTCCAAATAAATTCAATGTTTTATTTACCTATATATAATATTAGAGGAATTACTTTAAATACAATAAAACTGCGATACAGCTCCAACTTACTACTATATATCAGTTCATTTATTTGTAATTTGATAAAATCTAACATTATTCAATACTAGAGGTCGCAATTCATCCATAAATCATTCAGCTCAAAATCATTTTAAGGGCAATATTATTGTTTTTTTTTTTGCAAAATAATATAGATACCTCTCTAATTATGGCATCTAATAAAAAAGGGTATTTAAATATTTGCTACAGATAACACTAAAGCTCGTGTATACCTACTAAACAGAAAAAAAGAAAGAAAATCAGTGCTAAACAGAGAAGGAAGATAAACTAGACTGTTTTGTCTCTATTTATATATAGATTACAAAATCGATTATGTGTGCTTATTTGCCTATAAATTTATTGTTTTTTTGTGAATTATAAAGTCTTTTGTAAATAATAACGTAAGTTGTAAACAAAATATATGTCTTTCAAAATATATAATGTGTAATAACTAACCTCCTTTCTACTACCTACTTAACAACGTTACTCTGTATAAACAATTAGATAATTAAATATCTAACTTTCCCAATTTAATGTAATTGGAAAATACTAATTTATTTCAATGAATAAAAATAAAAAATCCTTAATACCTATTAAATACATTCCACTCGCGATTTGTATAATTTTATAACTTTTTTTTTAATACAAATTATCCTAAAACAATATCATATATATATATTCAAAATATAATAGAAAAGTCACTCATATTCCACAATAAAAATTATAGTGCTCTTAAATATATTTTGAATTTAATTGAAAAATATTATTTTATTTTAAGATTATCTAAATGTCATCTTGAAAGTAATGCCGCTTTATGGTACGTACGTATTTCAGCTAGCCATTGCACTCGTATTGTATTATTTGCAAATATTCGTCGTATACATATATGTATGTCACTTGTAGTGCTTTATAAAATGATTTCTTTTTGTTGATATTAATTAATATCCCGTCATTTAGAACCTCACGACATATATTACCCACATATCATTAATATTGATAAATAGACAATACTTTTATTATTTCATTTAAGTTATGAAACTATTTGAATTTTACAAACCGCGATGCCCTCGCATCTGCTAATTTAAATAAACCGCGTATAGTGTGAGCGAGAAAGTACATGCGTGTGGAAGTGAGACGGACGCATTTACGAGCCGAACACGTTCGCAGGTATCAGACATGGCGTCGTACTATTTATTATGGCATTCGATGTAAATTACTTACGATACAAAAGTATGGACATGTTCAATTAATAATATTTTCAAATGGATTTTATAAATATAAAGAGAGATTATTGAATGACTAATAACATTAATAATTAGGTATGGTAAAAAAATGCAAGACATCTGAAAGAGAACGATGCATTGTTTTTATAAATTGTTAACGACGCAAAAATGTAATTCGTGCCCGATTTATAACATTTTCTTGGATAAAATTTCACTCAGAAACATAAGTAAAAGTTTAGATCACAGTGTGTTAAACAATACCTAGTTAGTGTTTCTGTTCGTAACTGATAACTATATATATATATATCAATAACCATAGGCTATTTATAAAACTATATTCGTCTGCTTCAGACAAATTATGAGGGATATAATATTAGCCCTGATAACTAAAAAGTCTTATCTCTGTTTCTTGTTATTATAGGTTTAATGTGTGAGATTTTGGGTGACTTACATAACCGACATGTTATTTGTGAACTTATGTACCTCCACTATTCGTATCGCAACATATTAATGATTTGCTAAATTACAATATATGAATACAAATTTCAGAACATCAAACATCATCGTAGAATAGTCGCTGAACTCGTGGTAATCATGTTAGTATTTATACTAACCGATTCCAAACCGCTAATAAAAAGTATTCGCCGTATTAAAACAAATTTAGGATAGAAGTCGATATAGAGAACCTGATAATGCTACGTAATTATAATAATAATAGTTTATTTATGCAAATTTTGTGCTCCTTATTTTCGCATTTCAGAATATATCCTAAATGATAAATACAATAGAAAAAAAATTATATGGCCGGCATATCAACTATATTCTCTTCTAGCATGCATAAGTTTTTATCAGCGATTTATTATCAGGCTTGTGTTATATAACTACCTGTGTTGGTATTGTTGTCTCTGTCGCACACGCCAGCGTAGCTCGCGACCGGCGTCGCGTCAAGCCGAACTCGCAGTCTGGCCGTCGCGTCCTCACGTCGGCTCTCGGCGCGCCAGAGCGAGACGCTGATACTGTATTTAGTTTCGATCTTATTCTATTTTGTTTTATCCAATCGCAACCGATCGCTGCGTGTTCCGGTTCTTTGTCATCAATGGGTAGCCGGGCGAGTCTACTTCGTGTGCCCCTTAAAAACGTTTTACGCTATATTTAACTGATATTACGCGCTATGTTGTATCTTATGATCATTTTAATGATTTCATGTGACCGCCGGATGAGGTATTCCTTTCCCTAGTTCTGTATTTAGCGCTAGAGACGTTACGCCCTTTCGGCACCGGTGAGCGAGAGCCACTTCAGCTGACTGCGTCGTACGCAAGGCTACTCTAAGTGAAGTAGTAGATAGGACAGTAGTAGGCCGGTGTTCGAGTGAGGCGAACGGGTGCCGATTCGTTCCTTCGATACGTGGATATGTTTAAGATTAAAATGTTTTTGGAACCATTCCCATAGGCGTCGTAATCGAATCTACCGCGTCGATTTCGTTTGCAAAAGTATCACGATAAGTACGGGCAGTGAAGTGAGTGCCAACGGACGGGGCGACCGAGCGGAGGCTCAATAATGCTCAAATTCTTGACTCAGAAGCTGCGAACGCATTCGTTGAATGAAGAGAACGTTTCCGAGAAGGTGGGTGTCGCCGACGACCGGCTCTGTGCCGTGAAGGTCACAGCGCCACCAGAAAATGGCCGCCTCGCGCGAGAACAAAGGAGCGGAACGTTTGTCGATCGACCGGCCGCGATTTTCGTCGTCTGCCGTATCGGCAGGTTGGCGATCCCTTCCTGAATTACTACGCAATGCTTCCACATAGTCGTTGTGCCGAAACGGTCGACCGGTTGAACGAAAATCGCGAGCAAAGCAGCCGGTGCGGTGGACGAGGCGACTGTGCGAGCGGATGTCTCAGCCGGTGTTTATGTGTTGCAGGTGGAGGAGCGAGACTCCGGCACCGAATCGGACGACGAGGCGGATCGCGCTCAATCCGGTGAGTACCACCGTCTCTAATCACGTCGCAAATAAACAGCGCACCGCGATATCGCTACCGGTTTTCTAAACGCAGTCGCAAGTCGCCGGCCGGCTTTCTTACATCTACTATGTCTTTCGGTGTTGTCTACTAATAACATATTATACTACTGAGACGTCGTGATAATTATGAGCAGAACACTACGTAAGTCAGTCGTGTATTCAAACAAACGCTTGAAGTGCTCAGAGTAGCAAAACAGCTGTGTTCTCACTTTATTAGAATATTGATTCTGCATTCCGATTGTAGTTACGTATCGGATCGGAGATGAAATATATATAATGTGGCATGATAAGCAGCCTGTTATATATTCGAATAACATATTCTCTTTGTTCACCTTATGGTGACCTTGGCAGGCGACCTTGAACTTTTATTATAGAGAGCACCTATATAAGTGATTATTAATTCGGTGTTCACAACATTATCGATGGATGATCATTTGTTTGGAATTATTTTATAAACATGTATTTTAGATATATAGTAGAAATAAAAGACGGGTATCGGTTTACTCGTAATAGGTATTTGGGATATTTTTATTTTGTGTGTTTGCGTTAACTTAGTAACGTTAATATTTTTTGGAAAGTGTATCAATCGTTTGTAGATTTTATAAAAAGATATTTGCGCATCCCTGTGTCGTTGCCGACTCATTCCTCTATTATATTTATATTATAGTTTTGGTGGCGCATAGGTTATATAGAATACCCATTCGATTCACTATATTCGACGAAATCGCCACGAACATGACATACAACGAAAAAAATGTCATGCATCATTAAACAAACCTCTAAAATACCTGCCACCCTTTATAGATTTCAAGTAGAAGTATTAAGATTTGATGACTTAGGTCTGTAGTATTCGAAAAGTAAATACGGGCGAATATTCGACTAAAACGAATACTCGTATAGTAAAACCCTTGTCCTAATACTAAGAAAACTTTCCTCAATCTTCCAACTTTCTTTACCATTATTTTTTATTAACTTCGTACATAGTCAATTTTATTTATATTTATTGCAAACAAAATAAAATTAAACCTTAGGACATATCGGACGATTACCTTATCTGTACTATACAAATTATGAAAGCATGAAATTTCACAGTATAAACTACGAGATTAAGGGGTATTTGTGAACAACATTTGGCAATGCATTACGCAAACGTAGAACAGACAAAGCATATGTTACACCAAGGCAGTATGAGAATGGTCGTCTACTGGTAGCATGACTATCATTTCCGCCGGCTTCCTGTGACACCTTGCCCGACACCCATAATAACCACATTGTATTTACAGGGTCTAGTAAAACAACACACGACATTAAAATTAAAAATATTTTCTTTTAATACGGTGCCTTTTACTAAAAGCAACATAAATTAAACAGTACCCGTAATATACCCATGGGTTTCCTTCTAGGTATAGTACTAATTGGACTAATCTGCATTCCCTAAATAGTTGTTTTTATCAGTAACGATTTAAATGATATATTATGGCATTAGCAAATTCAGTTTTAGTTTTTAGCACGTAATGAAAATAACGTAACGTAACGTAACTTTACTTTCGAAATGGTCATAATATTCAATGTTCGCTATTGCATTATATATAGGTTATAATACAATCTATATATTATGTGATGCTAATTGAATTATATATATGTTATGAAGTAATTAATAATAATCCATTATTACATTTGTATATTAAGTCGTGGTGGTCCAGTGGTTTGACCGGTGGAATCTATTAATCCGATGTCCGCAGGTTCGAACCTCGGCATGTCCAACGAATTTTTCGGAATTCGCGTACATTTACTAATTTACATTGGTAACACTATCGGCTGACGGTGAAGGAAAACATCGTGAGGAAACCTGGACCTGAGAAATGTTCTCGTAGTGCCACCGTATGTGGGAAAAATATAGAACTGTGAATTTCTCAGTGTTTGAAATCGCCAATACGTTGTGGACTAGCGTGGTGATTATGCCCTCTCCGCTGATGATGATGATGACATTTGGTTGTGTACTCTTTTTTTATTTTAAAACATTTGAAATACTATTAATTAACATTACATTTTAATTTTAAGGTAACACAGAAATGTGTTAGTATGTAAATATATTTCCATACCTACTTATATGTATTTACTTTTAAAAATAATTTGGCACAACGTGAGTCGGTAAACATTGGTAAAGTAATCGTGTCCAATGAAAAAGCTACTCGTTACGTTCTACATTATTTAGACAGTAAAAGAAACATAGTAAAAGAATTTTACACAAATTGCAATTTTCCGTTAAGTAAAAAACATTCGAATTTAAAATTAGCAGGTCGCTTGTGATCGAACACCTTCATATATTATGTCGCACCGCTAGATATTGTAATGTATATTCTATGTCGAACCATCGCATTAGACCTCACTGTTGAAATTCTAAATTGGCGTAGGCTACGGCCTATAGGTGACAGTGACTTAGGCACTACAGATTTCACTATTCTGTATCTGCTTAACCTACGGGAGTTATTAAAATAGATTCTTTCTTATTAGGAGAATGAGGCAATGCAAAAAGGGGCGTGGTACATAAACAAAAAAATAATGAAAAAAAAACGTTTGCGGTTCAAACGCGGTAGAAGTGAAACTTAAAATAAAATATAGCATATTAATATAAACGATAATTAAAAGAATCCCATTCTTTTAAGCCCGGATATAAACATTGAAATAAACAACGACTGATGAGGTACATATTTTTAATGCATTCTCATCCAATATCATTTTCTGCTATAACAATTGATAAACACTTCGACTGGTCGCACGTAATACCCACAAAAGTTTTTAGTTAACTTTTTCAAATGATCGTCTCATATAACTAGAACCGCCATCATGAGGCAAAAATAATGCCGTTCCAGACGCCAAGTCTTAGGAAACGCTAAAGAGTTAAGAAAAAACGGAGGAAAAGTGATTTTATTATTGTTATTAATTCTCTCTGTGTTCTTACGGCTACAATTTTGTGATCACTATTATTGTGAGACGTGAGGAAGAGTAATCGACGTTCTATACTTGCATATACAACAGGTATAAATCATGGGCAAACTGAAAACATTTAGGCCGGATCTCGTTCCATCTTAAAATTTGTCTCGGGCCTGCATTGCATGTAACTTACATAAACATGCCGAGGTAAGCAGAAAGATGGACGTCGCTTGATGTTTGATTATAGGAAATTAATTTCCTTGAAGTCGGCCAAGGTGCCTGCTCACCCGCAAGTAAATGGCATGAAATTAATATACAGCAAGCGCGATTCCCACGCATGCGCGGCCATAAAGTTAGATATCATTCTGAATCTAGGCTTTTAGCTTTTGTAGTATTCTGCCGTAAATCGTTAATTAATGAACAACTATAACTGTGAATGATTGCGGCCTGTGGAATTAACATAAATTTATTTTTATTTATTTTATTCGGAGCACCGAAACTTCTCATTATGATGGAGTACTTACTATAGGTATAGCGATAGCGATGAATACAGTCACAGGCATCAATCCAGCTCGCCATCGAAGTTTCCTTTTTTATTGTGTAGCAACTGTGACAATGTTATGCTATTTTCTTTCGTAGCATCCTCAGAACTCCTGCTGGTTTTACGACTGAGCAGGCGCCATTCCAATTCTTCAGGAGTTCATTCATCAATACGTTTTAACTATGAAACATTCGCCTGAGCATTTCTTACAAGTTAGTCAGATCGGGAAATTCGGCGACAGTTCAAGCCGAGGCGCACCGAGTGCCCTTGCGCTGATCGCCTGAATAAATCGGGTGAGTGCCTTAACCCTTAGTAGCCTGATTTACAAAAGTGATTTATTTTTAATATTACTGTGTTTGCTTGAGGGTCTAGATGAACGGAAAAATAGCTTTATAAATATAGCTATATAAATATAATATAGCTATATAATTTATATATATAGCTTATAAAAAAAACTAATAATAATGTGAACATTCGGTTTAAAAGATTGGTATCAAAATTGAAACTTAAGGGTTAAGCGCTCCCCTTAGTAGTCCGGTGGAACTGTAGCGGCCTTGCCAGGCTAACAGTGTAGGTCAGTTCGAAAAAAAAACATTTCTTACAAGCTTTGCTCGCTGTCTTAATGATGGCGTAGTTCTTGATTCTATAATATTCTGTTTAATCATATAATTGTCACGAATGTGAATCGAACCCGCGATCTCAATTTTATGAAGAAACACTGCGACCGAGTACCTGTGTTTGTTTGTGTAAACGTTTCCCGTTTCCATCGCATTTATGTAAATAGATATAAAACTTTCCACACGTTGTTTTGCACATTGAATATGTTATGTTACATAACATACATATACACATTTATATAGACATATAATACGTTGATAGTGTATACGTATATACATGAGTGCAAATATAAACTGGTAGGTAATAACTTTCAGATAATATGTGCGTGCACTTTTGAACGCTTCTCGCTTGAAAGTAACTAATTTACCATGGATTCGAGAATACAGGATATTCCTCGGTAAAGGCCACAATATAGGGTCGGTAGGACTTATAAAACGAAATTAACGTAATGCGATATTGGTAATAACGTGGCAATATTTTAAAGAGATTATGGCTCAATGGTAGAAAGATGAGGCATAGAGGGACGTAGGTTGAAATGTTACATAACCCTGTTTTTTTTTCTGGATAGTGACCACACTTGGAGTTGAATATTTTTATCAAGCTCTTATAGGTGTTCTCATAGGCCATACGTGACAATGTGTTTTGTCACATAATATTATTCGGCGATTGTGAATTAACCTTACCTACAAATATGTACCTTATTAATTCATCTCTCGAACTACTGACAAAATATCTGGAAAATATAGAATACTTGCAATTGTTAATACAGCCAATCAATTACCTAGTTTTAGGCAGTTAAAAGGTGGTATTATAGACGAATTATAACCTTTTAGTATTCGGCTTGGCTAATAAAGCATAGACTATCTAACAATATATGATTGTACAGCATAGTAGGGGGGTGAGCTACCAACTGTTCTCATAAAAATATGAACTATTTATAGGAATTTTATGCGAATTTGTATGTACAAATATGTCTATACACTATATCGTGTAATAGCAGATGTTCTCGCCTTATTATTGAAATGTTGTACGCACCATTTTGTTACGCTCTGATTCTCTGCCTGGTCCCTCGAGTGGATAGCACGGTGATTTGTACGTACCATTTAATTATGCGACAAAGAGATTAAATTATATAAAAGTCTATGAAATTTCCTGACAAAAATTTTGTTGTAATTATTTATTGTACTGTCAAATTAAGACGAAATACGAATAAAAAAAACGAAAGTCCACTTTCAGTTGTTCTACCTATAACTTACAATAATACGTAATATTGTTTATAATTTTAATATTTACACAACAAACTATACGATGAGTTTCGCTCGAAACATATTTGGATTAACAGTTGACAATTGGCAACTAGAATTATTACGATCGCAGCGCGATTTTAAGGTTTTGTTCCGTCAATAATTTTACACAGTTATCTGTTGTGCGAATACGATGTACATAACGATATGTTGTGCGACAGTCGGCACACAGTCTGCCATATCACGTTATCGCCTCTAGAATACTGCTTCTCGAGGATGTGCTCCTATTAGTAGATTACTTGTACTAATGTAGTTTAATGTAATGGATATTTCATTGTTTATTTAAAGTTTAATCATTTATATATCAACATAAAAAGTTGTTAATATAAACTTCATTTTACAATATGAAAACTTACATATACTTATAGGCTCCGTGGCACAGTGGTGGTGAAAACTTCTATTAAGGTGAGTGGTAAAGGTTTGAACCCCGCCATATAATTGTTTTTTTATTTGTTAGGAATATAATTGTCAAATTTATCTCTGAGTGTTAATACAAGATATGCTTAGTAAGGAATGAAATGGTTTTATATGAAATTGTGTCAGTCAAATATAATCTGATCAGAGACCTCATAGAAATGGAAATCATATTATTAAAAATAAATAAAACATGTATTTTGTAATATTTTGTCGTTTGATGGCCGTGTTGTTAACCACAGCTATAGAAAGATGCCAACAATTCGTGAAAAATTATCAACAGAATTTATCCTTTTTCTTAGTCTGTGTACTCTGGACACAGGTATCTGCTAGAAATGTGGCAGTATAGTAGGTGAGATTGAATAGTAGGGCAACTCCTATTATTGCTATGGACCAAGGCTCCCTTGTTACAACATATTCTAATGTTCAGTTAGGTAGCTACAAACAAGATGACAATCTGTCCTTAAGTGCCTAACGGCATATATTCTTGCAGCTACACTTGTCAGCGACTTCTTTTCCTACACTCTATATATAACCATTTTTCATGAAATAGTAATTTATCATCGTATTGTGAAACGAATATATAAACCTTATACAATGTGTAAATATTACAAACGTAGCCTAACGAAACATTTAGATTGACCTATTCGAATGTAGTGTATAAACATAGGCTATACCGCGGCGTCACTCGTTCGCCTTGAAATCCCGTCCGTGTCGTGATGTTCCGATTATAAGGATATTCACTGGAGCTAAAGAGCACTTGTATCGGTGAACGTACCGAGTGATTGTTGTTTACTTATTATTTACTATTATTATTAAAGGACGAGGAGATAAGTATTGATTTACATTTATCAAGAAAAAGTTCCACAAGGTGAGTAATATAGAATGTTAACTCCGGGCACCCAACAGTAGCGATAACTTTAACTATTCAAATACATACAAAGATTCTAATGAATTGTTGAATATATCACATAAGTCGATACCAATTATAAGAACGATGTATTGATAAATTCGAATGTTTACTAAAATCACGATTGAACTGAAATTGTAGTGCGAGTTAAAATAGATTTTTGTACCCATTATTTGAGAGTTGTATACAGAATTCACGATTAACCGTTTAAGATAGACCATTAGGAAACCGTTTAGTACATGGCACTTGAAATGATAACATAATACTTGAAATATATTTTTGTAGTTATCTTAGTAAGACTTGAAACGATCGTAATGAGATGATGAAACATGCATCTCGTGATATTTCTTTACCTACTAAATTCGAGTGTTCACAATGAGTACAAAAATTATACAGTTTCTGAGCTGTCATTTTATTTCATATGGTTATTGATGTAATAATGAAATATCATTGTAGTATTCTTACACATAATTGGCATTAACTGCAAGAGGTAGAAGTAATATAGGCTCTTTTTAACGGGTCTAGTTTGTCATGTCTTGGTTTTTATTTTGATACGTAATCCTTCATTAATTAAGCCTATATTTTGAAAGTGCATAATAATAACATGGGCCATGAACTCCCAGGAAACTTCTAACAAGGATGCCATCTCTACTAAAGCGTTATTTAAACTTTGAATATTAGAAGAATATTATAGCAACTTAATATTGCTAGAATTGTATACAAACAAACGTTGGTGTTAAGAGGAAGATCAACATTTATTTGGAAAGAAATTATATGAAAATTTGTAATATATATATTTACATTTTGCAAATAATAAACCCTGTTATTGTATCGGTTCTAACAGAGTTGGAGTAAATCAATTGACTAACCAAACGACATTAATATAACCAGTCTATGAGTGACATTTATATATTTGATCCGTGCTATTATCCTAACGGTTTATAGCGAAAAAGCAAAGGTCTGTTTGTACCGTAAACATAACTTTAGTGCCTATCAATATGATAAATATTTTATTGTATAATTTGTTATTATTATACATGATAAATGTTTATAATAAGGTGCTCAGAGATAACAGCTTGTTGGACGTGCACACTTATTATTATATATCGCAATGTGTAACAATGAAATCAAATATTATGTACCAATTATAGATCGAAAATGTATTACGTACGTGGCTTACTGCTATTATAGTGTTTCTAAAGTTATAGTATTCAATACTCTAACATAAATCTAATACAAGCCCACTTTATGCTTGGCATCAACACAATATTATATCTAAGACAAGCTCCAGAGTCTCCATAAGCAGAGTAGTTAATTCTTAATCTCTAGCTTACTGGACATATATAATTAAAAAAGGGGAATGGGATCACGAGGCGAGAACTGATAAAATAAAGATCCAGTAAAGTTATGATTCACATGTGAAGGAATGAACAGTGAACAAAAAACACAGGAAAGTTTTATTGTATTAGAAAAAATAGTAAAATACGTTTCAGTAAAATGAAGAATCTAGACTTTATCGTGATACAATCTTAGGCCACATCGTCATTTAACATCTGGTATGATTGTGATTATACTCTAAAATATATAGTTTAACCGTCGGATACCTCTCATAGGATTATAAAGAGCATGGTTCTGATTTGCGCGGTACGCACCCAAAGACACTATATAGAAATAAATGGAGAATTTGTTATCCAGAATGTACCGACCATTCCGACCCATAATATATATTTATGGGTTAAATTCAATTACTTTGGACATCGTTATTGGATTAAAGTTTAATTACCATTCGGTGGTATTTCAATGACAACCATAAAGTCTGGACTAAAATTATTAAGACCGAGCTCTTTAGTCCTAAACAACGCGAAACAACTGGACTTATAGGCTTGTATATAATTCAATGGATTTGACGTGAACTCTAGCAGATATGTGAAGTTATCTTTAGTATTACGAGGCACGATAAAGTGACAATATTTTATCCTTTTAAGAAATTGTAGTTGTAGTCGTAAAGTTGTGATCACAATATTAAATGATAAGAGAGCTCTGAGCCGCAATCTCATAATTACCCTGTACCGTGTAATTACCATTACATAAATTGTTAATTATACTTTAATTAATCCTGTGGAGATATTCCAAGTCCCAGCTGTAAAATTATAATTCTCAGATAAGTTTGGTGATGTTCTAATGTAATGTATACATCTAGTATACCAAGGGTTTATTTCTCCTATGAATAAACAAACAAATTAAAGAATATCGTAAAAGTTTGCCTTGTGTAGAACATTTCACAATAAAATAATAGAATTAGTGGGAACATTCTGTTAGATATTTATCTATTTTCCCAAAATAAGTGTTACGTATATATAGGGAGGTATGTATATATCCTCCAAAGTAAAAAAAGCATATGTAATATATGTAATGTCATATAAGTAGTGATATAAGCTGAAGGAGTTTAATTGACTTCGCATGTAACACTGATCTGATGTACTATAGATTCAGATTATCTTGACTATGATATATTGGCATAAAGAGCACAAAATATCACTACAAACGGAACATTTGAGTTTGAAGTAAACAATCATTATCAACAGCTGGCGCTCGCCATCTATAAGTTGTAATATGATAAACTCTGTTGACACCGTTCGCTTATCATTACAACACTAATTCTATATACATATATATAAATACCTTCTCTATATGACTATACATTTCATAGTTTTTCTGTATCGCTACAGTTCAAGTTTATGTTGACTTAAGGATTGGTAGAATTCTACAAATTGTATAAGCTTACACTTCGATAATTTACTTAATAGGTGTACTTACCACGAAAGTCGACAATAATAAAACACATTAGGCACGCACCTGACCACTTCATTCGTTTGATCATTCTCCTTTGAGAACAAAAAATGTAACTTCATGAAACAAGTTTTAATCAGAATCATTGGTCAGTGAACGCTCGACTTTGTCACTTGTGCATCCGGCTTTGGTAGCCAGAAACTTGGTAATTAACGGATTATATATTACAAACAGCAACAAACTAAAAATAAAAGATTGCCTTGCGCCACCTAACGTCGAGTTATAATTAAATGGATAGCATCCTAAACCTTTTCCACAAACTACACATTTAGTTGTGCAAATGATCAAAACGGTGTTTGAAGTTTATCGTTTTTAAATATACCAAGATCATTTATATGTACTTATAGATAAAGGTAAAAAACATTAAAGACAAAAATGATCGGTGTCATCGATTTCAAAAATATGTAGCTATTAAATAATTAAATTTTAAAAGAAATATATCAATGTAATAAATATATAAATAATTGCATTTTTTTATTATTATGCAGTATAAAACAATAGCATATAAACAATAATTCACTCAGAATCAGAATGCAGATATATGCGACTTTCTGAATTAAGTTTGTGTTTGAGTACTTAATTCATATATCTCTAGAATGTGTGGTCAGGTTGCCTCGGTTGCTCGACTCGTTGCATTGAGCGACTTATTTATCTGAACGTGATCATCTGTGTACGAACCTTTACGCGATTAATTGTCATATGATAAAAATATTATGTATCACTTATTACAGATATATCCGACATTCTGAATTAAGTTTGTCTTTGAGTACTTAATTAATATATCAGTAGAATGTGTGCTCAGGTTACCTCGGTTTCCTCGGCTCGTTTCCTTGAGCGACTTATTCATCTGAACGTGATCGTGTGTGTACGAACCTTTACGCGATTAATTGTCATATGATAAAAATATTATGTATCAATTATTACAGATATATCCGACATTCTGAATTAAGTTTGTCTTTGAGTACTTAATTAATATATCAGTAGAATGTGTGCTCAGGTTACCTCGGTTTCCTCGGCTCGTTTCCTTGAGCGACTTATTCATCTGAACGTGATCGTGTGTGTACGAACCTTTACGCGATTAATTGTCATATGATAAAAATATTATGTATCAATTATTACAGATATATCCGACATTCTGAATTAAGTTTGTCTTTGAGTACTTAATTAATATATCAGTAGAATGTGTGCTCAGGTTACCTCGGTTTCCTCGGCTCGTTTCCTTGAGCGACTTATTCATCTGAACGTGATCGTGTGTTTACGAACCTTTACGCGATTAATTGTCATATGATAAAAATATTATGTATCAATTATTACAGATATATCCGACATTCTGAATTAAGTTTGTCTTTGAGTACTTAATTAATATATCAGTAGAATGTGTGCTCAGATTACCTCGGTTGCTCGGCTCGTTTCATTGAGCGACTTATTCATCTGAACGTGATCGTGTGTGTATGAACCTTTAAGCGATGAATTGTCGTATGATAAAAATATTATGTATCACTTAATGGTAATATAATCCAACGTGATCGTTTGGACAGACCGTCTCGTTGTCGGCAAGGTCAAACTACAGTAAAAGATTCAAGAGAGACAAGTTTTTACGACAGCGTCGCCATTCGATTGCGAGTTCTTGTTGCTCACGTTTTTGAATCCATTCTGTTCTGATCTAATGAGATAAACTATGTCAATGGATATAACTTCAGTAAAACTGATGATATTGTAAAGGACACAAGATTGAATAAATTTGTTATTTCCAGACAAGACTTAAGTATTGGTCATATTATGGCACTGAATCGACTAATGCTAATGCGAGAATCAGTAGGGGAATTTTATGCAGACACTAGGTACCAGCAATGAATGAATTGAGCGTTCGTTTCTCATGATATTATTGCTCGCGTTCCGACTGCTTATAATATATTACTAGGAAATAGTGATAACTATTATATATCAAAGCTATAATGACTTTTGAATTGTATATTATTTTCTGTCTCTGTGGTCGGTAGTGGTACAATTTATCTTCACTCTTATGGGATTACAGTCCTCATCAATATTTTTGGCCGCGGCCGCTCTGAATATAGCCGTAAGTTCGGGCTTCGCATATATATAGTAAAGAATTTAATACAAAGTAATTTTAAAATATTATTATTGCAATCTAAAATTGCCATTTATTTATCCTTAAGTTGTCTCGATTTATACATATTTTAGCAGAAGTGGTAGTGTGATTACCACTACGCTAATTTCAGAAGGTTGGGAGAGAAATGATATATCTGACTCCGTTTGTGCAGACTAGTAATCGCTTTGGCAGCTGGATTACGAATCTTCCGTTTATTGAGTTGAATGCATATTTATAAGAATCAAAACACGTGCAAAGACTTAGGAATAAAGTGAACCGGCAATACAAAAAATCTTAGAAAATAAAAGGAGTTATAAAACAAAATAAATCTAAGAACTAACATCTGGGCAGTAAAATAATTAAACAATAAGCTATAATAACAATTCATCGCATTGTTTGCGGTTTGTTGGTAAGATTATAATTGCACCCAGGTAACAACATGTGGTCGCCACCTGGGTGGCAAGTCTTAATTAATCGCGTTGTTAAGCCAACTAATTTCGGACTTTGTAGTGCCGCTGGTTTTTCGCCTACATTGTTGTAGTACACACATACCACGTTTCATGTAGGTATCTGTGTCGCTACAATATAATATAATACATATTTAAACATAAATTTGTGTTCAGCGCAACTATGTTTATACCGGTCAAAAAGTTTGGCGAGTACTGTACATAGTGGCACGTTTTTTTCCTCTGTGTGTTTCTACACGATGTTTTTTTGCATCAGTGGACATGAATTTTATTCGGACTATTATTAGCCGCGACCTCTTATATTGTCAACATAGTAACAGATACACTTAACTAACTAAACGGAGGTGTGTTCGGATTGGGGACGGGGAGGCGCGTCAGGGTTATGGTCAACATAGCACATGTTATCAGTCACCTGAGCAAACATGCATTAAACCACGGCCATGAGATAGCATGAGTGCGACCGAAACGGTATACTGTTTCATTTCTTTACAGAGCTCAGTTACTACACGTTTTACGGGAATCTTTACGTATGTAGATTCTTATCAAAAAAAAATCAAAAATACTTTATTCAGTTTAGGCCCTGAGAAGGCGCTTATGAACGTCAAAGTTACCATATGTGCCACCTTATGTGCGCAGTTATGTATATACATCGTGTCCCTTAACTCAACGTCAAGCGGATACGGGGCGACAGCCTAGGTTATACCAGTTCAGGCAAAAATAAAAAAATAATTCCATTATACTTCGTTAAGTGACAATAGGAATACTTTTGGAAATGTCGAAAATGATTACCCTAGATCACATATTTAGGTACTCTAAGCACAAATTTCCCAATTTTGTAGCTTTTTTTTTAATGTAATCCTAAATAACTACTCTGTTGATTGCAGTCACAAATCTAATAATTGTATTTGGTCAGTTTAGTATAGAAATAAAGTTTTATTCAGTCATGTTTAAAAAACGTTTTGTCAGATAAATTTGATACTTTATATCTTTTAAAAAAATGTACTATACGAACCTAGGCAAGTTATTTAAAAAAATGGCTGATTTAATAAAGATTTGAAAATAGTAAATACTTGCTACTTATCTTTCCATAAAAAATATTATCAATGTTATCAACCATTTAGAGAATTAAAAAGTTGTATTATTGCTAATATTAATCATAATGAAACAATGGGAAATATTATAATACATTTATTGTTTGTTTAAAACTAAATAAAATGTTCAAATCGCTTGCCTTGGGCACGAATACGGGCTCTGCATCGGCTCAGAAAAGATCTTTTCACTATTTGCGTATCTCCTTGTATTTATTTCTTCTACTGATTCAACAATTTTGTGGCGTAGTTCGGCTAAATTTTGTATGGGTTTCGTATATACTTTTTCATTTATGCAGCCCCATTAAACGAAATTAAGTGGGTTTGAACCACAAAATTGAACCAGGGCGCCCAATCCACCTATTAGGATATTCAGTGTTCAGACAGGACGAGCATAATGCGCTGGGCAACCACCTTGTTGAAACCACATGTCTCGGTAGATGTGAAGTGGTACGCCTTCTAATAAAGTCGGTAAATCGTTCTGTAGAAAATCCAGGTAGTTGTTACCATTTAAGTTTTCATGCAGCTCAAATAGTCTGATTACTCGTCTGTAACCTAGTAACATGGATTTTTTTTTATTTTTCCCTGACCTGGTATAACCTGGGCTAGATAGCCCCGTACCCGCTTGACGTTGAGTTTCAAAACATCTTGTATATATATATATATATATATGCTTAGCTTGAAAATAGCAAAACGTCCCTCGCTACGAGCATTATTGTGACCCCTATATATACTTATACGATATATGTATTTATCCTTAGATGCGACGTACTAAAACACCTTGTTATACGAATATTCCGACATGTTTATAGTGGTTGTAGTGCAGTTAGTACTAACAGTACTATAACTCTTAAATTCACATAATTTATAATAATTATAATACTTTGTGGCATTACTTTAGTCTTGAAAACAAATTCTACGATGAACGTGAACTTCTGTTGAAAGGAATTTTACCGCATCGTAATTTAATTAACATTAAATAAGATTGCTCTCCATAACTATCCTATAAAGGGAATAAAAATGTATATTATGTTGTAAAAACGCACAGAATCCATGCAGTAATACTGTAAAAAAGTTTACATCCACGTTGAATCGTAATGTAATCTCGGTGAGGCGGCGCGGCGCAGCGCGGCGATGCTGCGATGCGAGAGCGTACGTACCCGTTCAATGAGTCGTCGGTACTCCAAAACGTGGCTTGCATCTAATTGACGCGTATACGGACACAGAACGCGCGGTACAGCAGCTGCCATGTTTACGATTTATAATTTCGAGTACAATGACGTTTCAACATCCTTGAATTAATCTACCATAGCGTTCGTATATTGTTTAACATTAGTTTTGCGATACAAAAAGAAAAATATTTATAATGCTTTTGTTTGCTGTTGTGTTTTACGTCGCATCTTTCTCCTAATTTATTGAGGTCCAAGTTTACGAACGAGGTTATAGAATTTTAAGAATAAAGATTCTTTATCAAATTGCTAAAAGAAGTTCGGTGTACTAGTGTACTAGTCTGGAAAGAGTATGCGTTAATCGGGGCTTATGTATTATTTTTTTACTCTTCTTTGTTTTTCCAGCAACAAATATATAATATTGTACCAAGAGTTACCAAAATACTAGGGTTTATTATGCATACATTACGATGGTTTGCAATAACGACAGTGTTATCCTGCTTTATAACACCTCGGTCAAATTCACGAGTATTGGTTTACGATATGATAGACGGTACGAGTGATAACATGCGAGTGACAGAGAAGTGAAGGATTAATAGGTTACCATGGCATGAACAAAAGTAATTAGGAGAAAAACAGGTCGTGTAGCCAAAAAAGTTTTAGGTATGAAGGTGGACGGATATTGAAGTAAAGAAAGACCGAAAAAGCTGTTGTTGGATTGTGAGAAGAATTATACGAGTATATGTATAAAAGGTGTGATAATGGAAATAATGATAAGGACAATGATAACGTAAAAGTCGAAAAGAAAAACGTGCCGACTCTACTTAGATGGGATAAGGTTAAGAAGACCATAATAATTATGGTCCCCTAGATATTCCATACACATAGAGCCTATAGTATCCGTACTGGCTAGTTTTATTAAATAATTGAGTACAAGAAATAGCGTTCGTACCTCTGATTATAAAAGTAGACTTAAACATGTTAACATGATTAGTCTAAAACTGAAACTAAATGTCTTTGACTTACAATTGTTCCACAGATGTATTCCTTACTGCCTACTCTTATTTGAGACCTAATTGCCGAGCGTTACTTGGTTTTGATATTCCAACCACAATACTGGATAAAGCATATAAAAGCCCTCTAATAGGTATTGAGACACAGCGTAAGATATATTTTCTGATATCTTTGGTCCCAACTAACCTGCCTTGCTTAAAAACTACAATAAAATGTAACCGAGTCTGATTATGTGTACCTTAACATACATTCGTTTTACTTACTGCCTCTTCCTCTTGTATTGAAACCTATTATAATGTTACATTAACTTATAATTATTCTGATATATATAATATCATACACGCCTGTAACAGAATGATTGCACTGAAGTTTATGGTACAACTAGCTGGTTACACGCGATTTCGAATGCGTGGATATTAGAAAAAAGATGTACTCATTTCAAAATGTGCACGTGTGGTGTGCGTCGTTCTGGACACTGTTCTTCAATTTATTATTATTATTTGCGTGGAGCTCTCTAAAACAAAAGTAAGTTAAGTTACTCCTTACAACATCAGCTATCTGCCAGTGAAAATCCTGTCAAAATCGGTCTAACCGTTTCGAAGATTAGTCTGAACAAACAGACAGACATAAAGACAAAATTAAAAAAAAAAAGTTTTTTGTTCCAAGTACCGTATATACTTTTATATGCATTTAATAAAAAGCTGTTATTTTGAAATTAAAAACGAACACTTCAATTTTTTTACTTGAATAGTTTAACAATATATCATTTTATCTTTATGTAATTATTATTTTGTTGACCTAAATATGTAAAATAAATTAAAACTTTTATTTGGTTATTAACTTATGGAATTTATGCTTTCTTATGATATATCTAAATTGCAAGTTTATTTAGCTCTTCTGGGAATAATACGTTTGTCATTTCTGTAATATGGGATAAGATAGAGAACAATCTCGATTTGCTTATTAGACTATGCTTTTAAATCTGTATCGTGAAATAATGTATTCCATTGTTTGTCTATTACCCATCTTCTCGAATAAACACGAGAATATTACTTAATTCCTTAACTAATATAAATAACCGGTATCGTCACATTTGGACACTGCACAGGTCAGATATAAAGCTAACAAAGAACTATTTTGTGATAAAAGAAATACTTTTTCATTTGATCTTTTTTATTATAATTAGCTTTTTATCATTTCCTAGCTTAGATATTTTTATCACAATATGAATTCGGGCATACGTGGGTAAAGTCACGTTTTTTTATTCACAAATCAGTAATTGCAAGTATATATGTATATATAATTTTATAAAAGTAGGTATATCTGCTCTTTATCGGTTTCATATTACATTTCTCAGTGTTTTATCTACTTTCATACATTTTCCAGCGACATTTATTTTATTAATAGATTCCAACTTCTTCCTTTGTACTGTTTGATATTATATTTATTTTGTTAGTAGCTTTTGCCACTGGTGTCACTCGCGTTATTATAGATTTAATTTGATTTACCCTTCAGGAACATTGCTTTTTTTGGATGACGTGCCTTATGTCATTTCCTGTATGATATTCCTGATATGACTTCATATATGCAAAATTTCATGGTGATCTGGTCAGTTGGTAAAATGTGAAAGCGTAACTAATAAACAAACAAGCTAATATTCACCTTTACAATATTAGTTAGGATTTGGATTACAATGTTCATTTTTTATTCGCGTGCACAGAATGAAATCGATTTTTAAAATGCAGTAGTAAATATAAATGACTTGTGCATCACTAGTGTTTTGCGGGATCAATCGTCGCGTCGGTTTCCTGTGAATGTATCGCAAGCTCGTTTCCCGATATGGAGCGGCGGCGGGGACGGAGCGCTCACAAAAACCACGTTGTACTTATATCAACCTCGGTGACACGCCGCCCCGTGGTCACCATTCTCTGCCCACCTGTATTACTACTCACTTTAATTGCTGATGCCCCCTTCATTTCTTGTTGCGGTTGGATAAGGATAGATTTATTGCGGGATGTTGAATGATTATAGCTAGAATCATTACGATGTTACAATATTGCACGTCATTTCCTAAATTATAATATACTAGAAAATTCGATTCCTTTTATTTTTTGTTGATTAGCTGAGGTTCCGATGAGTGTATTTCACTTGCAACAACTACACTGTTTCCAATTCTTACTAACTTTGTTAACTCAGTTCTGTGCTCATTTGTCAAATTTATTATGTATAAACGGACATACGTTTTATATTATACTTTCTTTATTTAGCGTTCGACTTTTGTTACTAGTGAGCAAGATAATACTCAACAAGGTCATCGTTTGGACGAACTTATATCAACGGAAATGTAAAAAAGCCATTTTATTAACCTGCGTGCCATTTGTTACTATGATTTTGGCTTCGTTTCAATTAAATTGTTTGAGCCCGTAATCTTACCATTGTTTTGCCAGTGGGTAATAGAAATATTGTTTTATTGGTACTCATAAAGACAAATCTGGTACAAACTCACTATCACAACGTTACTGTGTTCTTACTAACAAATTATATTACTCTGTGCTTATAGTCCGCTTGTAGATCTTTTCTTTTTTTCCTTTCGTATGTACTCCGAAGCCCAAACTAGACTTCTTCAGTCGTCCTGTGGCTAGCTTATACATGTATATATAATAAAATAGACGATAGTTGTCTTTGAACAGCTCATCAAACTTTGTATTTAAAAGAGAAGTGAAGATTCGGGGAGCATTATTTTTATATTATTGTTAGCTTGCAATAGTCTTAAACGAGAAAATTTCATATTTGAGTTTTTTCCAAATTTTTTTCCATTACTCACTGTATTGCTTTATTTGTTACAACGGGATGTCGGAACAGAAATCTCTAATGGTTCATATATGTCTTCAATGTTCAGATATATTACTTTTTTTTCTTGTATAGGTCATAATAATATGGTAATCAAACACTATCCTCTAAATACGTATTTCACAAGAGTAAAGCTATAGCAACAATTAAATATGCGCTCGAAAATGACAAAATAAATTCAAATGTGAACTCTGCTAACAGATGTACTCATAAGATTCTATTTTAGTATTTCATAGAGGCAGCATTGTCCATAGCTTTACAATAACCGGATTATCACTGGTATACAATCTGAATTTGCAAATTTTGAGCCCATATGGCCTACGGTTTTATTTTCGCGAAATTTGTAATTTGGGGGTCGTTTACTTATTGCATGATGTGTATTAATTAATTAGCTCAAGGGTCAAATCTCAATCGAATTTCATCAATCGAAGCGACACTATATATGCTATCTATTTTTGATGATGTACGATTCTCCACACGATTTTCCTTCATATCTTTTTTCTGAGATCCTAAATGTACTCGCATTTTCGTTCTTATAAATGTCGTTCTGATACGTGTTATATCTGAATTAGTTTTGGACTTTCTTTTATATCTCACACAATTATTGTATCTGTTTTAAAATACTTTTACTAAATTTTATAAACTCTACTTAGTCCCTGTGGAAAATGTGTCAGTAACTCTTGTCAAATTAGCCAAAGACACTTTAATTCTTATATATATCTATTCTTAGTCTTGCCATAAATACTGAAACAAAGAAAAAAAATTCTTTTGCAAATAGCATTTATTACTTTTACAGTGTTTTTGATTAATACATAAATATCAAACAATTTTAAATATAAAAAGCTTATTCGAAGTGGTCTCCATTGGCTGCAATACAGTCCTTTAAACGTTGAGGATCAATAGAAGCACTCTTTCTATGGGAAAATTCTTCACTGCCAATCGTACGGATTGTTTTAGGGACTTCAAATTATTATGGCGTTTAGAGCAAGCCATACTCTCTAAAACTGACCACAAATCATAATCTAGCGGATTAAGATCGGGACTAGACGACGGCCAGTCTTCAGCTCTGATGAAGTCCAAAACGTTCATTTCCAACCAAGACTGCGTAGACCGAGCTTTATGATCCGGCGCCGAGTCTTGCTGGAAGGACCATTCTTGGTTACTGAACATAGTGTTGTTAAGGGGCTTCACTACCTTCTCAAGAATGGTATCTTGATACACTTGTGCCGATGTTTTGATACCTTTTTCACAAAAGTATGGCTCAGTTATTTCGCCATAGCTAATACCCCACCAAATCATCACTGAGGTCGGATAGTGCTCACGTTGCACTCTGTCGACTAATTGGGAAGCTTCCTTAGAGCTTTGAACATAAATACGGTCATTTTGTTTGTTAAAATGTTCCTCAATTGTAAAAAAATTCTCATCCGCAAACAAAATTTTTCCGTGACCTCCCTTTGCGTAACGCTTCAGTACTTCTTTAGATTTTACCACTATTCTTTTTTAAATTACCAGTTAAGAAGTGACCTGTGCGTCTTTTATAGGCTGCAAGTCCTAAGACATCTTTTAAAATAAGCGACATGGTTCTAGGTGCTATCTTCATCTCGCGATATAAATTCTTTTGCTTTCCGACAGGATTTCTTAGAATTCTTTCCCTTACTGCTTTGACCACTTTTTTTGTACGAACACTACATGGACGGCCAGATCTTTTTCTGTCACAAACCGTCTTATTGTACCGGAACACAAACATTTTACTAATAGTAAGCGTATGGAGAGTTTTAAAAATTGCATTTGGCTCCATACCTACTTTGTGTAATGCAATCACAGCGATTCGGTTCTCTTTATCACCCCACTCTATTTTAATATCGCAAAATATTGTACAGTGTATTGGCACCAAAATGAGAAAACTCAATGAACGATCATATAAAAATGACAGATTCCAAATTCAAATGTAATATTTTGTTTATTTTTAATTGTACTAGTATTTATGGCCAGACTAAGTATATATACAAATATGGAGGTCTCCCGTTGTGCACGCATCACTCAATTACTATGCTGGGGGAACTTGGTCCTTATCTAAAAAAATATAATGATAGCTGCATGGATTGCTCTTGCATTGGAGACTGGGGCAAGCGATGTGGCTTTTTCTTCTGTACGTAAAATATATTGTTAAGATGAAAAACGTCGCAAACAAACTAGGAAGTATGAAGTAGTATAATATATAAAGGGGTTTATCAAAAACATAGCATATCAATTTCATTATTAATAATATAATTTCGATTATTCGAAATTAAAACAATAAATAGATAATTATATCGCGACCCCATTAACCTAAAAGTTTTATAAATGATTATCATGTTATAATAATAAATAACATCGAGAGAGATCATTTGATTGTTAGTCACTACATTCAATATTTTAACGGTTAGTATTATCGTAAAATGTTAGTTGATACGAAGAGTGTTAGACATTTGTGGTAATCTTGTAGGTAATCAGCCTACTCATCCTAAATACTATCGATGGTTCCTGTAGTTACATATGGAACTCGTCCTCTTCTTAGACTTAGTACCTTAACATTATAAAATGCTCAATGGTAGAATATAGCAGTTGTACTCGACTGGACCGCGCCCATCATCCACCAGGCGTAACATCCGCCATAGTTGAATGCTTAGGCTGGTCACGTTGCGGAATCAGCAGACGTATATCCAGTAATCAAGTGTAGTGATAAAGTATTTAAACCTGGCTGGCTGCGCGACCGCCATGCACTTACTAATTTTTATTTGTAATGTATAGAACTTTTAACGTTTGGCTACTATGTCACCTGATATGTGGTCTAAGATGGTAAGCATATTAAATGGAGAAAGGAGGACTGGCTCCCAAGTGCAGCTGCCGGAACACACCTGAGCTTGGCGATAGATTTCCAACTTGAAGGTGGTAGCTAGCCAGGCGAGCATTATAGAAGGTCTTACCGCCACCACTATGCTTTGGTTTCATCTCGATTTTTGCCTTCACTAAAAGCTTCGCTTTATCCGAATCTACATCGATACTTTTAGTGTTTCCCGTTTCGGGGTGAGTTTAAACAACTCTTCAGAACACTTACCATGATACTGACGATAAAATAAGGTTCAAGATTGTTAGCAATGTCTGCATAATTCACAACACGGACTGCCCGTCGCTGCACTCTATCTAGGGCATCATGCAGGTATTGGGCGGAACTATCCTAGAGATGCGAACAATATTCCATGCACGGCCAAAGTTGTGCCTTATAAAGAAGGTTTATCACTGTATGCAAGATGCCCTTTCTCTTAATTGTTGCGGAGAAAACACTCCCAATGTGGTCCATGAGATATATGTGTGTAAGATCGCAGCAGATATCCATCTCTAGGGTACTTAGGCTATGACGCTTTGCAAGCGACTCATTCTGAAGAACGAGGAGATGAGAAAATGGAGATTTCTTACAAAAGAGCGCAAAAGAAAAGAGCACCTGTGCATTTCGCAAAATACTAATTGGCACAAACGTATGTGACAAAGAAGGCAACGACAAGCGAAATGGGACTTCAAAGATTACCTTTGAAACATGATTTATAAAAAAAGCTTGGGCATTTTAATAGAGTAGCAACTTAAAAGTAACAAAGGAAAAAATTGCACAAGTTTATCTTTCAGTATCAAGTATTCCTAGAATTATTTTTATAATTATAAATCAAAACACAAGAATGATTACTTTTTTAAATGTCTGTGAATCGTTCTAGACATAATATTATATGATTTTTTAGAAATCTGTAAATATCTTCCACATATCGACGGCGAAGTACGAATATCTTCTAACTGACAACAATAAAAAAGTGAATTTCTTAAATAATGTCAGATAGAAGGTATTGGCACATTTCTATAGGTAAATATTTAACGAAAAAAATTTGTTTGACGTTGTAACGCATTGGGTCAGTCTAGCATACCGCCGACCGTGTAATGAAGCAAGGCTATAAGACGGCTCCAGTGGCCTGTCAGCGTGTAACAACACGCCATACGCATACAAATGGGAATATTTTTGCTAAATTCCGTTGGTTTTACCCGTAACAAACATTTGTCTGTCACGAATTGTAAATGTTAAGTACGTATGAACCCACAATTGTTAATGTCGTATATGACGTATTTTTTGTATTAATATTTATAATCACCTATTCGTAGGTAAACGAGCTCGCCACGCTGGTCTTGACTTTACAAATGGAGTGTAATAATTCATCAATTCAAATAGTATAATACATTCAATCGATACGTATATAAAAAAAATGTCTAAAAAACATTGTTATAGCAGATAGTACTATTGCCTAATATGTTATGTCGGTGTGTACTTGGTGTGATAAGGTGAAGTAGAAAAATATACTTAAATAACGCCCGTGATAAAATTATAAACTAGTAATGAAAGAGTATTCATCATTTAAAAACAAAATTAATTAACAAACAGTAATTAATTAATAATCGCAACGTCCAAATCTGAAGACACTTAGAAGACAGGGTCGAGCAGACATCCAAAAAGCTCGGTATACTGAACAGATCGAAGCGGTATCTCACTCCGAGAAAAAACTGCTGTTGCACAAATGGCAAGTCCTAGTCTCATATGTGTTTCCATTGTTATCTTAGGACGAAAGCACCAACATACCAGTTTGGACTATTCCACTCGGTTATGAGAGTTTTTAAATACCCAAGCTTACAAGCGGCATCGAACTTTTGAGTCTTGAAGAGACATTGCTTTCTTACGCGTGTTCTAACTGTAATGGTTTTGTTCTGAGGTTTTGTACCGCTCGTTATTAAATGATCCACCAATGTTCTGGTTCCGCAGCAGTTTCTTTCTCCGAACGCTCCAGATGTAGGTTCCCAGCTTAGGTTTTCCAAGGGGACTACGCCATGGAGTACTTCGATGAAGGACCAAAAATAATTTGAAAGGGGTTGGTAACATGCAAGTTGGTTCAGATGTTGCAGGTATCTGTAGGCTGCGAAGGTCGCTCGCCATCAGACGAACCGCGAGATTGCTGATTTGAAGTGTAGTTGTTATGTTTTATTTGAAAATGATAATTATTTCTGTTTTAATTTAACGCCGGTGATGACATGACGTGATAGCGTTCATATTGCATATTATTTTTAAACAATAGACTTGATATCCGTATTTGACCACTCTACGAGTCTACTCAGGGTATTATTAACATCTTTGCATTATTTGCCTCGCTGTTGCGTGTATCTTCAGCTACTGCGTGTAGAGTACACTTGATTCTGTTCTTCTGTCTCAAACGGTAAGAAAATACCAAAGTACGGTTACATAGTTTTGTAAAAATGAGCATTAATTTAATTAATATTTATTCTCCGTCGTTTAATATCTTTAGCTTAGAGACATCAATGCATCAGGATTTTTTAAAATCAAATTAGGAATAATGAAATATCTCTTTGATGTTCACAGTTCGAATTTCGTTATGTGTCAACGAAGGTTTCAGATGTCGCGTACATTTTTATAAATTTCAATTGAGTTACTAATGGTTGATGGTGAAAGAAAACACCTTAAGAATAGTTTTCGTAGTGTAACATTATAGTGGATTAAATATAGCAGTTCTTTTGCTCTTTTGATCGATCTTTACTAATAGCCCCCTTCTTGTGGCCCCAAGACGTTATGCACAAAACTGCTACACGCCGGTAAATCACGATGGCTTGTAGGCCAAATTCGAGTCAGGGTGATCTGTGGAGTGGCCAAATCAACACAGATTGGTTTACTTTGGCTACTTCCCGATAGATTCTGATAATCAAACGACGTTGGTGGAAATAGTAATGCAGCAGTGCGTTGTGGAAGGCCAAGAACTACCGTAAAAAACGTATTACTGTTGGCTAGAAGAAACGGTATATACCTCTCACACAGGCCAGTGGTGGTCTGCATTCCACCAAATAAAGGCGAAATGGTTGAGAGAGTGCATCCATGAGTGTGTGTTCACAAGTGCTATATAATATGACTGCGTCTGCCAATAAAGCCTTACGTGTACACTTACGTTTACCACAGAAATGGGGTACATTAGAGTCCTAGAGGTAATTAACATTTTTTAAGAAATATTAAAGAAGAACAAGTCGGTATAGGCGAAATGGACCAGGGGATCTATATATTATATAGTCATGTACAGAATTAAGTTTTCTGTGTTTGAAAGGTAGGATAGCAGGAGGTAGCAGGATAAGGTGGACTGTGGTGTGGCATTTCTTTTAGAACAGACCTCTCATTTGACGATTGTTTTTATTTATCTCGTATATATTACATATAATTACTTTTATTTATTTTTCACATTAAATATATTATCTACTTCAATTTCCTTACGAAACCAAGTTGTCAGACAAACGATGTTTTTGTATGTCATTGCGCGGCAATATAATTAAAAGGTCAAGTTCAAAAGAAGCGGTGACTGTTGAAATAATATGTAATAGTTAATATTTATTTGGTGCTTAAATTAATTAAAAGTCCAACGTAAGACTCTACTGAACGCGTTTTTTTAATTAACATAATTTTTAAGAGTGGGAGCGTTGTAGCAACCTGTTATCACTGCTCTTTAGGACTTTTTAAGATTAATGTTCATAGTATAACTAAGAGTTTATTGTGCGGTGACCACTCAAGATCAAGATCAGATGTCATGTTATTTAATTACTCACAAAGTATTATTACGTTATGTTACTTTTTAATACACAATGTATTTCTTAACTAGACACTTTTGCATGTTCCTCGAGGAAAGTAATGGTGTCTCGTCGGAACATTGCAATTTATCCCGAACGGTCATCAAAACAAGTAAGGCGTTTTTATGTACAAATATGAAATGGTATTCGAATATTGAATTAGAGAAAGTAATAAAAACGTAACAATAATTAAATATTTGAAACATATAAAATTTTACAATTTTTGACTTATAGTTTTATTAAAGATTTAATATGTTCTAGTCGCGTTTATAGCCTACGCGTTTTTAATTTTTTTCATACAGCTAGCGCACGCTGTTCAGCTAAACGGTCAGTAAGTTATTTAGAACAGTGTAATAACAATATTCATGATCGTAATAAAAAAAAAACTACTTTTTTATACTTTATAGGTTCTAGCGTTTGACCTGAACCACCTCACCTAGTGTTAAATGACGATGTGGTCCAAGATGGTAAACGCGCTAAACCTAGAGGGACTGGCTCTCAAGGGCAGCTGTCGGAACACACCCATAGATGCTTAGCGACAGATTTTCAACTTGAGGACGGCAGCTAGCCAAACGGGCTAAGCGCTACTTCCATGCTATGGTTTCATCACGATGTTTACTTTTCCTAAAAATTCTAGCTCATTCGGAAGGATTCTAATGAAGAAATTGTAATGAATATGTCCTACAGAAAAAAACCGACTTCAGATCCACTGATTGAAGAATCGATCATCATGTCTAGTGTAATTGGGAAAAACATTAATAGATATATCTGATTAACTAAAACATTGTGATTAAAATATAGTCTAAATATGTTACGTATAGATTTATTTTATTGATATGCGATGACTTAATGAAGCAGGCTTTTATATTGAAACATTGGACGGTGGGGGACCTCATTCTGAGGTGCGCCAAGTTTCTTGTGTTTAAATATATTCCTAAGGTTTTTCTTCACCCTCATCTAATATATATTCGTTATTTAATTGAAATTGTTAAACGTACACTAATATGAAAAATACATTGATACATACCGATGGTCGAACCTGCGAGTATCGAGTCGATATTCCACCGCGGTACTGCACCGGTCTTACCGTTCGAATAACACGACCAAAGCAACGGATGTTGTGAATGTTTTGTTATGAATAAACAGGTTTGTTTGCTTAACATAGTAATTTGCACGTTACATCGTAACTATATTATTATAAAAAATATACTAATAGGAGTAACATATTAGATGTTAACTCGATATTTATATTTTAATTCAAGTATTAGCAACATAACTGTAAAATAAAGGAAGAGACTGTGATGAATCCTAAATTATGAAGGAATGTAGTTGTCTATACGTCGTAGAATTTATCTAGTGAAAATAAATACAGAAGTGTGGTCTTTACTACGGAATAGGGATTTTATAGGTTGGCATTACCATCATAAACTCTCATCTCTGTAAGTGGTAAAGAAACCACACCAGACACATGACCATTTCATTCTTAAACTGAATTACATTCTTTATAACTTAATTCGTGGTAATCAAAGGACCAATACGCATAAGTTTTGCGATGCTGCACTCGAACCTACAATATGTTTATTGACTGCTTCTAACCAAACAATCTCTACTTGAAACTATATACAGCTTGACGTAACGATAGCTACTATGCTATCATAAACCTGAAGCAGTGAAGCTGGAATCTGGAGTTGTAATTGGTTAAACGTGTAGTGGGGTCGACACGCCGATGTTCCTTCTCAGCTCGTTTCTGATCAAATATGATTTTTTACGAGTTGCAAACTGACACTTATTTTTCTAATGGGATATACTACGCCTCGGGTTCCCGGGGGATGAACTCCTCGGGTTGCTAGGCCGTTGAAAATTAATTGTAATGTTTTTCCTCGAATTCAAATAATATATTTACGAATTCTTTTATTTTACTTCTGTAAAACTACTGTACTTAACCTGATGACTTGTAAGTTACAAATCAAGAATAACAACCAGCAACTTTGAGAGATGCCTATAAACCACTTGTATTATAGTTACGCTAGACATTCTCGCATCGAACTGGGCTTTGACCTATCGAGTCATCGTTTTTCATTTGTACAACTATATATATAACAACTAGGTTATGAAGAAATTGTATACTCAGGAACCAGCAGTAGCTCTGAACTCGGAGGACATCTTATGGACATTCACATATTAGCTTAACTTGACCTAGTCCAGAATAACTGCAATTTAGTTATTAAAGACTAACACTTTCCGTCGCTGACATTGGAACGCTAGACCGAGCAATTTGTGCGTAATACAGATATTACATTATTTTGTTTAAGTTCGGTATGGTTACATTTTAATACATCTCGTGTGTGTCATTTTACCGTATACATATTTAATAGATTTTACCGGTACTATTTGTAATCTGTATGTAATATTAAAATGAAGAAGTTTGTAAATCGAAGTGGATAATTTCGTATGCAACCACACGTCATAATGAATCTAGAAACGTTACAGTTAAACAGTGCGTGCGCACGTTTAGAACTCGCGAACGCGGCTAGAAATGAGCGAGAGGAGGCAAAAACCGAGTAGCGAGCCGCGAGCAAAACGAATCCACCGTTCATTCACCTCTGAACCGAAATCAGGTCGCGGGTGACTTGTGCGCTCCGGTGCTGCCAGACCTACAGCTTCTGCTATTTTAGTTATTAATTATTTAGGTTTGAATCAAAATAGTATGTTGATGTTATATATGTATTACTACATATTATAAAACAAAGTCTTCCGCCGCATCTATCAGCCTGTCTGTTCGCAATAAACTCCAAAACTACTAACCGAATTGTAATGCGGTCTTCACCAATAGATAGAGTAATTCATGGGGAAGGTTTAGGTATATAATTTGTCAAGGTTTCGTGTAAATTGAATACTATGATAATTGTTGGAATTGTTGAAAAAAATCAAGTCAAATCAAGAAAACGCTGCCCAATTCTTTGTGATATAACAAAGCAATGCATAGTGATATATTCCTCTTTTATAGATCTACAAAATGTCTGGCATGGCATATATCTATCTTTTAGGGATAGCTTACTATATCTATATATCTTCTAAAAAAATGGTCACATGCAATAAGGTAATTGGAAGGCTATTTAGACAGATACAGTATTAATCCTTATCAAATTGAATACATTAGTTTCCTTAAGCATTTCATGCACATAAGTATATATTGTTTATTATCAGGGCAGGACAACGTCCGCCGGGTCTGCTAGTATTCATATAAATATAATATTTTTTTATAGTAAAGTGCACTGTCCAATTATTAAGATTAACTTCACCTACGTGGGTACCTCGTTATTGTTCTAGTTTTAACGATATAGGCAGCGTATTTTATGAGACGTTGCCAGTATATTGTTTCGACATAAATACTGTTATCGTAAATAATATGAAATCCACTTTGGTTAATAATTATTTCTCAGTGTCTCGTGTATAATTTCAAGAGCTTCTGAAATTGATTGTAAATTAGTAGTTGGGTTGGTATGACAAAAGTTTCGTCTATTCGTCCCATAAAAATTTAATTAAATAACAAATTCTCAACTTTTTCTAAATGGGAATACTTCTATATAGAAAAATAACAGATATGTAGCTGTAGTTTCTGTTGTAAGTTTTACTTTTAATGTATTGATATTTATTTCATTCCATCATTATTAATCAAAACGATTGTGATGTATTTCCTTTATTTATAGGAGAATAAGCCATAGAAATGTTAATTAAATGTTATGCAGTTCTCGCGTAAAATATACCTCGAATCATATTTGGTGTATTTTTGTTTTTAGTTAGATTGTATATAGTATGATAAAGAAGTGGCAATAAACACGAATATTATTATTGGATGATTATAGATGGATTAGGATATGTAAAGTGTTCTTTAAAACACATATTTTGTACATACATTTTTCTTGATATCACACGCTAAAAGTGTTTTTAACGCAATCTGCGTATCAGTTGCTGTCCAATGCACGATTACAGTTAATTCTGAGCGTCTGTGCTGGCAACACCCGCGCTACACGGCTCACGTCGTCACCACAATCACCATATATCATATATTACTAAATCATATTTACATGTATGTAGTTATTCGCTTTTCTACTTTATATTCTCATTAATAATTTATTATTATCTTCACGTTTATTGTATATTTGGGTTGAGCTTTTCATACGGTCCAGTTTCAATTGAAAAAGTGTCAAGATAAAATAAAACGTGTATTCAAAATCGAAGTATTATTTATGGGCATTATAACAATATACAGAAAACAAAAAGCTAACGCTTGGTAAATTAACAAATGCAATAAGTAGTTCAATAGGTCCTGTCAAATGTGAACTGAAAATGTGTGTGTCCTTAGTAAGAACTGTAAGAAAGTCAGGACAGTTATAAAATAGATAAAAGATCCGTTACACAAGGTGTACACTGCCATACCTATTGTAAATGTTCTTTTTGTAGACATATTTAAATTGTACTAACTTTGAAATTAAATTTGATAGTTAAAAGCGAATACGAGAGTAGAGAATACTCAGTAATTTTCACATAAGTATTATTATTTTCCAACATGGTATAATATTGTACAAATAATTAATGTTACTCATTAATTATGGCCGTAATAAAAAAAGAACTAGATACAAAGCAACCCGAACTGAGGGAAAATGTTACGAACTAATCATCCAGTGAATATTTTAAACGGCGCTCGGAGTACTCGTTTCGAAATTTGCACGAATAGACACATCTAATAGGTTTTGTTCAAAGTTCAAACGATGTGTCTAGGCACGCTCCGGCTCGGCGCGGTTATACTAATAGTAAACTGCTTCAACCTTTCCAAATATCCTTCTATCCTTTCTCTTGTCAACCTTAAGACTTTTTTAAATACGTCTGGAAGTCTTGCGTGTGGTTCATTTTTGTACATTTATATAACTAGAAGAGTTAAAAGGCCGTTTGTGGAAACACTTAATTTTGTAGCTACTGTCAGGCTGTGAAAATAAGCCTAAAATATATCTATAGGTTTTCATTAATCATCTGTGAAAAAGCAGTAATCAACATTTTAATTAAACTGTTATACAATTTTATTTGAATAGCTATACCATACTTTTCATCTGCTTCGAAGATGGTGTACCCTATATAGGGATGGTGTAGAGTACAGTTGTTTATCTCACCGATATATGGTGTTATTCTGGGAATATTTCTAGAGCATCGGAAATTGTTTTACGAGAATTTTGTTCGTTGTCAACTGATGTTATTGCCAAGTAAAATGAATTAAGTGATTGTACGTGAACTTGGAGTACGAGTTGTCGTTATTTATCTTATCATATTTAATTGTGTTGTATTCTGTAATATAGATAAGCAGATGAATTATATTTTAAAGAATGCAATATATGGAAAAGCGCAGCTCCAATTTCTGCAGACGCGACGCAGCGTTCCAATTTAATTTGATTTGATTTTCAATTGAATAGCTCTTACATTCGTACATTCCGAAACACTAGCATGTGTACTGTTCCAGAACATACATACGATTTTATATGTTAGGAAGCTTAAACAATCTAATTATACATTGCCATTTTAAAGATTGTTATTTTAATAGAGTAAGAAGAGATTGATATAATTGAACGCAGTACGCGGTTTCATAAAAAAATAAAAACTGGAGATCAAGTACCACAATCTACGAAAATTGGTCGTAAATTGAAATGACAATTCTTCATATCATCAGCCTGTAAGAGACTCACTGCAGGATCATAGGCCTCTTCCCAAAGGAAGGTATAGGGCATAATCACCACGTCAGCTCACAACGTATTGGCGATTTCAAACTCTGAGCAATCCACATATTCATATATCCATATTTTTCCCACATACAGTGGTACTACAAGAACATTTCTCAGGTTTAGGTTTCCTCACGATGTCTTCCTTCACCGTCAGCCGATAGTGCTACCAATGTAAATTAGTAAATGTACGCGAATTCCGAAAAATTCAAAAATCAGATTGATTGATTCCACCGGTCAAACCACTGGACCACCACGACTTTATTCTTCATATACATATAATAAATAAATAGTGGGAAAATTATTTCATACGTTTTAAAATTTTTAAATAAAATAAATTAATGACTATATGTACGCAGCTATTGTTAATTATTAGCTTTCTAGTTCTAGCATTTAAGCGAAACCAGTTGCATGTCTAGGCAACGATTAAAATAAATAAATGTATTCAATTCGACAGCGTTGTATTCAATTTGTGTTGGTTTCTTCAGTTTTCTTCCATTATGTTTGACTACAAAGCGCGCCATACAATATAAAAATTCTCATTCACATTGCGAACGACAAAAAAAATTACATTATATGTTGATCTGTAACCAGAGATACAAGCACAATTGTTTATGTGAAACGTAACGGGGCTAAGACCGGTGCGGCGCGAAGCTTGCACACGTCTTATCGCGATTTTACATTTTATCCATTATCGATATCAAAATTGACAGCTCCTAAATATATGTACGCATTTATTCAGCATGTACATATATTTCGGCGACAGTTCAAGCCGAAGCGCACCGAGTGCCCTTGCGCTGATCGCCTAAACAAATCGGGTGAGTGCCTTAAGCGCTCCCCTTAGCAGTCCGGTGGAACTGTAAAGGCCTTGTCAGGCTAACAGGGTAGGTCAGTTCGAAATAAAAAAAAAGCATGTACATATATATGTTGCATTAATGTATACAAATATGATTAGATGGCTCGCTTGAACAGATGGATTAGAATCTTTGCGCTTGCCACCAAGCCTGTTGAAACGGTGAAGACTCTTCGGACCAACAGCGTTAATCAGTTCGAAAAAGGAAACTATAACAAAAGCGTACATTTCGATCAATATATTACTTAGTATTAAGTGACTGTCGCAACACGGACACGTTAAAGAGGCTGAGTCTCAAGTGCATGTACCGAAACAACTTGAGAGTGATATTTAGCCAGACAAGCATTAATAACCCTTTACTGTCATATAACATCATGATGTTTCCCTTCATATAAAGTTGGTACTTATTTTGTTATTTTCACGTCGCGCTGATCGGTGCAACATCACAGCTTTTAAAACAAAAATAATCGTTCTAATACTCCAAAATGTTATATCTGAACACAGAGACATAACATAGAGACTAAAGAAAAATGTAATACATACGCGCTTCTTTTTGATGATAACGTGAACATTATAATGATAATTAATTATTTCTATAATTTATTGTTTCAGGTGATTTCTACACTGACGTCATCATGAAGTGGAATGACGTCACCGATATTAGTGAGTCAACTTAATAATAATAATCTAAATTTACACACATATATATATATGTCGTATGTATGTATTTGTGACAGTAGATGGCTACACAATACTTTACGGGATTATGTTGTAATTATTTTTTTTCTACATCAAACAGTATATTAGTAAGCTGCCTTTAAAAAAAATATGTAAAAAATGATGAAAAGCTAATGTCATGTAGTAAGTGCCAAAATTCTCCACTCGAGTGATGAGAGCCATCACATTAGTACTTAATAAAATTAAGGTTCAGGGTTTAGGACTCAAACAACAAATAATTACGAGCATTTTTTTAAATCTATTTTCAACATCAATATTCACAGTCATGTTATTTTATGTAACTTTAAACTTAACTTGTTATAAGCTTGTTAAACCAAAAAACGTTATAAATATATCAAAAATATACGTAACATAATATATATATATAGATTATAGATATATATGTATGTTTGCTAGTGAACCAGCGATCTTTTCCCAAGCAGTTCAGAATGATTTTAAGAAATATCATCGCCATTTGGTAACTAACTTTTATTGTTTCTTCAAAGTGCTGTGGGGTATATAATATACATGTGGGCTATATATATAAAACAATGTCGCGTTTGTTCGAACACTTATAACTCAAGAATGACTGAACCGATATTCATAATATTTCTCTTTTTAGACTTGTCTTCACCCCGAATAGCAGAATAAATATGAAAATATCGCAAAATTCATATTAAAAAATATATATTTCATTGCTATCTATCTCTTGTTCTATATATATAAAACAAATATGGTTTAGTTCCATCATAGCAGAATAACTATGACGAAGTCATAATTCACAAGGTCATTCACTGAAGATAATAAACCCGAAAGTGAGCCATTCAGCAAAATACACAGCATCAACAAAACATATGTCTTGAATATGATACACCATTGAAAACTGAAATACTTGGTTTTGTAATTTTATTAAATTGTTGTTTACTTTAACAGCCTCCTTTGTGGCATGTTTAGGGAATATCGCGGTACCGAATTATGCACTACTAATAGCTGCCGAGAGGCTAACAGGTTGGCATGAGAGTAGCGACTACCGTTAAATTGTAGCCTTTTTTATGGTCTCCGTATTTTTTGGATTGCACTAAAGCGACTTCAATATTTAAAAAAACCTGAAAAACAAAATGCCACCAAAAATAAAAAATAATTAATTTATTACCTAAACTTAAAAGATAAAAATGTGCGAAGACTACTTATTTCATATTCTATATGCCACATTATTTAAATTCCTTATTAACTCATTCATGTACATAGTTAGTAGGTATGATCCATTTATACCTAGTATTGCCATAAATACTGAAACAAAGAAAAAAAAGTCTTTTGCAAATAACATTTATTATTTTTACAGTGTGTTAGTTTAATACATAAATATAAAACAATTTAAAGTATAGAAAGCTTATTCGAAGTGGTCTCCATTGGCTGCAATACAGTCCTTTAAACGTTGAGGCCAGTTATCAATAGAAGCACGCACTCTTTCCAGGGGAAAATTCTTCACTGCCAATCGTACGGATTGTTTTAGGGACTCCAAATTATCATGGCGTTTAGAGCAAGCCGTACTCTCTACAACTGACCATAAATCATAATCCAGCGGATTAAGATAGGGACTAGACGACGGCCAGTCTTCAGTTCTGAAGAAGTCCGAAACGTTCGTTTCCAACCAAGACTGCGTAGACCGAGCTTTATGACCCGGCGCCGCGTCTTGCTGGAAGGACCATGCTTGGTTATTGAACATGGTGTTGTTAAGGGGCTTCACGACCCCTTCTCAAGAATGGTATCTTGATACAGTTGTGGCGATGTTTTGATACCCTTTTTTACAAAAGTATGGCTCAGTCACTCCTTCCTAGCTAATACCCCACTAAATCATCACTGAAGTCGGATAGTGCCCACGTTGCATAGTGTCGACTTATTGGGAAGCTTCTTTAGAGCTTTAAGCATTGTACCGGTACATAAACATTTTATTCATACCAAGCGTATGGAAAGTTTTAAAAATTGCATCTTTTTATCACCCCACTCCATTTTAATATCGCAAAATATCGTACAATGTATTGGCGCCAAAATGAGATAATTCAATGAACAAGATCATATAAAATCTCATATAAGAATGAAGATCTCATATATTCCAAATTTAAATGTAATATTTTCTTTATTTTTAATTGTAACAGTATTTATGGCCAGACTAACTATACAATTAATGTGACAATTCTTGTCAATACCTGTTTCCTATTAATTTATAAAATAAAAAAAAATGTTATTACATGTGCTACCTAGTAGTCTATTTTAAAATCGGTGCCAACCTAAATTTGTGGTAGGTAGAAAAATATAAATACTATACTATAGACATACAGTTCGACAGTTCGCGGGACGTAAAGATTTTATAAATTCGTGTTGGCACCGACTTCAAATACAATATGAGGCAGTGCATTATAATAATATTTATTATTATATAAATTAAGAGGTATTGACAAGAATTGCCACATTAATTGTATATAAATAAATCATACTATTATCTATGTACATTGTACATATATAAATTCAATACTGTTCCTACATAAAGAATATTAAATAAATAATCTTCCTACATTTTTGTCTATTGGGTTTAGGTTATCATTTCATTACTTTTTAATTTTTAGTGATTTTTCGTTTTTTAGTGTTTTTTTTAATATTTAAGTCGGGTTTATATTTCTTATTTCCTTATTTTTCCATGTTTAATGTAAATAAATGTACGTTTTTTATAGGGTGAAATAAGTAGCGTCCGGCGGTCTTAGAATTTTGATCTGTTATTTCTTCCGCACGCTTTCACTTCTACTGTTCGCGGCTGCAGCCTTTTTGATAACAGTGAAAATCCCAAAACGCAATGTGACTACTTAAAACCGATGAGGTGTTCCACTCCATTGTCTGTCATTTCCATCATCAAATCTGTTTTGAGGCAACATATATTATATCTTTATTGTGACTACAGGTTGCGCCATATTTTTATTAAAATTAGTTGACGGGAAGTAAGTGAAATTGAGATAAGCGCTGTTAATCCCTTAATTCTCACATTAGGTAGAATATTTTCTTCATATCTAAATGGAATTACCCCCTGAGTATAATCAATTAAAATAAAAAAAAGAATAAGCTAAATTATTTCACAATTGACAAGGATACAAACATAGAACCTCCTTTTTGAAGTCGAGTAAAAAATCATAAAAGAAAAGCGGTGATGACATTCCCATATCGTATCGTATTCTTTATATAGAAAGTGTATCGTAGAGCGCTAACATCTTGCCCAACAATTTCATTTGAGAGCCACAGCCTAAACTACGTTAGGATATTTCCCATTTAAGTTAAAATTCTTTATTATTTCTTATCGTAGATCACTAAAAACGTCGCTCCTGTTTTTTTTAGCTTATATGTCTGTTTAAATAAATTTACTTGTAACAATACGTAAATTACCTTTAAATTGTTTTAAAGGTATACTGTTCTATGTTACTATTCTCATGAATGTTCAATGGCAGTGTGTCAAAGTAAAATCCGGAATTGAAGATTCTAAATGAGTTATTTGGTCTAAAGGTATAATGTGGAGTCAGGGCCGTTTGTTTTGGCAGCGGGCGTCGTTGTAGTACTACGTACACACGGAGACGGTAGTGACGCGGTAGTATAGCGTAGCGCGCCCACACGCTCCACTGCAGCAGTGTCCCGACAGTGCGTGGGCGCGAGCGACCGACCGACTCTGATAACTACCGCCCGCGCCCGTCGACCGAGCGCCGCGCCGCACCGCACCGCGCCGGCTTGTAATCAGTATTATAACATTTGAATTATGTCATTATAGTGCCAAGATAATAAATGCGCGTATTTATAATCACAATATTATTTAAACTTCAGGAAACTTCAATTATTAATTATTTATATGCTATACTGTCCACTCTTATTTTTGCGTTAAAATAGTTTTGAATAGGTTAAATGTACTGATTCGGTTTTTTATAGCATTACGCAATTAAAATCTATTTATTTTAAATTAATTATGTAACTAGCTAAAACGTGGTCTAGTGGGGATTCGTGAAGATACTTTTTTTGTTAAGTCGAAATAAAAAGCAAACAGACTAACATAGAAGAACCTCCTCCATTCGTAAAGTCTGTTAAAAATATAGACCGAATATACATTGAAAATAACCCATTTTGGTAATGCAATGAGTGTCTAGCACCATTACACTAATTTCATCCTGTATGAAATAAGGTAGGAATAACTCATAGCATTCACTGTTTGAAATAAACACAATGATAATGTATACTCACAAAAATATAGCACAAGTATTTCTATACGATATTGTCTATCATTATAGGCTTTTGCATCTTTAACAGGTGATTTAAGTAGCACTTTGCCAGCACTGCCAGCATTGTCTATATAAATCTAATATTAAAATACTTTTAAGAACATTTAACAGATGAATGTGTTGCATATTTGTATTTTATTCAACTTTTTTATATCTTGAAATATAATATTATGATAAATTGCAAATTTACAATTCAAGTTTTTTTTTTATAAATGGATTCAAAATAAATAATTCAGCACAATAAAATAGAATACAGTACGGCTCTACTGTAGTTATAAATAATCGATAAAACAAGATGAATAATATTTAACTATAATATTCACAGGCAAGCCCAAATAAAAATTAACTAGTACTTATCAGAATTACCAATTGAACTCTTTCTCGCGAATCGATAGTTAAGGGCGCTGCATCATCATGACGCTCATTATTTTTATTCTAGCTTTTTAGCTCCGGGAAGTTTGCCCTCCATTTTTCGCGTAACGATTTGGAAATTCATTGAGGGTTTGCCCATCGATTGGCCATTTTTCTAATTTATTTATTTCGAGGAATATCAACAGATGTTAATACACAATTCAAAATACAATTTTATTGTATTTTGTTTTTATAAAAAAGTTATGAAAGATTTAAATTACGTGTAAGCAATGTCCGAAAAAACTTTCAAAAATCGAAAATGTCAAGATGCATTCCTGAAGTATTTCGTTTGCCCACATTGGCTCATCTTTAACTTTTTTGAAGAGTCAAATTCTAAAGGGTAAAATTGGGGGCGAAAATACAAAATTGAGTGGTCGAGAATTTTGAAATGATGCATTTGAATCTAAATCTTTTCCATACGTTTGCTCCCCATCTTTTACTTTTTTGAACAGTCAATTTTTAAGGGGTAAAAGAAAAATTAACGTGTCAAGAATTCATCATTTTATTATATAATAGATTCATATAGATAGATAAAATTAAATTAAATTTTTAAGCCATACTTGATACACTGACCCAATAATCAACTAATAAGATGAAGTTTTTAAGTTCAATGACCTAGGTAATCTATAAGACAGTCCCTAGACACTATGTACACTCCTCAAAACTTACGCTGGGAACGCAACACAGTGCCATGCTGTGACTCAGAGCATCAGAGTATCGGTTTCATAATATACTACGACACGACAAAATGTGTTTGTAATGAAGTGCGTCATGACACCGGTATATTTCTAGTATTGAGATATTTTTGATATATATAAACCAGAAGCTGTGCCAGCGGCTCTATGCACTTTATTAGATACAATTTATTTATAAGAATTAGATAAGGACGATCCAAAATATATAACGTTTTTTTATCGTTGTTCAATATAGATATATTTTATTAATTAATGTTTTTTTAACACACAGTCAAATATAAATATGAAAGTCAGTAATAAAATGTGTGTAAGTTTTGCATTTTCTACTATGATTAGTTACCACATCAAATTGTTGGCTTAGACAACGTATTGAAATTAACGTTTTAACAAATATACGTGTTTTATAACATGTTTATATGGAAAAGTAACGGTTCAGGGCGTTACGTGCTTTTGTGTGACTATACCGGAATTATAATTCCAGACAATTCATTGCGAATCACATATTGGATATTACCGAATTGGTGGTTTTACGCATTTTACATTGAGGGATGATGTACATGAAGAAACTAATACTTTGTTACTCAACGTTTCAATTCATATCACTCTGTAATATTTTAATTCTGATGGATTCGTTTTAAGTTACCCTTATCGAATGGGCGTAATGGTTATATTTTTCCCCTCTTATGTTAGTTATGTTAACTGAGCTTATTTTGATACCGTGACTAAATTAAACCTTTTTGATGACAAGTTAAACAAGTTTATGTCATTACTAAGTTATTAGATTTGTCATTCCATCCAATTACAGTCGAAAACAATATAGTAGAATTATTAAAACCGGTAGAATGTGTCTTAAAGTCACGGCATATACTAATATATATTTTACTACCAGTTTACAATTACATTTATAATTTTGGTTAATGAAGGTCGATTGTCAAAATAAACAATATAAGTATTATGTGATACGTGTTTGGCAAACCGATGTTGATCGTAGAGGTGATGAAAGATGATAAAAAGACAAAATACGGTATGTGTATAAGTACTTGCCGGGTATGACGTGATGCTTAATTATGATGGTCAAAGAGGAGATATGACAGAAAGAAAACTAGAAAACTGCGACGCATGGAGGAATTAACAAATCCAAAATAGAAAAGGTATATGAATTTAAAAACAGTGACACGCTCTATTCGTACTGCTTACCTTAATTGGTACAATCCGTAATATGTAGATATATGAAGTTTCTAACTACGTCATAAGTTTGGCTCTACATGTGTGGTAAATCGTTGACATAAAGAGTTCAATCATTAGTAACGATTATTTATGAATTATTTTTCTGTAAAAAATTTCTTGTGTTTGTTGCGCACAGTTCTCAATGCCCACAGCTTCAAGAGTCGTCTGTGACATTACAAGGTGTTTAAATTCCATACGCCCTCTCCAGTCCAACCATAAATCGTACCACGTCGGATGACCACATTCGAAACTAAGAGACAAACGTTAATTTAAACGCAATTCCGAACCCGTATACAGCTGAATCGCTGGTTACATCACCGTGCAAAAACTCGCGTGCTGAACGTGCGCGCGCGGGGGGAGCGCCTCGCCGCGCGTCCCTACCGGTGCGGGGCGGGGCGAGGGGCAGTGGGGGGCTACCACTGTATACAGTATATACTGAACCGACCTTGGCCTTGGTCGTGCCGCTTCCAAGGTGAGTGTAAATCGTAATTATATGCGCCCACAAGTCTACCGCATCGCATCGGCCTGCCATGCTGCGGCACTGTTATGTATTCGACGCTACGTGTTCGATCTATCGTTGCGTTGCCGATGATTAAAATAATTATATTTAAATACTCCTGTGTTATAATTTAACTCCTAAATACCGTAAAGCTACCCTCGAGGAAGGCGACGCTATGAAGTATATTTATTGACAAAAAGGAGTTCCCAATTTATGACAATTCTACAGGAATGTTTCTTAAATCTCCAAGCTTATAATGCATTGGATTTCGATTTTTAAAAGAAGTTTATTATGGTAATAGAAATTGTCACTCCATTATCACGTTATACATCCTGTTTACACTATCTTTAGGTAAACAGATATGATTAGGTATGGATAGCCATAGTAATCTGTTTTACATAGTGAATGAGAATTTTCGAGAAATTATGACCTCTTAATTGTTCATTGTTCGATACCACGATGATAGCTCAGTTATAGTGTATTAAAACGCTGTGTTGTACAGTTTGAGCTCTAATCCACAATGTGGATATCTGTTAATCATCAGTTGGCTTACAACTTCTTTCTAGTTTACGTTTTTTCTGCCAGTATAGAAAGGTGTGTACAGGCAGCTTTAGTTGAGATTCAGCTTAACATTTACCTTTCATCGTTGACACCACCAATTAACCAAATGTTTTTATTCTATCCAGTGGTAACGTGCTAAAATATTAAAACTACAATATTTTACTCCAACGACATCTCGGTATTATTGTTAAATTTTAAACACTTTAAAATATTGTGGTCAAGTATAACTTTTGGGTTAGTCGACATATTTGGTGGCGTTACATTGAAGACAGCTGACTCCACGGCCCACGCTGATGATGGACAATTGACGATACCTCTCTAAGTGGCAACGTAAGCGGCACTCGTTTTGACACCTTTCCAACGTGCACTGTGCCGCGGCCGGGCTGGACGCAGCCATCTTGGAAACTCGTTTCCGATAATTGCGACGACGCGACGTTGTACTCAGCATTTTTTTTTTGTCTCGGACCATATATTTACTATTCCCTTTTTGATATCCGTGTAATCGTTCAAATGCTATGCTGTTTATTAGAATAAAAAATAATGGATTATTGAAAAAAAACCGCTAATATTAATAAAATTATTGTTACTTGTTTTATTTTTTTTTGTTGACGAAGTCGCTCGTGTTACTCAGAAGTTAGGCGACATTTATGATATAATTTATTTAGTCCAATCTATAGGTAGACAGAAATATTGGAGCACGAGTTTTTTGTATGCTCGTAAACAAATGTAGAGATGATTGCCTTATTAACATTACTTAATAGCTGCATAATTTTAAGCACTTTGTATGGAAATATAGCCGGTTCTTATTTATACTTAGCATACAATGGTGGAAATCGTCTTTGACACGTTTATAAACATTATCGTTACTGATCAATGTGGACGAAAACATTCATTAAGTACATTCTGCTAACTAAATGAATATAGAAGGCACTTCTGCCGATACTAGAGATATCGAAATGCTACAGAAACGCTATTTTAAGAATTTAGTTTTTAAGTGATTTTGTTGCAATAGAAAATAAAAATAAAAACAGAAAAATCACAAATAGTACTTAATTTACTTACTTTATTAATATTTTCACAATTCATTTGTATGGCTTTTAACTTGATCAGTATAATGGTTATTTGATATTTATACAACTATTGACACTTGAACTCTGCGTACTTGTGTATGTATAAGTAGGTATTAAAGACGCAGGTTTAGAACTAAGAATTGCGTTGGAGCGACTCGTGTGTTCTTAGTTAACATAATGTCAAAAGGCAATAAATATTTTTTACATATTACAATTATCATACGCTAACAGAACGTTCGTTCTTGTTCAGGTTTCAGAAGTGGCTAGGGTTTATTCACCCGACCTGGATATTCTTGGAATTGGTATCGATCGCTGACAGAGCACCTGTAGCGCCCGCAGTAAATACCTACTCGCTTGAATTTACTATTTAAATTTTATTATACATTTTTACATATGCTACGTTATACCTATCGCACCCTTCCTCTGGGAATCAATTATTTATTCATCGTTTACGTGACGTCGCGTGTACTATTTTACGTTCGAAAGTCAATGAATTCTTTGGTTTCGTATGTTGCGGACATCGAATGCTCTTTAGATACATTTATAAAATAGGTATATCAATCAATATCAGATATTTAATATGAGGAAGATTATGGAACCTACACAATAAAATAAAAGTATTTTAGAATTATAAATAGATCAGAAACAGCGTTTCATATAAGACAAACGAATGTTTCGCAAAAACAAATTAATGACATAGTAATGTTCTGTGCACTTATGCTGTTAGCAAACATTACAATAGTTTCAGCATCGTTCTATGTATACGAGTACTTAAACACAGGGTAAAATTCCAACGCGTACGATAATACATAACAAAATATAAAACATTCAACTAAGTAACAATGTTTAACACGAAAAGTCTCTTAGGCATATGCCTATAACATATATATATATATATGTTAAGTTTATTATCTTGGCGTGGATTACAGACATAAATCAAATATTCTTTCTACAAGATTCTACTTCACGGAGACAGTATAATTGTAGTCTGTGTGTACGAGTAGAAACGAAGTCGCTTAAGAGGACTGACAATGAAAATTATGTATTACAAACATATAAACTACCTTACGTACATCTTTATACTGAATGTATTGAGATGAATTTGTTATAAATATCTAAATATGTATATCGCTTATTATTTTCATATTAGGTAAATGACTACTAAGCATTCTAACAATGTTTTATATTTAGAGTACTTCTTATGATTGATCGAGATACTGTCAATCTTAAATGATCAATCATAAGCAAGTGTTATAAATGTCTAAATATATCAATTATTATTTTCATGTTGGTTAAATAATTGCTAATGATTATTATAAAGTTCTATATTTAAAGTACTTCTTATGATTGATCGAGATACTGTCAATCTTAAATGATCAATCATAAGCAAGTGTTATAAATGTCTAAATATATCAATTATTATTTTCATGTTGGTTAAATAATTGCTAATGATTATTATAAAGTTCTATATTTAAAGTACTTCTTATGATTGATCGAGATACTGTCAATCTTAAATGATCAATCATAAGCAAGTGTTATAAATGTCTAAAAATATCAATTATTATTTTCATGTTGGTTAAATAACTGCTAATGATTATTATAAAGTTCTATATTTAAAGTACTTCTTATGATTGGTCGAGATACTGTCAATCTACAACGACCAATCATAAGTAAGTAAATTGGTGGGGATGAAATCACAATAGCGGGCATTCAGAGGTATGTCGGGCATTCGTTATTCAAGATCGAGAGCAAACACATGGAATATATCGCCTTTAGGCTGTTGTAAGTAAAACGGTACTGTAATAAGACTGATAGTTAATACTGTGTGAAGTGTTTTTGTATTTAAAGTCTCTGCTACTGGTTGATGAACTAACACGGTTTACATCTCAGAAGCGGGATTAGCAACTTAGTGCCCACAACAAGATCTAAAATACGCATAAGTATTTGGTGAACATACTTAGAAAACGTAAGGGTTATTTATTATTTTATTTCGTTATGTTTATCTACCCTCGTGGATCCTTCTAAAGAATATTTTATTTCAATTTCAAATGAGGTGAGGTCGTGATTATCGAAGTAAGAATGAGACAACAAGTTTATTTTTGTTGTGTATAGACCTACGGTTTTAAAGTTTAAAGTAGTAACTACGAGCATACATTTTTTTTGATACATCAAGACTTGCTAAGGCCAAAATAACAAGTGTAAGCGTTTATTAGATGTGCTGACCCAGCTTGTTGACGAATTTAGCTCTTTTGATTATAGTAAGTTGTTTTGTTAAAGCAATAATAATATATCCGTAGGTAATGAAAAAAAATCCTGTATTAATTGTAGTGTATTTTTTCTTGTAATATACGTTGAGTCTGTGACTACGTGGATGAATGAAGGTACTTTTAAAATGCTGGCGCCTCCACAAAGATTTCGTGACACAACATGAAACCGTATCCATGGTCGCGGGCGTATGTGCTCGAGACTGAAAAAAAAATTGTGGCAGTCTCCGCAGTCGGTTGCAGTCCGGGTGGTCCAGGGTAAGGCTATCGCCACGGGCGATTGGTCAGTCCCGCTCCAGTTTGCATTATATGAGAAGGGCGAGCTAACGATATCGTCGTCATCGGCGCTCCAGGACACGATCACGTGTTCTGGAATGGCAGGTGACGCGCCGTGCATAATCGAGGTATTCACCTAGGCACAGAACTTTGCGCCTTCGCACACCGTCCTGTGAAGTAACACGTCGCCGTAATCCCGAGTGAAATAACAATTTATTCATTGAAATATTCGATTGTGCTCTTAGGGCTTTGTATAATACAAGCGATCGCAATAGGTATCGGTCTTAAATAGTGTAATGCCTGGATTTTGATCCTTTTATGCAAAGAACAAACGGTTAATACATGCCTTCACAAAGTTGACTAATCTGCACGGATCTAGGGTGGAGCGATAAGTAAATAGTCCATTACGCCTTACCAAAATTAACAGGGGTAGCTAAAACTTATCACGGTTCCCTCGCTTCTATTTTTTTAGGCCAGAATGGAAACTACAGTTAAAAGATTTTTCCCCAACTAGGGATAATTATGCTCATTTACTAAAATGCTCCACAAAAAGGTACGCCATAGGGAGTTGCTCTTATATCAATGTGAAATGTGAGGAAAACGTGCAGTCGACTGTATCATAGCAATATAGAAGATCGTGGTGTTAGATTAGAAGCACAATTTGAAGACTGCAAAAAGTGCTGCTTTGTTGTGAGGGACAGCAGCTGAGGTAGACACTAAATTTTGATTGCAAAAACGGGCAGTTCGAGTAATGTACAATGAGGGACCTCGCGAATCATTAAAGGCTAAGTTTCAAGAATTCGGTGTCTTAAATCTGGCTTCCCAATACGTTCTTGATAATTTAAAGTATGTTCGCAAAAACTAGAAATTGACAAACTGATCGTTCCATGTTTTAGACTCGGTAAAACCAGTAAGTGTTAGATTTTTTGCATAACAAAGTCCCAAAACATATTACCGATTTGCTAGATTATGAGTAGTGCCATTTTAAGCGGGTTTTGATGTCGAAAGGGCTTTTATAGAGTGGATCGATAAGTGAACGATGGTGATGTTTGGAATTGACTCCTTTCTGTACACCCACTAAAATTGATTGTAACATATACATATATAATATATGTGTATGTTAAAAAGATAAGCGCCTTCTTAGGGCCTAAATTGTATAAAGTATATTTGATTTGAGTATCTGGTTGATTTAGGAAATGAGGGTACTTTGGTCCGTCTCGGTGAAGCTTAACGTTTAGCATAAGACTGGAAGGTAGGAGAGGTGCCTTTATTAGGGGATAGGTAACGTACCATATAGCCCACTTGGTAATGCGAATGTCATGATCGAGGTGCAGGAGTGTAGTAGAAAATTACGTGGAGACTGGTAGTAGATGACTTTTTTAAACAATTGCCCGGTACTATTAAGACTACACTTTCACGGAAGGACCCTCTGTCAAAATGATAAAGTCTGAATCAGGTGTTTTAAGCGTGGAGTCTTATTTTATTTGCGCACTCTTATTCGTGTAAGAGACGCGCATTAAATACGGCGAATTAAGGGTGATCCGGGTTAACTAGCGCCCGGGTTAACTAGCGCAAATCTGTTTCAGTTCTTGTGCTTCGTCTTACGCATTAATGTATATGAACGGTATTTTGATTCAGAGAGCATTTTAGTTACTCTGTCGCACCAACCAGTTTAATTATGGCCCAAAAGACAAGCTTCATTAGTATACAATTTAAAACTTTTACTCAATCATGCGGTATAAAGCACGTGTCGCCACACCCCCGAAAGAATGTAGCAATAAATCTAGACGGGCCAAATGGCTTATGGGATGAACATTTACCAGACTTACAGTTGGGTATTTTGCTAAATGACTTTACGCCTGAAGTGAGGGAGAGTTTAGACAATATTAGGACTAGCGCTGGTGGCCTTATTAGGACACAACAGGTGAAGAAAAAAAAAAAAAAAAACGGTAGGGTAGGTATAAAAAGATGGGAATGAATTAGAAGGAAGGCGATTTGGTTAGAGTATAAAGAGGTGCGATGTGTATAGAACAGTCAAAGAAGCTCGAACCTAGAATTAAAAATGTGCTCCCAACGATAGATTCGTGGTCGAGGATATGCCTTTCACAAAGTCTAGTTAGAGGTTTGCGGCTATAGTAGCTATTGATAAAACATATCGTTGGATTCGTTTCAACGAACCCGTACCAACCGATTCCGATTCTGGTTGTGGCGATTTGTAAATTGACGTATAAATTAATGTATTCATTCAAATGAACATTGATATTGTACAATCCAGAAATAAACTGGTTTATTAGAGGCTGGCTAATAATCGATTATCAAATTGGTTGTCGTTGATTACACAGTATGCTTAAAGTAAAAAAAAAAAAAAAAAAGAATATGATGTTATGATAATAGCAATGTTAATGTGATTCTAGGTACCGATGATTAGTGTCATGTATCATCGTAAATAGCTAAAGAATTTAGTGGCTGAAATATTTGCTGGTCAATGTCGTCGACCAGTAAATACCGATTCATTAGGGTCACGTACTGATGAATTGGTGTGAGGTGCCAGGTAACGGGTACCTCACATTTTAGCAATTAGTTCAACAGTGTCTACTGGGCAACGTCATGGACTAATAAATACACTACCAATATAAAAATATGTGGCTAGGCTATGGAGGGATGTCAGGTAACAGACACCCTTAAAAGCAATGTTAACGTGATTGTAGGCTTCGATGAAAGTATTTAATGGCTGAAATATTTGCTGGTCAATGTCTTCGACTAGTGAATACCGATTCATTGGTTAGGGTCACGTACTGATGGATCTGTGTAAGGCGCCAGGTAACGGGTGCCTCACATTTTGGCAATTAATGTGTGGCACCGGTAACAAACATTGTGTCAGACGGTTAGAAGCGCGGCTAACGGTACCAGCTGCACCGCGCGCGATCTGCGCGCCTCTACACTGCGAGCAACCCCCGCACGTCGTGCACGCAGTCTTCCGAGATAGTCATCCCACGCTACTGGTCAAGATACCCGTGATTAGTGTCATGTATCATCGTAAATGGTTCAAGTATTAAATGGCTAAAGTATTTGCTGGTCAACGTAATGGATCAGTAAATACCGATTCATTGGTTAGAGTCACGTACTGATGAATCGGTATGAGGTACCAGGTAACGGGTGCCTCGCGTTTTAGCAACTAGTGTAACAGTGTATATACTGGCCAAGGGCATGGATCAGTATATATACTGCCAATATATAAAAAAAAAAAAAAAAAAAATGTAACGATGCCAGGGATGTCGGGTAACAGACACCCTTAAATTATAAAGATTTGCTGATTAAGGTTATGGATTATGACATAATGTAAAGTAATCTTTAATTAGATACTAAATTTAATGTATCACTAAGCCAGTGAGTTATATTTTTTTAATCGTATGGCTAAATAGTGTCCATTTTTGTAATTACAATTAAACATTTAATTCTCTCAGCCATTTAAAGACGTCGTCGGTAAGATTGATCAGTTTGTCGGGGCAACCGTTGTATTGTCGAAGTGGACATTCCTCGATGATGTGTTGGATTGTTTGCCTTTCCGCCCCGCAATCGCAATGTGCAGCTCGGGGTCTACTTTCTGCACATGGGCGCTACCTAACCACACCGGGGAACAATATTCCGCTACAGGATACACCAACTAAATGGCTGTAGTTCTCAATACATCGGCGTTTGCGTCCCAACTAGTTCCAGTCAGTTTTAGAAGCACGTTATTTCTAGATTGCAGTTTCCGCGAAGTCTTTTCAAAATGCTCTTTGTATGTAAGTGAACGGTCAAGTACAACACCCAGGAACTTGGGGTAATGGTTGTGACGCAACTGTATGCCATTAAATGAAACCTTTAGCTCACTCCTGGCTAATTGGTTATTCAAATGGAAACATGTTTCTGTTTTACTTACGCTAGGTATCAAACGCAAAGTTTTGAGGTATTCTGCCAGAATTTTCATGTCTTCTGATAATGTAACTTCCATAATCAGGCATATATCATCAGCGTAAATAAATTTATAGGTGGAGATAGTACCTGGCAAATCATGTATATATAGGTTAAATAAAGTTGGGGCTAAAACATAACCCTGAGGAAGGCCATTATTTAACAATCTGAAATCGCTAGCCGAAGAACCCAGGTGTACTCTGAATAATCGCTGTGAAATCTTATTGGATATAAGCTGAACAAAACGGAACCACAGTCAACAGCTTATATAATAAACCCTCTCGCCATACGGTAGCATATGCGGCAGTAAGGTCTACTAAAACTGCTCCCGATTTACATTCTAGCTGTAAAACCTGTCTCTATATGAGTGGTCAAGGCCAAGGCCAAGGCCAAGTTGGTCTGTGCAATGTCTAAATCTAGCTTGTTCTATAGGTAAGACCTCTTCGATAAAGTTGTATTGATAATAATGCGTGATTAGTTTGATTTCCTTCAGGACTTAAACACCTAAAGATTATTATTTTAAACAAAACGTATGTGACGCCATTATATTTTCTACATATTTCTAAATGAAATACTTGGAGTACTTAACGATTTTTTTTTCTTACCAACGAGGGACTCGTTGAAAAAAGGATGGCCGAGCTGTTATAAATATCTAAATATGTATATCGCTTATTATTTTCATATTAGGTAAATGACTACTAAGCATTCTAACAATGTTTTATATTTAGAGTACTTCTTATGATTGATCGAGATACTGTCAATCTTAAATGATCAATCATAAGCAAGTGTTATAAATGTCTAAATATATCAATTATTATTTTCATGTTGGTTAAATAATTGCTAATGATTATTATAAAGTTCTATATTTAAAGTACTTCTTATGATTGATCGAGATACTGTCAATCTTAAATGATCAATCATAAGCAAGTGTTATAAATGTCTAAATATATCAATTATTATTTTCATGTTGGTTAAATAATTGCTAATGATTATTATAAAGTTCTATATTTAAAGTACTTCTTATGATTGATCGAGATACTGTCAATCTTAAATGATCAATCATAAGCAAGTGTTATAAATGTCTAAAAATATCAATTATTATTTTCATGTTGGTTAAATAACTGCTAATGATTATTATAAAGTTCTATATTTAAAGTACTTCTTATGATTGGTCGAGATACTGTCAATCTACAACGACCAATCATAAGTAAGTAAATTGGTGGGGATGAAATCACAATAGCGGGCATTCAGAGGTATGTCGGGCATTCGTTATTCAAGATCGAGAGCAAACACATGGAATATATCGCCTTTAGGCTGTTGTAAGTAAAACGGTACTGTAATAAGACTGATAGTTAATACTGTGTGAAGTGTTTTTGTATTTAAAGTCTCTGCTACTGGTTGATGAACTAACACGGTTTACAAATTAAATACTGGAGGATCGGTGTCCGCGGCTGCCTACGTGCACCTCCCACCGGCAGACGCGCGGCGCGTCGCTGCTTGGCCTGTATTTGCTTACATTTGCATAGTTGTACTGCTACCACTTTAGCGTCCGCTTGTAGGACGGTTTACAAATTTGTTACTCCCAGTAATGTAATGCGATAGCTGTATAATATCAATTCTTTACACAGTATCTGTTGCCAGTAATATTTTAACTGTTGCTGACTACTATTAATAAGCTAATTTCGAATATCAAGTATAATTTTTTATCCTCGCTAAGTTGCGAGATACAGATATCTATGTCTAAAAAAAACACGTACATAGTATAAATATACATAAAGAAAACCATTCGGTTCTATACAAACTTCGTTTTAAAACTTTTCTCTTCTGTGTAGGTAGACTTATGAATGACAGATCAGGGACCAGCAATAATAGTCTGACATTATTTGCGTGTCTCAAAATCGCTTTCATCTCTGCTTCTCGCAAAAGAGAAGAAATTTGCTTGCTTCTCTTCTAAATTTTCCGGTAACTAGTCTGGGGGACGTAAAGGAATATAAAGAAACTTGTCGCCTATAACTGCTTTGTTGCTTGAGAATGATGTTAACCATTGGATGTTGGGCACATGTAGTACTTGGATACTCCCTTTTACCTTGATTTCTAGTATTTACACCCTTTGTTTTGACACTACTATAGTTTTTTTGGTTTTCGCCAGTAGATCGGTGTCGTGGTTATCCCGATTTAAAAGCACTTCTTTTACCATTTTTCCAGTAATCTTAAATATTCAATAAACACTATTGGTATTTTTATTTGCATTATATTTTTAGGAATATTCTAAAATACAGCAAATATAACGTTGAACTCAGAAATCATTTTCCCGTAATTTTTTAACACACACTCCACATATTTAGCAAAAGTTATTTGGGTTGTTTACGCAACATCTCTTTGAGCTACTCATATAGAAAAAACTGCAGTTTTAATATTTATACAGTGAAACGAATGAAAACTCGAGATGTACAAAAATGTTTTTAAGGTAGATTTGATACTATGACGTGATAAGTATGTTTTATCGACAGTGAGCTCAGTGGCAACACACAAAAAGTAAAATTTTCCAAACTAGTGTATTTTATCGATCTCATATCCATAAAACTATGGAATCACAAATGTTTATTAACATTATAAATTGTAATGCAATTTATATAATAACTAGCTGTTGCCGCAGCCCCGCATGCGTTTATTTTTTATAATTGTAAAATACTTCTTATAAGATCAGCTAGCTATCTGTTAATGAAAGCTCCGTGAAAAATGGTTCAAACGTTTTGGAGATAGGACTGCAAACAAAGCCATGAGTGAAAGCTAGTCCAAAATAAAAAAAAAAACTTTTATTACTTTTTATAATGTTAGCTATCTGGCATTGAAAGTCCCATGAAAATAGGTCCATTCATTTTGGAGATAGTAGTACAGACGAAGTCATGGATGACAGCTAGTCTAAAATAAAGTTGCCTATGTCACCCGCTGTAATTTTAACTCTCCGTCAGTAAAATTTCTGTTAAAATCGGTCCAGCCGTTTTGGAGATTACCCGGAACATACAGACAGACAGATAAAAATAAAAAAAAAATGTATTTTTGTTATCAGTATCGTGTACACGTTAATGTCCAATCAGTAAAAAGTCGTTATTTTGATATTACAAACAGACACTCCAATTTTATTTATATGTATAGATAAATACCTATATTTATAACTGTGTTCACATCTCGACACGTGTTTGTTAAGGTGTAATTATTTTCGTCTCGTAATTTTACTTTTATGATTTCTAAAAGTATTATTGATAATTATTATAGGCAATTTCAAATATAGGTGTATTCGCATGTATAAAATGCTATTTATGTTTGTATATACATTATCTGCTCAGCATTTCTCTTTATCCACTTGAATATAAATAAAATTTAGTTATAACAGAATTTGACACGTTAGAAATGTATAATACGGTACAATAACTTGAATTTCAAGGAGTCACCTAGACTTATGGCATGGACATAAAACAGTTTGATGGTTCGTGACCGGCCAACGTCATTCCCGCTTTGAATCTTGATCTCTTCTTCCACCAAGACAACTGTACACGTTCATAAATAACAACATTCTGGTAATAAAGTAACCTTATTTGTATAGCATTAAGGTCCTCTATATATCTCGAATGATAGCAAACAATTGAAGATGCGAGATAACATCAGAACGAGAGCGGTGAGTCAGACCGAGGTCTTTAAATTATTCACAAGCGAGCATCTATTGTGCGGACATGTCGCGTTTTGTACCCTGTCAATGTTTTGCTGACATTGTGGAATAAATTTATTACAAGTGGTTCAATATACTCTTGAACACTAAATGTTGATGTGTTAAAGATACTTGTTAAGGGACTTTGTGCAGCAACGCCAGTAGGCATTTCCGCAAAACGGTGATAGACATGGTTTATAGTTCTGTTCCTGAGTTGTCTTTGATATTTAAACTTTTCTTTCCTTTTTTTAGCACGAGTTATTGTTTGAGGTTAAGTACAGTGTGGCACAGATGGTAAGACTTTGGGTCTAAAGTTATATGGCTGGTACTCTGGTGCAAGCTATCGAAACATATTCGTTCGTATAAGTTTTAGGGACAAGCTTTCAAATTTGAGATGGTAGGTGTCCGAGCGAGTACTTGAAACCGCTCTTACACCATACTATGATTTAATTGTATTCCCTTTTTTTAATTATTATATTTCTAGACTGTGTAAATAGTAGTTTTTTTTTTATATGTTATTGCTCTTTTATTCAATTTATTATAATGTACACGAATAAGTCATTCGGTGATGACCTTAGAAGGCCTTAAATTAATGCACTGAAAATTGTCTTTATTTTCTCTTTACAAATGCAATGAATATATTGGCCTGCATACATATTTATTTAACAAATAAAGTGGTTAATGCTGTTTATATGAGTGACGGTAAACTCTTCGAAATCGTCGATAACCATAATAACTACATTATTTTATGTATTCTCGTTCAAAGGTGTACCATTAATAGGTAATTACACTATGTCCCCACATTGCGGCACTTTGAACTTAAAGTACATTGCCATTTGGCGGAATGTGAATTCGTGTGTTGATGGGAGTTGTCTGACAAGTTTCCTGATATTTCTAAAGACCAAGTTACATGTTATTTCTCATGGATAACGAAATTAACTGTTATTTTTCGAATATTGAATTCATTTAGAGTTATCGTAGGTACTATTTTAAATTGAACAAGCGGTTAGTTTTACGTTTCGAATGGTTTCTCGGTTCATCGCTTCATTACAAAGCAAATACACTTCAGTGAAAAATGAATACAATAGAAAGAAATTTATAGAACTGAAAGAAAACTTGTAAAATGTGTTAGTTAAGAGATTATGGTAAAATTAAATTTGAAGCATGTTGTTTTAAAACATTACTCACAATTGAAAAGTGCGCACTCATGTATATATAGACCCTGGCAGACGAGCCAATCGCTTGAGTCGCTGTTCTCACGATGATAGTTTCATATGATCTCGTTTAAATGCCAAGCATCCTATTTAAATATGTGTAACTGTTTGAAACCAAAATTATAAAGATGTATTAAGGAACCCGTAGACTAACTGAATTTCAAGCGATGATAAGGAAACTACTATCAGAGAATAAGAAATAAATGAAAATATATCAACGATTGTCGTTGAACCCAATCTGTTAATATGTATTTGTTTTCAGGTATGGGTGGTGAGGCGTGCGCTTGCGAACCAGAACCCGCGAGACGTCTACCAGACCCGGAACCAGACCACCTTTACGATCACCACTCTTCGGAAGAAGAATTAGAGGTATCCTTGATAAACTGCAAACATATCGATATATGACACATACATATGACAGCGCACGGCGACGCAATGGCAAATGTAAGAATCGTGTATTTTATATAAGTCTTGAAAATACATTATACTAATTTAACTACATTCTCTAGGTACATAATTCTTCAATTAACGCAACTTGATCCTTGTGTATAATTATTAAACATATAAATTATTATTATGCAGAATTAGTTCTGATTTTATACATTTTGAACTCTCATTAAAATTATTTATTTATGTTTAAAATTAATTGATTACTTCCTGTTTTCCTATTATTTTAACAAAAATTATAATAAATAAATTGAATGCTATGCAATATTTATATCACAAAAGAATAAGTTAATGAAAGTCAAATATATGCAAGGGGACAGTGAAGTGAACGCAGCGTTCTCTGAACCGTGTATAAAGTGTTGCAGCCGTGCGCAGCCATGTGTTACCGGTCTTACAATGATTCCACAGTTTGCATGCTCTGTGTTCTGTGTGCGTCAGTCGGACATGCCGTGTGACACATTATCATGCATAATCGATACTTATTGTATGTTGGATGACAAGCAAACAATTTCACCTTATTATATTATATCTCCTTTCATTTAATTTAAACACTATAATATACAACAGATGCTATTTTCGCACTTTGACGTCTATGAGAAAAATACAGATATATGTGCATAAGAACTTGCATATGGTGTTTGTGTATCTGTGTTTTTGTTATAATTTATTTAGGACAACAAACAATTGTACTCAGATATACCTATAAGTAATATTACATAAAAATAAATAAAACATACATAGTTCTTAGAATACAATCACCTACTGGAGTTAGTATACAAATATTTTAGGGCAGTTATTACAATAAAATAGACAAATGGTAGTTAACTAGTTAGGTTAAATTAAAATACAGTATTAAACTAAAGAAATAAAGTAAAATAAAAAAGGAACATACAAACTAGGCCTTCTAAACATACAATAGTTGAAGATTTAATAACAAAATAAAATATAACTTTAGTTCAAGATACAATACTCTGTTTTATGCCATTTTTGAAGTTTTGTATTGGGCTCTACAAAACAAAAGTGTCTACGAAGTACTTACAACTTATTCGTTGTATGGTACAATCATGCCAAAGAAACATTAGGTCCGAGCTTGAGAATTACAGATAATTTTAATGTGGCTGTAGGCTTGCACCTGGATTCAGCTTTAAGCCCTTGTTAATTCCTTCTTGTTATGGATTCGTTAACATTCGATACACAGGAGGAGGCACCTTGGTGTATGCTGTCTGCTGATGATATTGATCTTGTCGTAAAAAATTGCTGCCGAGGTCTCGAGTAGGTTGGAGAAAAAAACTGGAGAATGTTGGTTTTTGAAGATTACGATAACGTTAATCCTTACCAGCCAGGTTTAATTTACAGTACCTCGGTTCATTGTTTCAAAACGACAATGGCATAGACAAGGACGTAAGGAATAGGATAAATGCAGAGTGGATGAAATGCTAAAAGATGTCTGCAGAAGCTTGTGATCTACGAATGCCCCTGAAACTTAAGGGGATGGTGTATAAAATTACTATAAGACTAATCATGTATGCATCTGAGTGCAAGGCTACGAAAGAGACGCTGATAAGGTAAGAAAGATTACATGTGGTTGAGATGCGAATGTTTAGATACATGTCTGCTGTAACTAGAATCGATAAGGCTATGTAGGTTATAAAGCCATGCTGTGCCCCTATGTGGGTCTCAGCATGAATGGGCCGGCTCATCCGGGGTAGTACCACTCTCTCACAGAAAATCGGTTTAAAGTAACAGTACTTGTACTGTTGTGTTTGGTTCGGTCAGTGAGAGCGCCGGAGACCCTCCCCCTCCCCTCCCAAAATATGATAGTAGTTTTAAAGAGAGATTTACCCCAGGGGGGTACCAACACTCACTGTGGAGGAGAATCCACCCCTGAGCGTAGCAGTTCAGGTTTCCCTTCGTATTCTGAAGTGGGAAAAAAATCCGCTTGTTATTTCAGCCAGAGGCAACGAAACGGAAATCCCGTCGACGCACCCTTCCACGCTGCGCGTGGATTTCTGCAACATAAGGGGAATCCACTCGAACCTTAACTCTGTCTACCACCACATTGAGACGGAGAAGCCGGCCTTGATGTTCCTAACTGAGACGCAGATATTTTCTCCCTCTGACATTGCATATTTGCGATATCCTGGCTATAACATTGAGCACTCCTTAGTGCCCGAGCCTCATCGCAGCGTGTCTCGGATTGGGGAAGACAATATAGTCGAATTTATGCTCCTTGTAGCTGAGCCTAATTTCAGTATCCTCGGTATCGACATATCTAGCGACGTTCAGTTTGGTGGTAATTTGGAAGGTAAAGCAAAACTGGCCTCAAAAAAGTTAGATGCCAGCAGGATGGAATTTCACATCGATTCACCGCCTTCAGCTGTATAAGATCCATCCACACATGGAATACTGTTCTCATCTCTGTTCCGGAGCGTCCCAATACTATCTACTTCCTTTTGACCGAATCCAACGGAGAACGGCTCGAATCGTCGCCGACCGGATGCTTTCCTTAGGGCTTGACGCCTTGGAGCATCGTAGGGACGTTGCGTCACATTACATCCTTTACAAGATCTACCACGGTGAGTGTTTTGAAAAGTTGTTCGGATTGATATCTGCTGCTGAGTTCCATTACCGAATGACTCGCCATAAAATTAAATTCTATCAATGTAATCTCGACTGTTGAAAGTCGTCTATTCTGCGGTTTTCGCGTGCGTTTTTCCCCACGTACGTCGGCCCTCTGGAATGAACTCTCAGCGGCAGTGTGTCCAGATCAATACAAGCCCATAGAACTTCAAGAAACGAGCTTACTCCTTCCTCAAAGGCCGCCAACGCATCTGTTATGCCCCTTGTGTCGCAGGTGTACATGGGGGGTGGTGAATACTTACCATGCGGTAATCTCTCTTTTCGTTTACCACCAATCACATAAAAAAAATTAAAAGGCTAAGAATGAGTATATCAGAGGAAATCAGAAATAGCATCAGTGACAGCGAAGCTGAAGAGTAATAGGTTAGCATGGTATGAGCTTGTCAGGAGGAGAGATGAAAGCCATGTAACTAGAAAGTTTTAAGTATGAAAGTAGTCGGATATATGAATAAGAAAGACCGAAAAAAGTATGGATAGATGCTGTGAAAAATAATATATGTGTATAAAAGGTGTGAATACCGAGACGACATCTGACAAGGGAGAATGGAAAAGGAAAACATGTTGTGCCGACCTTAATTAGGAGGGACAAGGGTAAGGAGATTATTAATTGAAAAAATAATGTGTGTATGTTTCCTAAATATACGCAGTCGTAGTTATGCGCCGTGTTACAGTAAATATAATACAGAATTCCAATATGTATTTGTATTGTATTAGGGCATACTATTCGAGCACTCGTCCTTATTTGTTATACGAACTCTACCGATCCAAGTATTCGAGCTTTCCGAGTTTTTCGAATAGTTGTCAATATAGCTGCAAAAGAAAAATACTGACATTTTGATATCTTCGAAACTTTTAACTTGTAACATAGAAAATCATGAAAAAATATGCAACATTCTGGTATCCGTTCGTCTTGATACCGAAGATGACTATATTGTAATAATTCCTCACTCCAAAATACAAAAACATCAATCAATATGTTTAAAAAAAATACCAAACATAATGAAGAAAGCAGTAACGGCAAACGGCGAGATCTTATATCATAAACCTACTTGAAATCCATAACGGGTGATTATTTAAGAAATCCGCTTAATGCCATTAACTTGGAACGTCAAGGCTTATGAGATTTTATTTTCTAAATTGAAGTAAATAATTATTGTATCTTTTACGATTTATTACTACCTATACTCACACATTATATTTTTAATTTACTAAGCATAATTAATATCAATAATTATATAGGTTTTATTGTGATATTCCGTTATCATAATTATTTCCTTCTAATTCGATTTATTTTTTAGTTTGTCACGCTAAATAAATAATATAGATTTGAAAATATGACTTCTGTGTTGTTCTTGCTGCAATACCTACTCATTAAATGATTTATATTTCAGCATAAATCACATGTTTCAGCCACAAATTGACAATGGAAATACTAGTTGACTAATAACGTGTATTTGACAATCTTTACGTATTCTTATTATATAATATTATATAATTATATATTCTTTGCGCGAACGATATGTATTTAACAAATTATGTTAAAGCAATTATAGGTATGGTTGTTGTTATTAAACAAGACATATTAATCGTTTTAAATATTCAATAGTAAAGAAGGTATTCGAAAGAACTCGTAAAATTCGAATAACTCGAATAGTACGGATAGTCGTATTCGTACAACTGGAATAGTAAAATCGGGCGAATATTGCATGCCCTCACTACGATAACGCAAAACTACTAATAAGAGGAGTGAAACATTTGAACAGTATGAAGTGCGCTCTCGAGTTGGTATAGGTCGCGGTAAATAAGTATACATTCTTATTATTATCTGTGGTAATTGCTTCATCGACCTTGAATTATAAAGATAAATTTATAACAACATAATATAAGTTATCAAATTCGTATATCAGTATATTATAGTTTTTATTGTTTAATATCAATTAATTATGTTAATGATTATATTTAATGTAGATAATGTTTTTTACACATAAAGATTTTCAGTGTTCGGATTTTTTTTTATTTATGACAAAAGAAAAAATATATAAATTTACATTGTAGGACTCTCCTCCCTATATATAGCGCTAAATAGTTTGAATTCGAACTTGGAAACGTAAAATGATGCAGTGATATCTGAGAGTTATAGGGTTTGGACCTCGCGTCTATCGACGAAGCTAGAATAGGTTTTTGGTGGAGGACTTTATCGTGATTACCATAGCTTGGTGATATGATATTATCTAATACCCACATGGTTAGCTACAACTCTCACAAAGGAGATCTGTGTATGAACCTTAGGTAGGCGTGTTCCGAAAACGGCACTCGAGAGTTAGCCTCTCTTTCGACTTAGCGTGTTACCATTTAAAGCCATATCGTCACTTAACATGTGATAAGCTGATACTAAATCTATGAACTATATATGTTATCAATAATAATACAGCACATAACTTAGTACAGAATTATTTAATGAAGTACATATTTTTTGTCAAGCACCATACGTATTTTTACCACAAAGCAGTAATCTTGGCGCTGGTGTGTTCTACGCTGAAGAGTGTGACCTATGTTCTCGATGATTGCAACCTATCATTCTCTGTGTTCATTACAGATAAAGAGGGATAAAACAGCCGTTTTCTTAACGTACAAAAAAAGTCTTTACAAGATATTAGATTATGGAGAAACCCATTACAGATATGATATAAAAAAACGACATAAACTCCGCAGTCGCCAAAGGCACGTGTCTTCATACTCGACTCGAGCTTCCTCACTCTGGTCTTATTTTTATATCAGCTAAATATTACGCCAGCGTTTAGTGTTGTAATTGCTCTTTGTTTTCGGCTTCAAACGTAATCAGCCGAAGGCATTTATATTGCTTCACGTTAATAATATGAAGTATGAAGTGCACACAAACACTTTTTGTTAATATTTTTTATATTTCCCGTTGTCAGATTTGGGCTAATAGGTGCCATAGTATGTTGTTGTTAAGGTTGTTATAATTGCTGTGATTGTTACATATCCGGTGTCTCGTATCGGAGCATCTATGATTAAGACAGAATTGCAAATTAACGACATTACATCTCTTATTCTGGATGAATGCTCCACTTTCGGTAACCACTGTTATTGTTGGCCGTGATTGGCGTCAGTGCTGAGCCTCTTTAAACCGTGTAGTAAACAAATTGGTAAACAAGTTTAAACTATATAATTAGATTTTAGATTATACTAGGAGAAATAATGAATGTCAAGTGAACCACGCATCTATTTTAGTACGCACATCTCGCCTACACTGTATCATGAATGCGAGTGGTGCTTGCTTATTTTGAATTCAATTTTTTAGACATTATTAAGTTTAGGTCGAAGCTAAAAAATAATCAAGTGCTAAAATCAACAGGACGGCTAACAGTCATGACGGCACCATAAACTTTTGAACAGTTTCCACAGTGGGCATTGAACTCCGGGTAAAGTATAGGTATAACGATTTTACCATATATATATAAACTCAGGCAGTAATCAGTAAATGTATAAAAGTCAATATAAGTTTATTTATATTTTCTTCACTCGCGTATTTCGTATTTTTTCTGTTTCTCTTCACTTATATTTTTATCAAACATAGATTTAACTATATCTATATAATTTTTATCAGAATATTAACTCATACCATCGATTAAGGTTGATCTTGTATAAACGTCATTATTCTTCACAAAAGAATCGGATAACGTTTTTGTCCTTGCATTAAGAATCTAACATTGATAGAATTATTTAAACTAGTTCTTGAAGGTATTATAATGTTTTAATACCCGCTCCTTCCTCATTGCAACTTTTTCTAATTCACTTTTTTACGAAACGCACCAGATAATTAATCGAAATGGTTGGAATATTTGTAATTCGGTTTCATTTCGCCTTCGGCTTTATAAAATTACGGCCGGATTTTCAACTCGAAAAGTGGAAAAAAGTAGCGCGTCCCCTATGACAGTGTTTCGTATATTTTTTTTTTACTGTCTACCGGCTGCATAAAAATTGTTTTCCTTACGCTCGACTTCAAATTAAAAATTCTTTTGTCTCTGGATTTTTTAATGAAACAAAGCTACTGGAAACATCCTTGTAAAATAGAATACATCCTAGGCATAAAATTGCAACGGAGAGTTAATAAAATATTAGGTATACAATTCAATTATATGACAGGATAGAATTTTTTTTACTATAAGAAAGGTGTTTCATACACAATATTCCTAAAGGACATGTAATTTTTCTTTCGGATATTTTTTCGATTTGTATGATAATTATAGGTAAATGTTTTTTTTTGTGTTACACGTTATGACATAACTCTCGATTAGAGCTAAATTCAATTTTAGGTTACATGATTTCTTTATGCTATACTAGATTTACTTGCGGCTTCGTTTGCATTACTTTTCTTCTGGTTGTGAGGTGCCCTATGTGCTTCATGATGAGCGATTTAGTAGTTTGACGGTAGAACGTAGCGAACAAACAAACATTCCTATTTATATTATTATTAACACAACATAGAATATGTATGTTCATACCGTAATAGTTAACCTTTTATTTTGCAAATGTTTTTATTATCGGCTACTTCAAATATCTTCCGATAGTACTTCATTTTGGCTTTGTTGCACCAAGAGACAATTTTTAATGATAGTTTAATTAAGTCTTGTTCTGCGCTTACATCTTACTAAAAGCTAGTATAAATCTAAGATAATGAATTTACGGTCTACGCAAGAACTAGCCCAATTTCATTAACGTTATACAATAGATTATCGTCTGTCTGAAGAAACATCACAATCGTTTGGGTTATATTCGATTCATTTATAACTCCTTAAAACTTTTAAGAAGTAATACGCCGCCTAAATATTTTAAGGATAAAACAAATGAATCTTCTTTTGATAGAACTATGCCGAGTGTGCAGGGAGTCGCGCATTTAACCACTATTGCGCACAGTTAATGGTCCATTGCAAAGAGAACGATCTCGGCTGCTGTAATATTTGACTATTTAATGACGGTTATATTTTTTCTCACATTGCTAGGCACCATGTCAATATCAGAATCATGATCTAGATATTCAAGATGACCAAAAAGGAAATTAAGAAAGTTCTAGGTCACGATCGTTAACATTATGTGTTTATACAGCTCTTCACAACGATATGGCACACTTCATACGTTAGACGCTCCCTATATGATAATTCAGATACATCTAAGTGTAAGCTGATGAGTTTATATAAATACTAGGTGATACCCGCCTCCGTTGTCCTACGCATGGTCACCACACCCCCCCACTTCTCCATGGCAAGAACATATAAATCGCTATTTCTCAATAAATCAATAATAAAAAAAGGTTTAATATTAAATAACAAATCTATTGTGAGGTACCTACTATAGAAAAATTCTTTAGTAGTTCACGATACAAAGAAGCTTGAACATTATAAATGTGATATTTGGGAACAAGTGGTATATTGTAACGCTCAATGCTGTATTAATTCATATGCAAGGATTTTTTTCATACTGTCATTGAATTCCATCTTTGAATATGTTATACATTAAACATACACTTGTGGAAGTCCGATTTACTGAGAATAAGACTGAATTTAAGTTGTACACATTTTTCTTTGTAGGAATGTAAACACATTCGCTTGGACAGTACAGTACACAGAACTTTTCAGAGCCCGGCTATCTAAGAGCCGCAAGGCGCAAGCTGCGCTTAAAGCACTCGGGTAATGGGAGGTCGCGATGTGGACTCGCCGAAAGTTACCGCTGACCTCTCTTATATCTATGCATAAGACCGCTTTCGGAAATCTCAGTGTCCGCGTTTCTGTTGAATCAAATGAAAATGATTTTACATTCTATGAAAAATAACTGTCTCTTTAGAATACGCAGTTATAAAAGGAAGAGCTTTAGACGGAAATTGATTGATGTTTAAACTTGTATTGTTTAACACTATGCTCTGTAAGTTTACCTGATATATAGGTTAATTTACTGTGCACAATGTAGTATTAAATTGTCTCAAAATATCCTATCTACTAACGAGATATGACAATGGAATACAATAACGTGTGACGGTTAACATAAAACCACTAACTTTGAAATTCCATATTTTAATATTGTATCACTAATTCGGGGAAGTATCGTTTTGGGGCATTTAAAGCAGTCATCATATTTGTTCAGATCCATAACAAAAAAAAATCATGAGATCTAGCTAAATATGAAGTGATGACAGAAAAAGAAAATTTGACACTAAAGGTTTTCAGATATTTTTTTGAGTGTAGGTGTTAAAAAATCATAGTTTATATACGAAAAAAAAACATATCACAAAATCTAGACGTAATAGCCAAAAAGCAGAAGACGGATAGGATTCACCGCATCAAAATCGATCATAACCAGGACAATATTTTTATGAAGAATTTCATAGTAGACTAGTATTATCAATTGAGACAATAACAAATAATAAGTTACATATATTAATATCTGAAACGTTCGTCTTTAATAATATTTGTCCGTGGTAACTAATGGAATACTGTAGCGTCTGCATGTCGTTGTTATTTAGGTATTACTATTATTTATAATGACCTTCTTTTATAATCTGTTAAAAACATAATTTTGCTTGTTATAATTTCAACATGTATGGTAGGTAGCGCTGGGATTGGCTTTCAAGTGTAGTTGCTAAAAAGAGATATAAAAGCTTAGTTATCTTTATCAAATTCAAAGTAAAGTTTAAACTATTAATGGCAGCATCCAGGCGACTATGAAAATATGACAAAATACAACGATATCATTATTTGCATCTTTTATAATACTGGATTAAAGACTAGCTTTTCGTCCCAGTTTCACGTAGATGTAAATGGGACCAAATCTTCTCTTTCGCCCATGTAAGGAAATAAAATGGGCAACTGAACATCAATCTGTCAATTGTGTCATGATTTTGAAGTGATCCTCACTGTCTTTTATTTACTTGTTCCCTTGTTGTTCTCACTTTTTGTGTGGAAATTATTTAATCTTAATTTACGACACCGTACGATTTTTTGAACATACATTTTATTTTGTACAAATCTTGTGCAACCTTTAAAAAAAAAACAAGAACAAAACAATTAGCCAAATAAGTGTAGCCGTTATAAAGTGACGTGTTTACATACATTCGCGAATCGATTTTCATTTTCATAAAGATTTAGTGTTTATGTATAAGATTAAAAATATATACAATTAAAAATACGACTAATAGAAAGCAACTTTACATATTTTAAGAAAAGTTTTCCTCGCATTATAAATGTTACTGCAATATTTTTAAAACTCTACGCTTGTGGTACTCAGTAATCTAAGCATCAGAAAGCAATCAAGTTAAATATCAAGAAGAACTGTCGCCGGGAACTGAACATCCAATCTAAATACGTGACCGCCTACGGCTTTCTGTCTACTTCGAAGGACATTCTTTTATTCAATTTTACAGAAATTCTCATTCATGTTCCTCAAGTCTCATGACATTAAAAATTGAGATTTAAGTAAAATGCCAGGCTTGTGTTTCTTTTGGTGTTATGAAATATTATGCTAATTATGTGGGAGTAACAATTTTGATGGTTTTTATCAGATACGAGTTTCGTTTTCTCTACTAGCATTTTTATTTTTCCGTATAATTGTTAGGGGTGCTTCCAATAAATTTATAAAACAAAAGCAAACATTTAAATTAAAATGTATCTAGACTCCCATCCGGAGGAGGAGGAAGAGGAGCGACGTGATAGTCACACGCATTATACCGAGCGTGACTTTCCTCTGGTAACTTTACTTGAAAGACCTTATAAACTTATATACAGGTCAATAAGTTAAAAGCAATCTATACATACTATAAAACCAAGTCGCTTTTCGTGTTTGTGTGTAGTGTATAATATATGTATTTTATATTTATTTAAAGCAAAGAAAAGTCGACGTACAACCATCAGGAGTTTTCGGGCGTTTACATTTAAAACGTTGGCTAAACTAAATATAATAAATACTAAACTACTATAGTACAGTATTGTACTTCATAAAAATGTCTATAGAAAAGTCTACGATGTCATAATCTAAGTCTGTCTATCTCGTAAGGATAACCCGCTGTAATATTTTTTTATTTTTTACATATGATTAAAAAATAATGGTTACTTACGACGTTATCATTTTTGTGGAAGGATTCTTACGCAGCTTCTATGATTTTGATGAGCTGTAATTAATATGAAGGCGCCAAATAATGGATTTATATTATCGAGACACTTATTAGGCTACATAAAGCATGTGAAGCCCGGGCAGGCCATTACTAAGCACAACCGCAAATTTTATTTATTTCGTATAAAATCAGGACTAAGTATGTCTACGTTACCAAACGGCTCCAAAGTAAATGTTAGGCGTATCCATGAGGCGCGGTATTATCCACGCACACGTGAAGTGCACATCGCGACAGCCCCAGAGGCTGACAGTGGTGCTGCCGGCAGGTGATCAATGGAGTGCCGAGCGGCGCGACGGGAGCGGGCTCCGTCACCGGTCCGCTCGGCGTCGTATGTGCGGGGGAGTCGCGCCGCCGGGGAGCATCCTCACCACCACCAGCAGCGCCGGAGAAACGCAAATGGGCGGCGGATCCCGACGAGCTGCCCACGAGGCCGCCCTCAGACGATGATGACGATACCAAGGTACCAGCTTCCACTCGCCTAACACGAGCATATCCATTTCACCACTAATAGCTGCGTGTTGCGTGTTCGACTACTCAATGCTAGACGCTCGAGTTGTCTCTTTATTTTCTGTTGGATAAAGGTAAACCTAAGCTAACTAAGTCAAGTATTAAAGCACGTTGAACATTTTTAGTAAAGTAACAAACGAACAGTTGAAGATATATGAAGAGCATTCCTGGTGGTGCATAAAATGTCTATATGTATATGAGTTTTCCTCGGGCTTAGAGGGACAGTTAGACTGAATACATAGAGGTGTATGTGCAATGATGTCCGCAGGTGGAGACGCCGGTGCGGTTCCGTACATCCCCGCCGCTGGAGGCGCTGAAGCCCCGACGGAGCGGCGCGTGCTCGTGCAGCAGGTCGCGGGGCGCGGAGGGGAGCGGTGGCGGCGCGGGGGGGACGGAGCGCGCGCCCCCCTCCCCGCGCCGCCGCCGGCTCGCGCTTCCCCCCCCGCGCCGCCACCGCCCGGCGCTCGACTTCGATAAGATGCAGCAGGTATATATATACAATACTATCTCCCTGTGTGCCTTACACGTCCTCTCAATTCTCACTATGCACTCAGAGTGCACAAATGACTTTGAAATAGTATAAGGGAATGTGAACGTCGGATAAAATTGTCTTAAAATCTTCTTAGAAAGCTTTACTAAACCAGCCACTACTTTGAAACGATCAAATTACGTAGAATTTATTGAGTTTTGTAAATTGTGTAAGATTAGATCGACATGGAATATAACTCGAATCATTCCTCGCATAAAAATAAAACATTTACTTCGCTTATATTGGATTGAAAAAATAAATGTTTTAGTATACAAAAACTACAAACTCAAGTATGTTTTGGTAGTGCTAACTTTTTCCACCTATTTAAACCTTAATATTCCGTGTTCTAGTGAAAGTGTAGTGGTGTTAGTAATTTTATCCTGAATTTGTTGTTTCCAAAATTCCAACCTCTAGCTTACTCCAAATTTATAGTGGAGTTTTCGTTTAGTTGAGCAATGATAATACTTGTAACATAACAAATATTTTATAATAAAGAATACTAGACATTTTCGCGGGGAAATGAAAATATCCGTACTTTGATAATGTGCCGTGCATGCACAGGCCAGTGAGAGTTATATTTTGTATCAAACATAAATAATGGCAGTTATCGTAATTTTAACGAAAAATCTGAATTCATGTGTTATTGCAGCAGAATATTTTATAGATTTTGAAGAAATTGTTAGTTTCATGCTTTTGTTGTAAAAGTGTAACCGGTGAGAACGAGCCGCGGCAGCACTAAAAGCAGCGCGACATCCCCAGAATGTTAACTAGCCTTGTAGGGCTGTCAGATCACACTTCTCGATTGCATTTTACTTTATTAATGAAAAGTCATATTTAAAGTAATGTTGATTATTTACACGTTAACGTATTATTAACTAAAATTACTATTACTCATTTGGGTATACGAAGTAGACGTACCAAATTATATTAAAGTCAAAGAACATACGTTTCAACATTACCTTAAGCCTTAGGTATCACTGGACTGAAATATAGTGAGTCTATAAACGTTGATAAAACATTACCGCTCGTCTGTTCAAATTTCCACTCTCTGGTAGGATATATTTTAACGTTTATTAGTTCTCCCAGGCTTAGCATAGGTCGTCTTCCAGCATTTGACGTTTGATGTGATTGTGTTCAGACATCACAATAGAATATAAACTGTAGATCAATCGTTATCAATCGCGGGCCACTGTCTAGGAGCCAGGGTCACACTCACAGAGTCGTTACGTCATTCACTACGGTGCGCGGAGTCGCGCAGTACCCTCCGTGTATGACGTCACAGGGCACCGCACCACCGCAACACCGCGACACCGCGCACCGCGTCGTTCGCTTCATTAGAGTTTAGCCGATTTAATGGCATGGTATAATTATTTAACCAAATTTACGATACATGAAAACTAATATATGATACTCAGTGACAGTTAAAATAAAACTATGCTCTTGATAAAAGTATGTAAGTATGTCGTTATGTACAGATAATGTTACGTGAAGAGAAATAGTGTTTGTTTTAATCGTTTTTAAAATATCCCCCCATGTTACTATTACCTTACATGAATTCATAACTAATCTTTCAATTACCAGTTAAATTGTGTTATGCAGTAGTTTCCATTAAAATGATTCTCGTCAGTTGAGTTCATGAGAACAACGCCTGAATAGTAGTAATACGATTATTCTTTGCGTTCAATTTAATAGTGTGCCTGAAACACACGGTTTGAAAAAGTGATAACTGTACCCATTACCTACAATAGAAGCCGTAAACTTTCACGGACAATTATATATTTCATATACAACTTTTTCGTAACGTCGTTAGTGTGTGAGCTCCGTAGTAATCATATCTCCATACCTAAATTTGATATAAAATTTATCGCATCTTAAAACAACATCGCGGCAAACAGACGAAATGCGACGCTTTGAAGCGAGTCATAGAACATCCACATATCGTTCCTAACACATTATCCTTCATTACTGTTCAATTGGGTGTATCACAATATAATGCCTAACCTAATTACACATATGAACGAGGAAGAGATAAGAAATGTACTTATTTTTTTCATATCTCATAAAACTTTACAGTCTTTTTTCTGCTTGTCTGTTGAGAGGGGTAAATGCGTGAAGGTTAAAAAAAATAAAGAAGTTATGTAACATCAATATGTCAGCCAACACATGTGTTCGAAACGAGACGTTCCCACGGTTGTGTCGAAGCGCATTGACCACAGTGTAATTGTGTAATTAGTGGATATGAATTATGCATTAATTTTTTCATACTGATTTCGCAAATCATAACAATTCACATCACGGATTGTTAGTCCATAAATATTTTTACGTACAGTACGTACTTTTCGCATTTGTCTATATGTTCCCTTAGTTCTTCTAAACTGCGTAACGGATTTTGATACGGCTGTCACTATTATTTGAAGATATACGCCTTTCGTTATGACAATATCTTGTTTATTACTACTTCTTAGTAATATTTCTGTTCAGATATATACTTGTTTATTTATATTGTATTTATCTTAATAATGTCTACCCTAAATTATTTTTTAGACCGCAAATACGCTTAACCAGAGTGATACATGTTAATATGTAGCCTTTTAATACAATAACTGGCAACTCAACCGACTTGGCAAACGCCAGATGTCAACACAGTGTGTTATATATACATTATATAAACTATTTCCTTAATCACACCCCGTTTTAGAAGTTAGTGTATTATATGTTTACTTTAAGCTATATTTTGATATAAAAGAATATTAAAAATGATCGTCTAAATTACTGACATTTTGATTTGAAATGTTTACTTCCGATTTTGTCCATTAAAAGATAAATTTCATTTTATTCTTAAAGAGAGTAATTAATTTTTGATATAAATCATTACGTTTGATGTTTTATTGTAAATTTGTTCAATAAGAAAAACTACTTCCGAAAAATACGAATTTAGAATATAGCTGTTTTTATAAGCGCATAACTTGACAAATAAACATCATAGAAAAAATATGTATTCACATTTATACCTTTTAAAAGTCCAATTAGGCTGAATATGAACGAATTCCAAGACCTGCTTCACGTGAAATGTCCCATAAATCATTTGATCAGCATTTAATTACCAACTTTTTCCATATTATTAAAATATTATTGTTTATATGCGGCGCTATTTGTCCAAGTAGTAATCGTTATCTAATTAAATACTTTGATTACGTGTCATTTAATGTAGATCAAAATTACGCTTTTTCAGCATAAGATTTCAATAAATATCTTAGGAAGACATCACAGATTTAAAATCACGGGTAAGAAATAAAAGGTTTTTTCTGTGACGGTTACGGTAGCTTTTATGATAAAAAACTGATGATAAAGAGGTGAACTGTAAATATCAAAACGTTTAAAATGGGTATAAAGCGTTTAGACAGTTAGGCCACCACATATTGCAGGCATGCAAAGCCGAGATTGGTCGCAAGTGCCTTAAAAATCAATAATTAATTTATATCTCACTAAACATTTCTTTCTTTATTTTTTAAGTGAAACTTCTTATGGGAGGGCTTTGAAATTCTGATCCGCAACGATAAAACCATTATATTCTTTTATTCAAATTATTTATGTTAACTCCCACTAATCAGATTAGCCTACTGCATGGTTATTAGACTATGGCATGGCAACGTACGTGTCGGAGTACAGCGCTGCAATGAAACAATGGGTCCGAATAACGCCCTCCACAATTTTAATAATCCCCCAAACACGTGGCGAACGTGTTTTCAATAATAATTGTTTTTTTTTAAGCATTTACTTTAAACATTTAAACGGTATTTACCACCGAAGTACTACACGATAAATATTATTGGGGTTTGTTATTGCTTTGCTTTGGGGGTGGAGGTTGAGTTGAGCATGTAGACTTGTTTGGAAGAGTTTTGTTTTTTATTAGCACACTTTACGTTTACTTATTTTAAAGAACTTTTGATCAGAGCGCGAGGCGCCATCCGCCGCTCGCGGTTTGTCAATATATTTTTTTTACATTATTATTTTTAATTCATGAATAAATTCAAATCAAATGTAAAGTAGGTGTAAGTCGTAATGCATTAACGTGCTTATCCTTAACCGCGCACGTGCATCGGTTGAATAATAATATCTCTACGCAATTAAAGTGTTTCCACGTATATTACAATACTACAATTATTTGGGAGTTGGGTTGCATTTATTTGCTTGTAATGTATATATTGTTATGTATTAAAGCCAAATCATTATAGCCATTCAATTAAAAAAATCCGAAGTTATTTTATAATAAAATTCGTTAATTCTGGTTCTTAGATACCGTGTAGCTAGTTATAGTATGTTAATGATAATCGTGCTCGTTTCCCATCGATATATGTATTTTACTTTTATCGCGTTGCGTAGGGTTAACGTTTAATAATAGCCTCATCAATTGTCGATGTGTTCGAATAAGGAACATACGAATAACATTTAAACAAACATACTTTTGCATTTATAACACATTAGATATCTATATTTCTTTACTTTGTCTACTTTAGTTACAATCGATGCTTCAAATAAAATCATGTTCTTTGGATATCAAAATATACACCAAATATTGATTGAATAAGACTTGATTCTACAAATTGTTTTTAACGACAATCTATGAATAGATGCATGACATAACTTGTTATTGTGAAATAAAATCTTTCACTGATATCATTTTTATCATTCTGTTAATCTTAAGTATACCTACATGGAAAATAAAAAGAAAACAGTAATGTACATTCACAGACGGACATAAGAGTGACGAAACCGTAACCCTTACCTAGTTGTCAAACTATTAGCTTGCGACAAAGTGATCTTAAATATTTTACAAACCGATGTTATAAATTAGTGTTTGTTTTCAGAACTATGGTTATTGTAATACGAATTCGCTATTGATTCTATAGTTTATATATTTATAGTATAACACGCAGTTATCAACGCAAAATAAACTTGGAGAATACATGTTTGCGATATCAATCAATAACTATCTATTACTTTCTTTAAAAATCTAAAATAAATATTAATTCAATGTCACCTGTTATCATGAAAATAAAACACTTGAGCGTGCTACGTATTTGATCATTTGGAAAAAACCTTGGATAAGGATACAATTTCGCCTGTTATCTACAGATGTGCTCAAACGAAACAACAGATTATTGTTTGAAATTGTTTATTTTGCAACACTCTTTATGTTGACATTCATATTTATAAAGGTGTATATATATATAGTGTAGCACGTCGTTACACACCGTACAATGAATATACGAAATACAGTAAATAATAGAAAATTGGAAACTTCGACTGATACACACTTTTGTACAAAAAAGCAGCCACAAGCTAAAGTGTATGCTTAGCAACTTGCTATATATATCTTGCTTCATATAGGATTTCAACTATTAGTCGGAAACGCTATATTTCGTAAACGAATGTGACAAAACGCTTAAAGTTAAGAATAATTTGATAATCCGTATGCGCCGTTGTAATTACCGGCTTCGCGTTCACAATAGGGCGTAGTTATCAGTAGGCAAGCACACCATTCCTTATCGGGTATCGGGGAGGCCGATGAACCCGCGGCCGTGTGGGTGAGCTGCCTCGCCTCTGTAAAAGTATTCGCACTCTTTTATATACTTTGAATCTGATGTGACATGGTATATATCCACCATAAACAAACTTTCTTCATGTCCCTTTAAAAACATTTATCCATAAATTTGCATTGTAAGTGGTTCGGAACATGTTAGTAAAATTATGATCTTAAGTCTTTAGTGATTCCAATAAACTCGTCGGCCATGTTTGATTAATACTTTTTTTTCGAATTGGTCAACTTTTGAAATTAATATTATTTTGTAATGGATCAACATGCATTAAAAATAAGGAACATACTGCTTAAACAATTGTCCAAGTTCCAACTTCTAACAGCTAAAGACGTACATTTTATAAACAATGCAGAAATTAAAACCTGTTGTAATCAATTGACAGAAACTAATAAATATCGAATTACTTTGCTAAAAATAAAGGGCGTTTTAGTGGCAGAAGAAGGTTAACAAAGCCAAGCATTTGTGTGATAAGTGCCGCGTTGCGAATTCACGTTGAATGGCGCGACAGTATTCCATTGAGGATTCCTCGGTCATGTCCCGTCCCGCGTCGGCGGCGGACGTCAATGGGCGAGGAGTGCGCGCGCACCCGCGTACCGCTGCCCCGCCGCCTGTGGCCGTCGCGTCGGGGAACATGACGCCATTACATCGTACACGTTTGGCGGGAATCATAAATGGGCATACAATAATAATTGCAAGCAATTCTAAATGCCTCGCTTTTATATAATTCATTTTTATAAATAAGATACTTCGTGATATACTCGTAGAATAATACACGAAATTTTCTTCTATACGAATGATACATGCGGAAACTTTAAATGGCCTTAATTTATGTCTATATACTTATTTTAATTTTTTTTGTTTGGCTCTAAGTTTTCCTAAGAGTTTAAAATAAAATAATAATGTATATCGCACCCTTTCTCACGGTCAAATTGGTGGATGATAACTGAATTTTGAAGTGTAGAAAATTTGAATCATTTTTTGCATAGTACTTTTCTAATGTTTTAATACAACGAAAAAGAAATGACCTTTGGTCTAGAATAACACCAATAACAATAACCAAAAAAAGCCATCCAAGTGAGTTCAGATACGTATTTATTCCCGCAACCTTTCATATAACACTATAAGTATATACTATATACACTTAAAGTGTAAGTGTTATTACAAACAATAGTATTCATATTAGAATGATGTAATCATTGCCTACAACTGTGGACTTGTTACTGTTATTTACATCAATACGCATAAGTAAAATCAATACATGTGTCATTGTTACTTTATTCAGAAATAAGGATATGACGTCTTTTTTCTAAATATTGTACAAGTAAATTAAATAGAAAATCTAGTTTGCGATTTCTTTTTATGCAAGTGTTTATTGTCTACAAGTTATTCCTACTACAGTATTTTGATGCTTCTGTACATTCTACATACAGCTTTATGCAAGGAAAATGGCGATATGAGATTTGATAGAATATCAATATCAAATACAATAAATTGCTTTTTAATGGGCATCATAAAAAACTAATGTAACACTTACAAAGACTTCTCTTGGTTACTAAAAGAAAGCGCAAAGTTCATTTAAAAAAAATGTTACACCAGACAGAACTATCAGAAACGATAAATATGTATCTAAATGTGAAACTTATGGTGGTTTAGTAATTTAGTCTCGTGGAATGTAAACCAGATAACAGTTTTTATTCTATAGATTTAAGCGTTTAACTATAATCTCAATCTGATGTTAATGCGATAATGTGGCTTAAGTGTCAGGCTAAATTTAGAGAAAAGTGCCTTGCAAGTGCAGCTGGCGGAAAACACCTACAGGGGCTTTGCAAGAGATTTTCAACCTGAGGGAGTCAGCTACCCAGGTGAACACTGCCACTGCACTATGGTTTAATCACGATGTTATTATCCCTCGGAAGCTTAGGCTTATTGTATGGATTTAAAGCCTACGTCAGTTCGACATGGTGTCCGAATACGATACCTATTATCCATTATTGCTTGAAAACATACTAGTTTAATATTGAATACTAGCCGTCGCTCGCAGCTCCGCATGCGTTTTTTTTTATAATTGTGAATTACTTCTTATAAGATCAGCTATCTGGAAGTGAAAGTTCCGTGAAAATAGGTCCAATCGTTTTGGAGATAGTACTACAGACGAAGACATGGATGACAGCTAGTCTAAAATTAAGTAGCCTATGTCACCCGCTGTAATTTTAACTATCCGTCAGTGAAATTTCTATCAAAATCGGTCTAGTCGTTTCGGAGATTACCCGGAACATACAGACAGACAGACAAAACTTAAAAAAAATGTATTTTTGTTATCAGTATCGTGTATACGTTCTTATCCAATCAGTAAAAACTCGTTATTTTGATATTACAAACAGACACTCCAATTTAATTTATATGTATAGATTAATTAGGGTAACTAATACATAAGTTCCTTGTAATATTTAGTGAAATAATAAATGTTTGTAGATATTCAGACGTTTAAACTCGAATACGTTGTTAGTGATGAAGCTCCACGCCTTTTCTTCGAGAAGTAGTCTTTTATCCTATTTACCGACCGATATGATTAAACAAATTTTCAACTCGTTTATTGCATTAACATGAACTACTGTTAATAAATAAATCGATTGAACGAGGACGAATGAATTCTAAAAGCTTGAAGTTGGTTAAAGAAACCTCATTACAACATTTCAAATTAACAAGAAAAGAAATTACATTCGAATTATCTTTTAATGGGAGAGTAGCAAAAATCTTGCGAACCGGATGTCGCGTCATCAGCGGACAAACAAAAAGCAGATTGAAACACGACTCGAACAAAAACACTGGACTTTCAAGTCGAGTTCCGGTTGGAGCCCGGCCGAGGTGTTCGCTCGGCGACGACCGGCTTCATGTGACACGTGGTTATGCTGTGAATCGTATCGTTTCCAAATACAATTAAATATTTCGTTTTAATAACAATTCTAGGTTTTCTTAAGTCCACTGGTGTCGTTAGACTGGTTCTAAACATACTGTGATGTACATTTTAGTTGTATGAAAAATGTGACTTAATCGTATTTGAAAAGTATCAGAATGGATTCTAGTAGATCTCCTGACCTCCACTGGCTTGTTTATAACCGCGTTTATTAATATTGTAACAATATTTCCATTTAACTATCTGACGTCCTCCCAACGGGAGACGTGTAATCTTTAATGTCGCTTAATTTAAATTAATGTACCATGTACAAACCCATACAAATTGTTATTGTACAAATTCTAAGGACCCAACTAGAAAAGCACGTATATCCGGAACCTGATTTCATGCAGCAAGAAATCTATATTTCTCTATTACCCGTAACCCATTGCCACGATATTTCCACATAAAATGATAGAAGAAAATTTCTGAAGTGTCTCCTCTCTCTATTCGCTATACTGTTATCCGAGAATCTTGGTGTAATGTAGTTAAAGCTTGGTAAAATTCTTGTGAAGAACGACATGTAAATAATAAAAAATGTTATTGCAAATTCCAGCTGAAAGTGGGGGGCGGGGGGGTGCGGTCGTGGCGCGCGGTGGGGGGCGCGCACGGCGGCGAGCTCTCCGTCTTCTGCTGGTGATGGCGAACGCCGTGACGCGCGCGCTCTCGCTCGCACCGCTACCTCGCAGGTGCACACACAAACACACGCACAGCGCGAGCACGCGCCCTCAGAGCGCTCAGAGCCCTACTATATTATGGATTTTTACATAAACCGAAATGAATTTCTACCACGTTATTTCTGAAATTTTACATCTCTTAGAAACTCTAAAATCGATTATGGTATTATCAATTGTAGACTTAAATAATGTATAGTTTAAATCTAGAATAAAACGAGGTATTAATCATAGTGAAGTTCTGCCACTAATTTGGTAGAGCACGGCAGAAGTAGAGGTAATAGACGCAGTAGCGGATTTGCCCTAAGGCCCAGGAGGCGCGGGCCTAGGACGGCCAATCGTGATAAAAAACTCACTGATGATAACAAGATACGGAAAAAAAATGAAAAGGGGTAACTGGTACTTATTACATGGCCTGGAGCCTAGGGCGGCCGAAACTGCAAATCCGCCACTGAATAGACGAGTAGATTTCGAAACAAATATAGAAGACTGAGGTTTGGATTTTCATGGTAAAATTAAACCATTTGCGCGTAGTTAGTTCCTACATATTTATAGAACTATCTAGTGGATACACTGAACTAATATAGGTTTTGTAATGTTTCCAGATTTCCAGTCTCGGCAGAGCGTTGGCGGGTGCCGAGTGAGACACCGCGAGTGTCTGAGTGTCTCGCGCTGTGCGACTGACTGCGGCTGCGTCTGAACGCTAATCGTGCCCTAACCTCGTAGGATTTTCTCGATTTTTAACCATCGATTTGTAAATAAATATGTCGTACGATGTATTTCGATGGCGTATGACTCCATCATAACACAAATACGATATCAGTGACGATGACGGACAGACGTTTTACCGAAAAATTGTAATATACATTAATTTTTTAATAGTAACAATTTTATTATACAACAAATAATTTTAAAGAAGAATATCTAAAGAGCTTCGATAACCAATAAAAAGTATATATTTGCGAACTAATCAATTATGAGAAAAGAGAAACGTATTAATACAGATACCGACATCTTAAACGTTTTAACTAATAATGAGACACCACTATGGTGGATTGCTTTTAATCGGATAACAATATTTGTATGGATTTTGCTTACACCCCTATGTTTCTTTTCTGTATTTATAAACAATAAGAAAATCAGTGTTTATATGAGTTTAAACAGAGGACTTTATGTAGCCATGTATATCTATCTGATCGTGAATTTTTAACTCGGGTGTAGGTATCGGGTTGTAGATTTGTATATTTACGTGAGACGTTACCTGGGCGTTCCCCGGGCGTTACCCGAGCGTTCCCGGACATTACCCGAGCGTTCCCGGGTGTTACTCGAGCGTTCCCGAGTGTTACTCGAGCATACCCGGGTGTTACCTGGGCGTCCCCGGGCGTTACCCGAGCGTTCCCGGGCATTACCCGAGCGTTCCCGGGCGTTACTCGCGCGTTCCCGGGCATTACCCGAGCGTTCCCGGGCGTTACCCGAGCGTTCCGTAGTGGTACGGCGGCGTAGCGGGCTGTGGCCTGCGTGTATTCGATTCTCGTGTGCCTGAGAGTTTCCTGAGCGTGTGATAATGAAATCAATTCTGAACGGATGTTTGGAAATGTTTTATAACTTTGTGGTTCTTGGACGCTTTACTATACTGACTATTTACATACATACATGTTTTTCGATGGCTTACTTGTAGACAAATGTAACGAAGGTCACCGTTAACCTAGTAATAAGTGGCGTGTATCGTCACCAAGAATGTGCCCATTCTTCTCAACTGTAATAAGAATACTAGGCTAGTCGTGTAGATTATATATTATAATTCTATCAATTAAATCTATTTTACGTATATACTTTTAGCGATTTCTTTCTGTCGACTTGTGTGAACTTTAAAGTAGTTTTCCGATGTTATGTTTATGTTTTTTTTTTAATATGTTCATTAGTATTGAAAATAACTCTATTTAAAAATCTAATAATTTCTTATAATGAAATATAAACATCCGAGTTCTTTTACGGTGCCTAAAAACGATTTTAATCGATGACTTACGTACAATTGAGTAATGTCGTGATTTCCCTCTGAAAACGGGTTCAACAAGTAAACTAAACTAAGTATTAAATCTTACAAGATTTTAAGATAAGATAATCATCGGTATATTAAAAGAATTTGTTTCTATGGTTTCAACTTTATCTCAGGTTATTATGTGACCAATTATAGTTCAATACTTTATTATTTACTTAATTATTTTTCCAAATTTAAGATACAATCATAACTTAAGTTACTGTATGCAACGAAGCGGACAGAACTTAAACATTTGCTGCACTCTTGGAAATTTCGATAAGTGAAATAAAACAGCGACTTGAGAGAATGCTTAGTAAAAATATCGTTGATTTTCAACAATTCCCTCATCGCTAATAATGCGCGGTTCAAGTACCTGTAGTTGTACACTACATATATTATATCGGTGTTAGCTGTTCCCATTTAGGCGTAATCGATAGGGCCGATTAAACATCTATATGTCGATTTAAAAAAAAAAAGACCCTTTTTTAAATAGAATATGTTGTAGGGCGTAAGTAGAGGACGTGTGTGTGTGTGTGTGTACACGCGATGCCGGCCTTGCTTATATATATATATATAGCACATAGTAATTGCGTTAAGATTGTTGCAACGGCGAAGATAATGTCGAATTGGGTTCTTATAATATATATAATAGATCACTTGCTGGATACATTTTCATAATGTAGTTTTAAATTCAAATATTGTTAATTCCAATGGCAATTGAATTCATTATCACACATTTTAAAACTGGAAACTATTTTATTTTAACGATATACAAGCGTTTTATAATGTTACGTCATTTTAGATCGGTCTGTATCTGAAAAATCTTGACCATTTTTCTCGAGGATGTGGTTTCTCATGATTCTTTTTTATTTTAACAACGACTGAAAAATATATATTAGTGCTGTTAGGAGTACCTGAATTTTATAATTAAAATCCCACAATTCATTTATCATAAATCCTTTGTCGTCGTTCCTTCATATTGCACTCAATTAATGATAAAAGTACAAAATTACGATTACTGTTTCATTAGAGGAGCGAAAGAGAGAGAGAGAGAGAGAGATGATTCCTGTGTGATTCCCGCGATCAGACTACCTATCGAGTTATTAAGGCATAGAAATAATACTGGGGGTAAGTGCGAGCGGAGCTGAGGAAGGTTGAGGAAAAAGGACTGTTCATGTAGGGAGAACCTTTTCTGATAGATAGGTCCAACCAACGATTAGTGTCGTCGACTAGGAGCTTAGAACACCTTCGCTGTAGGAAGCGAACAGACCGGGTCTAGTTAGATACGGACGTATGATAATTCTATCGCATAGTTTCCGTGTAAATTTCATGGTTTTATAAATGAAATAGAACTTTTTGAAATGTTTACTCGTTTTGAATAGATACGGTTCAATTGAATTTTTGTATAAACACAAAACAATAACAAAAAAAAAGGTATTAGTGATACGATATTGTTTTGTACATAAACGGAAGGGACACGTAGCCGATTAGGTTTTCGTCTACGAGACTAGGGACACATATAATAAATGTCGATACTTCACTCATGTTTACTATCGAAAAAAAAAAGTATCGAGTCCATAAAAAAATCGATACACAAAAGTGTCGATAGAATTAAAAAATAATTAACATACATCTTAAATTAATTAAAATCTAAAATTAATTTCCTTTATCTATAAATCTTGCAAAAGAAATTATAAAAAGTATATTTTATGTGGCACATGAAAAAAATTATTAATTTCACTAATGTATAAAAAATAACTATTAGCAGTTGACAGTTGGGCAAACTGTCCGTTATAGGTATGCCTGATGTTATCTGTCTTTTGTATGTCTTTAATCAGTATTTTGCATGATGATAGGTAGGGCTTTGCTAAGTCCGTCTGGCTAGCTACCACCCTCATGTTGAATATCTGTCGCTAAGCACCTGTCGGTGTGTTCCGGCAGCTGCACTTGAGAGCCAGTCTCCGTCTAGATTTAGCGTGACTACCATCTTAGACCACATCATCATGAAACATCAGATGAGATTGTGGTCAAACGCTAACCTATAAAGTATCGATGATCGATACAACAGATACAAGTTACACGAAAGCGTTTATTTTTTAACAAAAATTAAGAAATACAAATTTAATACCATTTTATCAACAATTGGTTATAAGTTTGTACTAAAAAAACCAAACACACAGTGTTATGATGTTTATATTGAATTTGAATAGTACTCATATGAGTAGAAGTATCGGTATTGAGAGAAATTACACGATATTACAAATATCGATAGATTTTCCGTGTCCCTACGCGAGACCACGAGAGAGTGTTCGGCGCGCGGCGTCACCCAGTTTTACTTTATAGTTATCTATTGTGATAAAAGTGGTATTGTAATGATATTTGGAAAGGGGGAATGATGAGCGAACGCGACTCCTCGGACACTGATATAGTTTTAACCTGCAATCGATAATTCTATACGATATTAGATGTCGCGCGCGAATAGAGATGCACGACGGGTATATACCTAAAGGAAAAACACGGAATATTTCCAAAGAGCTAGATTTAATAAAATAAAATGGTCATAATTATTTGTTTTAATAATAAAAAAGTAAAAACATTCATTTATATATTCAAAAATATTCAAGCACATAGTACAAGCGTTATTTAATTATAATCGGATCCGTTCTTACCAAAACTATCTTTACATAAAAAATTGATGTTCTGTAGAGTAGTTTATATTGAAGCCTCAATTATATTGAAACTACATACTAGATTTTGTGCTGATAGGACTCGAAGTTAGATATAGTCATGTTTTATTAATAGGTTTTCTGTTTTTTTTAATAGTCCCACTTGTAAGATATATATGAGAAGTTTGGTTTCCTTTTTGGAACACTAAAATAACGTTTTGTATCTATCAAAGTACACAGAGCGGTTAATATAAGTACAACAACTTCGCAGAGATGGGTTGTTCCATAAATTCCTTTTCACCAATCTATGGGATGTATATCTTTCAAATTTTTCAATACATACTATTTTTCCTGGAAAATTGCTTAGGCTCTATAATTGGCTAATTCAGCACATTACATCATATTTATGTTATATCATTTGCTAACTTGTTTGATACTATACAAAATGTAAGTAATAGGTAACTTTTTTTGATCGGTTTTTTCTAGATATCTCTGCTGCAATCACATGTTTTTAATGTTAAATAATTAAAAACATTGTTTTTACTGGATTTGGGAATATTCCGGGAATTTACCGAGGAGAATGTGATCTCTTGGCGCGAGAACAGCGCATTGTCAAAACAACGATTGTTAAATGGCGTTATGAAGTCGCGTTCGCTTCGGCGTTTGAGGTGATAAGATATTGTAACATCGCCTTGAGTTTTTGATCTCGAATTGCGACTGAGCCCGGTGAGTGTTTGTGCTGCCCACACAGACATACAGACACACACAGAGTAAGTCATCAGCACAAGCAATCACGACTAAACACGTGATTCCTTCATAGATTAACGTTTTTATGTATTTTACCAATTTTTTGAATGTCAATTGATATGAGAACGAGTTCGCGCGGACCGTCTGTTGTTGTGCAATATCACGGGAAAGCTGAATAAAAGGACTTTTCTGAACGCCTACCTTCGAAAATTATTGTGAAAATTTCGGTAGCCATCATGTAATGTTACATTGAGTAATGGTTGCGGAAATAAATGTTGAGACTGGAGTGTAAGACTGTAGCGCATTCTCGTTTTTCGTACAAATTACATCGGTTGTACTCTAGTTATATATTTATGTTTGTAGTTTTTAGCGGGGCTAAAACATTCTGTTATTTGTGTTGTGTTTTAAACGATATAAAAATATATATATATAAACTATAAAAAATGTGGTGCGAGTGGATTCAGTGAATTTAACGGATAAAGACATTTAACAAATTTTCAAATTAATAATAATATAAAAAGTACTAAAAAAAAAAACTTTTTTAAAAATCGCTTGGATAAAGATATTGTATGTACATAGAGTTAAGTTACGTAAAGTGCGAACTTAGATGTAGTAGTATAACAAATTGCTGGCGGACGAGTGCCGAGCCTGATCGGTCTATTGTTAAAGAAATCTTTTCTTTTTATTTTTGTGTTATTTCTTTTTATATATTACGATGAACATTTCGTTAGTGGACTTGTTGTGGTTGGAGCGGAGCCGCGTGCGACTCGCTGCGAGTTGGCCGCCAGCGCACGTGCGCACGTACAGACATGTACACGTACAGCCGTGCACACGTACAGCCGTGCACACGTACAGCCGTGCACACGTACAGCCGTGCACACGTACAGCCGTGCACACATCCTGACGTGCACACGTACAGCCGTGCACACGTACAGCCGTGCACACGTCCTGACGTGCACACGTACAGCCGTGCACACGCGAAACCGTTACTTTATATTTCTACTCTTTTATATTTTAAACGAGTGATCTCTAAAATGATTCTATATGTTTTTGGGATAATATTATTGGTTTGCATTGGTGTAGGGTATCGAGAGTCGAACTATAAAGTAATGCTTTTGACAATCAACAATATAATTTAGATATTTTTACATAAACACGACGCATATTTTTAATAAAAACAATATACATACTGCCAATTGTTGCTCGGTATTTGATTTATTTCATTATTTGTGTGTTAGCTATTTTTAATCTATATTTTATTTCACCTATCAATAACATTTTATATTTTGCTTACGGCTATTATCGCGTAAGTCAGAATTCGTTCTAATTTATACTCTAATGTTTCTAAAATGAGGAAATATCATCTCAACTTGGACTAAACATATTTTTAGGAATATACATGTCGTGTATCTTATAATTATATTATTTTCAAAATCAGGTACCGAGGAATCGGCATTTTGGTTTAGGGTTAACTTCGCTGGCGGTTGTCGAGCTCGCAGTGATTTAGCAGAATACGGTGGTGATATTTTTACAAAATAATTTATGTTTTTTTTATATATATTGATTAACAATCGTAATAAAGAGTGAGCAATGGCACATCTTAATTCGTGTTTTATTATTCCCATATGTTTGTGATGTCATTTGTTTATATATTATTACTTCGGAATTGAGCTTATACACGATGCGAACTTATCATATCAATCTGTAAGTACTCTATATATAACTAAGAGAAAATCTATGGTCGGAAGAATATCTGTTTGCAGAACATGGGTGCATTGCAGATTCTAATCTCATTTCCGACCGTTTCGTCATTTGACGTCTATAACACATTACTTATTAATTTTACACTTGATGCAAAATTACAATATCACATTAAGGCTTTGGCCGAAGAGAATATGGTCAATATCTATGTCATTCGATATTGTTATCTTGGTTTCCAGGTGTTGAATTATCAACGATAAAAATTTCGAAGTATGAAGATTCGATGTTTAAAAAAAAACGCATTTACACAGATGCTACGAGCGTATATCAGAAACGATAAATATATTTTTTATTTGATGGCTCTTACTTTGGAAATGTAGTGTATGTTTGAGAAAAAAACCTAAAATACTAAAAGAAACTACATGGTCATCCTATCTTATAGACTACAATGATTTTGCAAGGACATGGTCGATTTGCTGGATAAATTCAAAACATGTTGGTGAGAGGTTATACTTGCATCATTATTTGAAGTATAGTGTCTGGAAGTGATTCCCTGTGCTGCAGTAAAATATGGCGCAAGATGCTTCACACTGCTTTCAACTTTTGAAATTATCATATTTATATAATATTTTGTGAGCGTGTTGAAAGTAATAAATAAATAATGCTGACGTCATTATTTATGTTAATATTCTATTAAAAAATTTCTTGCTTGTGACAGACTACCGAAACTATGAAGAATTCAATAGGTAACAATTTTTTTACACCACAATTCTATATGAAACAATTCCATATCGCTATACTTTGCCAAATTCAGGATGATAATTTTGACATCTCACAATAGGGACAGGTAGTGTGTAGTCGAAAACGAATCTATTCAATTCGAAAACTTTAAATCATTAGTTGCATTACATTGTTTTTTCTTGAAGTAAACCAGTTCTTTCTTACGCGAATTTGGCCAAAAGGGGGAGGGATAGAATTGTTTATTTTTCAGTTACGATTAGCTCTTCGAGATATTTACACTTTTCGCATAAGACCTCTATCTGGTTAGTAGTTCATGTCGATGACAAGAACCCCAAACAAGACAAGAAGTAATGGTTTTTTTTGAACAATAACTTTAATATTAACAAATAATATAAATATAGTTTGTAGTTGTTTGATATGCGTGGCGCTACACTACATCAGCGGACGGTACCAAGCGATTAAGTTTATAACATTATTTCTAATATATCTTATTGCAAAAAATACAACACTTGATAGGCGTGACCTGTCAAAAGTGTCATTCTAAATTTGACAAGGTATAATAGAATTTGAATATGAAAGAAACAGGTTGTTGGGGGCACTGTAATCATCAAAACTTTGATATCAGATTTTTATTAAAAGTTTTGTATATCACTAAATATGGGGTATTCATACATTCTTATAAAATTCTTAAAATATAAAACTGCAGATAGCACACATAGTAAACTTATATCTAAGAATTAATAAAATAAAACGTTAACTATGTACAATTAATTTAACAATCTGAATTCTATGGAATCTATGTAGATTGTTACAAAACTGAAAAGGAGATAACTGCGTCTAAATACAACTTCTAATTAATGTGCGCACTTTTAAAAGACTGGACACGTTGTAATTATTTTGCATTTTTACCGTCATTTAACGATTCCGAAATTGGCAAAAATAAATTATAACGCTATTTTGACGTTAAAAAATTAACCGCAGGAACTAATTGATAAATAACAAAATGTGGGTACACAACAATTTGTATTTAGATGACTTAAACTAATATAAAATCATTATTACAATCGATAACAAATTACAAGCAAGGAATTACCTCGTGGTACAGATTCTCAAATAAAATTAACTAGGTTCAATATAAAACCATAATGGTGTTATGACCGGAAGCGAATTTATTGTTAAGCACAATTACGTTAACTTCTCACAAGAAAACGAAAACACATAAATAACCTACTTATACTTTATCAGTCCATTTGTATCTTAAAATAAATGGCGGCCATGAGTGAACTTACAGCATCAGTAGGAACTAATAAAATATTCTAATTTTATAACATTTAAAAAAATATCTTAACGAAGTACAGTAAAAAAAAAATACATATTATGAATATAAAGGAATTTACAAAGATACACAACTACCGCTCGAAATGATCGGTTAGTAGGTACCTCCATAAATTACGTGACAAACGATTCGGATTTTTACAGCCGCAGAGTGCGCTGCGCCGTCCGTCGCCCGTCCGCCCCTCGCCCCATTCGGTATGCTCGTTTAATTTTAATTATGAACGTGTTTATATAAATACACTGTTATTTTATACGACAGACTCAAAATGAATAGAAAATATTTGAAACATCCAAAGATTTAACTCAAATTTGTGATGAAAGATTCAATAAAAATAACTTTCTCGCTACCTTTCCCTACTTGTATCAAAGCACAAAGCACTTTATTTCCAATGGATAGGTTATCAATGGCGATTTTTCCTAAATAAATTGTGTAAAATCATAACCTCCGCTACCTATCTACATGCAAAAGTGTTATTACAAAAACGAAAAGTAAAATGAATTACGAGCCAAAAAAAAAAGTGAAAGTGAAATTGCGAGTGTCACTATCACAAGTTACTTTTTAATGGCAACACTAAAGTAAGTGAGTAACGTTTTGCTCTTCCGTGTCGATGCTTTTGGAGTCTTCTCCGAGACCGAATTCCTTCTCGGAGGAGCAGAATCTTTAGGACTCAGCGGTACGGTAGCGGTTAAAGTAGATTTGTCCAGAGGTTCCGAAGTCTTTCCTTTCTTCTCGCGCGCCATCAGCGTCAGCCAGTCCGTCGTGTCCTGTTTCTTCTTCACTGGAGACATCAACCTGAGATGTGGAGCTTCGCCGTTTAACACAAAGTTTGGCAAATCTTTTGTCGGTGTCGTGAACGATATGATTCTCACTTTAACGGGTGACGTTTCCACCGGTGATATCATCTTGGGACTCCTCGGGGAGAGGAGTTTACAGTTCCTCTTCTCGTAGTTCTTCGTTGGAGTCATGAATGAAGTCCCCGGTTTAGGGATATAGGTCCACTCCAACACGTTGGATTCCGACTGACACTTTTTGGGACTGCCATGTTGAATTTCGTTCTCGTGGCGTCTTTTTGTACCCGCGGACAGGAGTTTCTCATCGTCACCGACTCGGTTATCTAGTTTTAATCTTTTGGCTAGGATTTCTGTATCTTCATTTTCTTTAGATGCACTCATGAGATCGGTTAAGCAACGCTTAGTCTTATTGCTGGACAAAGTAGTTTGGGATTTGGCGCGTTTACCGCCGTAGGAACCGGGTGTTGTTGTGGAATTGCGTTTAAAAGATTTAGGAGTTCTATCTAAGCGCGCCCCATTGCGGGAGACCAGTAATGTCGGTGCGGGGAACTACTTCCGCTCGTCCCTTCAGTTCAGATTCATTGAGGAGGAACTCTCTGCCGATTCTCCATATCTTGTGTCGAGCATCGTCGCTGCAAGTGACGACCTTCATATTATCTTTCCTGCACCAAGCAGCACAGGTCACCTCTGCCCAATGGCCAGTCAGCTTAACGATAGGCTCCGAGTACTTCACGTTCCAGATGTAAGCGTTCTTGTCGCTGCTCCCGCTCACCAAGTACATGGAGTCCGGACTCAGATTCGTTTTAATATAAAACGTACTGTTCTCATGTCCGATATACCTCTGTTCTGGCAATGTGTTGTAAGTGGAAATATTAAAGCAATATATCACATTATCCATGCAGCTGGCGTATAGTCTCGTCCGAGCATCGTCTATTATTAAATTAGTGTATCCGTTTTTGGTTGAACTGCCACAGTAGGGGATGGAGTGTTTCGGCAGCGGTTCTCTTTTGTAAATATTGTAATTCTTTCTTAAATCCCATACTTTAATGTTTCCGTCGCATTCTCCGCACGAGATAAGCGTTTGTTCGTCTTGGAAAACGAGGCCCGTGATGCTGATAGCTCTGTGAGTGTCGATGCGAGCTCTTTTGCTATGCGAACCAGGTGTTTTGGGGGTGAAACTAGAGTGACAGTTGATAAGGCAATTGTCAGGTTTCAATACGAGGGACGGGTGGCTGCAGGCCCTGATGTCCCAAACGAGTATGTGCCCATCTCTTGCACCCGTAGCGAATACTGAAGGTTCGGTGGGCCTAAACACAGCAGTTTTGACTGACCTTGTGTGATTAGAGAACACCATCACACGCTTTGGAGCACCTTCAGCAACATCCCACAGTGAAGCAGTATGGTCTCCTGAAAATAATAAAGATAAGTTGGCAAAAATGAAGTACAGTCCCCAGCTTTTAATTTGGCGCGTCACAGAGAAAATATATATAGTTGTACGGTCTGTTAAATTCGGTTTCATATAGCGCTATTTTCTCAATTTACGTACATAAGTAAATAGCGAATACATATTATAATTTAATACATACATGTATTGGTGACTTACTTTAACCCGAATATCAAATTTAATCCACACGAATCATTATGAGACTTATTCTAATTTTAATAATCAATTATTATATCTGAGAAAATATTCATACGTATATCAAAACTTAAAAAAAAATGCATTGTTATACTATTAAACACGAAATAGGAAAATCAAATAAATTGTATAATTATAATTGAACCTATTAAAGTTCTGCAGCACATAATTCTACTGATACAAAGTCCAATAAACATACAATTACTGTCAATATTCACTGTATCATCATGATTCATGAGATATGAACCTAATTTTAATGCATCTCTTGTTATATTTCCGTTTAACAATTAAGAGGCCACCCAGAAATTATGTTAATAGCAAAGGAAAAAGTCAACAACGTGACATCTTGGGACTAAGTGGGAGATGAATCATTAGTGTCGTAATGTTACAAGTATAAATTTAAAATATTTATACTTTAAAAGATCATCAAGACTATTATATAATTTTACTAGCTGAGGCCGCGGCTTCGTCCGCGTAAAACTGAATGCAAAAATACAGTGATTAATAAAACAATCTGAATGTAGATCTGTATATCTTGTATATTTGTAATCTGACTACGGATACGGCTTAGTACTCAAAACAACAATTAGCCGTGCTTCAAACACCTGATTATTTTTATATGATCGACATGCAGGTCTTTGAAACTATGAATTTAAACTTTAAAGTGAAAAATGATCCGTTTGCCATCGACTTTTCAAGGTAACTAAATTGTTCTCATGGTCTCATTAGGTAGCAAATCTCACCGAACCATTTTACGGTCATCTAATCTCATCTCATAAATACTCGTCAATTTATACCAGACCATTACTAAAAACCAAATATCAATGCAATACTGTCCGAATGTTAAACTTATCAGTAAACTTTAATAAAACTTGTTCGTAACATAATAAAATAACGAAATAAAATAATTAAAGACATACCTATATTCACTGCGGAACAGACAAAACTTCGTAGCGATGCACGCGTGTATGGGACATAACATAACATTAATACTCTAATATAACAACGATAAAAACAATACTATAATTATTATTAATTTTATTTAATAAATTGCATTTTAGTTATAGCCACTTATTTCTCACAAATTCATTCATAGTTATATATTTCATATAGCTTATTCTTATTATTATTTTTATATATTATTATTTTTTATTTGCACTGCCTACAGTTTTTTTGTTACCCATATGGTTAACTGGAAGAAAATGCCAGCTCCCTAATGCATGAACTAAAAAGTATTTGTTCAATCAAAGCGTAATTAAAGCATTAAAATCAAGGTAAATTTATGAAAATTTAGTTTTATTATAAACTAGTACAGCCCGCGACTTTGTCCGCGTGGAAGGCTTTACAAAACACAGTGATTAAGGAAACAATCTAAATTTATATCTGTATATCTTGTATATTTATAATCTGACTGTCGGGATACGAGGTGGTGCTCGAAATAACAGTTAGCCGTGCTTCAAACAACCTTTTATTTTTATATGATCGACATGTAGGTCTTCGAAAGTATGAATTTAAAGTAATAAATGATCCGTTTGCTATCGACTTTAGTCTCAATTAGTAGCAAGTCTCACCGAACCGTGTCACTGTCACCTAATCTCATCTCAGGAATTCTCGTTCATTTATACCGGTTCATTACTTAAAACCAAATATTAATTCGATACTGTCTGAATGTGAAACTTATCAGTAAAATTTAAGACAAACTTGTTTGCGAAACAATCACTTGAAAAAATAACAAAATACAACAATTACAGACATTAGCCGATATTGTTCAGAAATTTTAGTATCTCATAAGAGCCTAATTGTTCAACTGCGAATTTCTAATTTCATTCATATAGACCGAATGAAAAACCCATTGTAAGCAGCCATGTTTATTGGAAATAATAATTTGAAGCCTAATATCAGATGCATTGTTCATAATTCAACAACTACAAAAACAATAGTAGAAAACACATAATAAATACTCCTATTACCGTAATTAACTTTTATAACTCTAACGCGGAAATTCCTAGAGTCTCGCTTTAGCCGCCTTCGACATTCGCTGTGAAAAATCATTACCGCCTTTGAAGGCAATCAATGGGTTCAAATATTATGGATCATAGATTAAGAAACTTTTTATTGTTCATTTAATATGTTGTAATGTAATTATGTGACTGGAAAACTATGTGATTCCACACAAGGGGAGAACATCACACAACCACCTGTGACAAAGTCCAGGACTAAAAAACTCATGAAGTTCATATGAAGTAATTTTTAGATGAACCCCAAGATACTTTAAAAAATGTTATTTACTACAATCAATCAAAAACGACAGCAAACAAATCTAACACAGACATAATTTTTAATGCAACCTCACCACAAAGAGTAAATTTTCAATTACCTGAGACAGTTACAAAGTTCATATGTTGAGGCATCCACGCCAAATCAAAGACTGCATTGTTGTGACATTGAAAACTTTCTAATTTACTTGCTGATTTTATTGTTGTTGTGTTCTGGAAATGAGAGTTAATAAAGTTTTACAAATGGTACATTATCCATATACACTGGATTTCAGTTATAATGCCATTGAAGGGACCACTTTAATATTGTCAATATATCCAGAGATTGCTATACTAAAGTAGCAGAAAGTTATGTACATATATTTATTTATTTATCAAGCTATGTATGTTTATCTTTAAATGTAAATGTATGCCTATATATTGACAAGTTTACAAAACAGTGTTCATAAATTGGAAATTGCTATGTAACTGATTGATAAGTTCACCCTAAGCTTAATAGTTTTATAAATAAATCTTTAGGACTTTGATGACTCGGTTGCAATATGGGCATTGAATTTCTATGAATCTGTCAAAAATGATTCATAACAACAAGTCCCTATACCCGAAATTGACACTATATCTGAAGTTGCTATTGCTGAATGAATTTCCTATGGAAGTTTGTTTTAAATTAAAGTGACTATAACCAAAATATCAATACAATGGAATACGAAAAATAGTAATGTTTCACTTCTTTTTATTACATTTACACACTTTTGTGGAAATAATAGGGGAAACATTTCTGTATTTGCAATAACAACCAGGCAAATAAGCTCATAATAAAAAAATGTGTTTTTAGAAAGCAATCCAAGTGATGGTAAATATATTTGTTTCTTTACAATCTTCAAGGAACAGTTTATAAAGTTGGTTCTGATGGGTGTATGTTTGTCACAGTTTCACGCAAAAACTACTTAACAGATTTGGATAAGAGTGTATATAGCTTATATATTCGAATAACACTTAGACTATAATTTATAAAGTTATTATTTAAATTTACCAAAGTGTAACCAAAATGTTGTAAGTTGGAAAAACACCACCATCTATGAGCTATCTCACACATACTGCATAAATCACTTTCTAAAAAATCATTTTCTTAAAACCAAGTTCTAAAAATAAATCCATGACAGTCTATATCTACCTTTTATTTTTGAGCCATTACTGTTAAATTACTGAAATGCAAATACATTTAAAAATTGAATACTGTATTTAAAATGCACATTGTATAGTATTGAATGAACTCATACAAAATTCCTAGAAACTTCATCAGTCCTGGTATTTAAAGTAGATAAACATTATTTTCAAGCTTCCATCTTAATAGGTTATACTAGCAATATTATCAAGAGGTGTGTGAATTTCATATTGACAAATCAAATTGATTTATTTGATTCATAAATCAAGTTGAATTTGAAACTATTCACCAAACATTCTATTTCAATAACCCTTTCAATAATGTAATTTATGTTTATAGTTATATATAATATTTAATTTATTTATATATAGAAAAGTTTTGAGTTAAAAGTGGACGGATATAGGAGTAGAGGAAGACCGAAAAAGGTGTGGACAGATTGTGTCAAAAATGATATGTGTATAAAAAGTGTGAATACTGAGATGACATCTGACAAAGGAGAGTGGAAAAGGAAAACATGTTGTGCTGACCCTACTTAGGTGGGATAAGGGTAAATGATGATGAATTATTTTTTATAAATTTATGTACATACTCAAATCATAGCCAGTGAAACTAACTTATTTATGTACTTTTTAATTAATGAATGAATAGCTTTATTTGAAATAAATGATATTTAATAACAAATTACTTCGATAATTTAAAAAATGGGATTCAAAACTTGATCCAAAATTTTGGTTATACATGATTAAATTATATTATTTAATTTGATCACAATTCTCACAACCCTACCATAACTACTGACCTAATTCCAAAAGTGAATTCAATAAAAAGTTAGGTACATGCTTCAATATGAACAAAGTCACAGGGCATTACTAGTAATTATAAATATGAAAGTATGTGATGTTGCACAAAGAGTTGAGAATTTAAATGAAAGATTTCACAAATTAATTGAAATAATGAAAACCTAATTTGTATACCTGAATAGCGATTCGTCCATCTTCATTAGCAAGAGCCAAGATATTTTCATATCCAGGCGCTTCCGAGAAACGACACGCAAAAATTGGTGGATCTTGATCAAAATTAGCTAATATGTTGTTACTCTGTAGCCCATAAAACGATTCCTCATTATCAACGACCAACCTTTTCAGAATGTTGTCATAATTAAACCGGCAACCTAAAACATTTATTTAATAAGTATCGTTATGTAATAAATTAGTCACAATATTATTTACTTACAAATGCCTAACTGACGATCAATCAAATTCTGGATGTCGTTCATATTGTTTTCATTGTAAAAAGAAAAACAATGTTTATTTATTATAGAAACAACTATCCTCAGGTGATTATCGATTGTTTAGTATAATTCCAAGAGTGTTTATTCATAGCCTTTCGTTTATTTAATTCAACAATGACGTTCTAGGCTATTCCTCAAAAAGCACCACGGCAATCCACACTTCATAACACAATAAAATTAATATGGCGCGAAAATGAAACATTTAATGTCAATTGTGTTGTCAGTTGGTATAAGCCAAACAAAACGTTTTGTTTCTTCAGACTTCTTTTTTAATACGTGGGTAAATTGAAACAGAAATTGAAGACATAAAAGAGAAATTTTACACATATAAACAAGAATTTTATTCAAGTCTCAGATAAATATTCGTTTGTGTATATGAATTTTTTATAAGCTAACATTGATCATTAGTTACTATGATTCGTCAGATACCTAGTTCATTTTTTATCCTTATTGGTAATTACTGTTTTGTTTACGTTCTTCTGTGGTTTTGTTACACTAATTACGTAAGCTGCCACCGAAGGACTCAAAAAAAACCGAATTAATTAAAATAAAATTTATTAATAATAAAATTACAAACTAGAAAATTAATGTAATGACCCGATCGATGTCTATATCGAAGTGCCGGGGCATGGGCGCGTAGCGACGTTCCTGGAGCCTCGTGGTTGGAGTCAGCACTTTACCCCACCTTGCCGTTTCTATGCGGCGATGCGCGCGCGCTGAACACGTGCTCTACATCAGCATTTTACTTAGTGGCGCTCGGTATAACATCTCTCCCCTCAGATCAGCGACTATTTCAGATTTTAAGATGAAATATCGCTGTTGACTTTCTCTGATCTTGAGATGATGATTGGGTTCCTGGATTCTGTGCTGTTTCAGGCTCGGCATATGTATGTTCTGCGTCGTTCGTCGTTATCGTCTGGCTCCGTCGGCGAATGCGTACTCGGTACAGTATTGTGGTGCCGAGTGCGATTGTACTGATTAACATACCATAAAATGGGATGGTGGTATGGTATAACGTTGAACTCTTCTCGAGTTGAACTGGTCTCTGTGTATCTATTCTATTCTGAATGTCGTGCAACTTCCTCAGGTTGATCGAGCTGATTTCGAGTGATGGTGACGTCTGTTCTTCTATGGTTTTATCGGATATGTTGGTTATCTTTATCGGTTGTCCTCGGATTTGATCGTTAATATTGATGATAGTGAATTCGTCTGTTCGTAGCTTGCAGTTATGTGGTATAGTTGCTAGGAAACTTCCGGATACAGTAATGGATTCTTCCCGTTCACATGTGAGTTGGACTTGTGTCGGGTTCGGGAACACGATGGCGTAGCGACGGTCGTCTAGTTTTTCCATGGCTGAGTTCATTAAATTGATAATCATCCTGTTACAAGGGTTGTTAGTTGTTCGACCTCCGATGATTTCGCAGATGCAGTCCGGATGAGATCTCGTCTGGTGATTGAATTTTTCTTCACAGACGTACCGCTTGCTGACCTTCGGGCATTCTGCCTCTATGTACACATGAATATTTCCAGTGATTGCAAGGAGAGGAAAGGGTGGAATGATCACTTGTTTGTTCTTATTGGGTACGACAACTAGACGGTAGAGTAAAAATTCGTAAGGGGATACTATTGGGAATCTAAAAGCGAAAACTATCTGACTGCCACTGTAATAAGATGCAGGTTTGATGACGTCGTAGTATTCCCTCAATTCTATTTCTAATAATTGATTATTACTATAAAAGGTTTTGAGTTTGGCTAACATGCTGCGTAATATGTTTGGACTTAGCATGGAATGATGAGTGCGCATTTCGTTGCAAAGTGCTAACGCGTTCTCTAACCTACTTAACTCGCTTAATAAGCTATCTACATTATCACTTATTATTACTAGTATTTGCGCGAATTTCGCAAACCGTATGAGACCGTAGTTTTTATAACTATTGGTGTCAAGTAAAATATGCAGAGTTGCATTTAATTGAATTTGATTCGACACAAGTTTCGCAATTATTTTTGTATGTTCGTCCATTAAATCCTTACTAAGACTAATGTGGTGATTTTGCTCTAGAATAATCTGATGTTGGTTCGTTTTTAGGGCCTTAAGGGCGTTGTCATATTTTATGGCATCTGTGTAGTCTAGGTTTCCCGTAACGCTCTTAACTATAGATCCGAGACCATCTATTAAGCCTCTCTTAAAACGAGTGGGCTCTAAGCTCTTAAGGTGCGATGATGCCCTATCTAATTTATCGTTCAAACTATTTATCTGGAATTCATATAGCGTATGGGTGTAGTTATCTAGTCTGTCTGTAGCCTTAGTCAGTTGGGTTCGTACAAATTTAATATTATTTTCAATGTCTGTTAGTTCTATATATTGTAGGAATGTATGGTAATGTGTCGTCATCTGCATAGACCCTAGTTTGAAGGGTAAAAGTCCAGGTCCATCTTCAAGTCGTTCAAGTCTGATCTCTTGGGCCTGTACTAGGCTAAGAGTCAGCGTCAGGAGTAGCCTGTAACAATGTCGACGATTTAGGGGTACGTTTTAGTCTGGCTTTGGCTACGGGTCCTTTTTTCTTAGAGGTGTAAATATGTATGGGTAAGTTCGCTAGGACTGTATCCTGGGTATATCTAGGGGCGAGTTTGGATCTACAAGCGGAGGGGTTACTGATAAATACCTGCTGATCAGGTTGGTATTCGATCTCAGGCTCGCGGTTTATATTCCGCCGCTCCATAATATGTGTTCTATTCGCGAGAGACGTGTCGTTAATGAGATCGTACACTTTATGCATACGTGCTCGGTGAGTTTCTGTGTACTGTTGTAATAAGTGTTCAGTCAAGTCTATGTCAGTCGGATCTCGTGGGTCGGTGTGTCCCAATATAAGGTCGTATGGCTTGCATTTTGTAAACGAATGAATTGAACTATTATAACCTAATATAGCGTAGGGCATTAAGTTTATAACAGGTTCGTCCTTGTGCGTCAGCTTTAATACACGAAGATGTTCCAAAATTGTAGAATGAAACCGTTCGACAGTTCCGTTAGCGTTGGGTGAATGGGCTAGAGTTTGATGGTGAATTATTTTATGTACTTTGCAAAATTCTGAGAACATTTGATTGGTGAACTCTGTTCCTTGATCTGAAATAATGGTAAGTGGTAAGCCATGGTGCGTGCTAAATGTTAGTAATGCTTGTATTACACTAACCGCGGTCCCATCTCTTAATAGGTATGCTTGCCCATACTTTGAGAAGGCATCAATGAACGTCACGTATTTTTCGTTCTGTGCTGTGAAACTGTCCATATGTATTATTTCAAAGGGTCTAGTTGCAGGGGGCACTATGTTAAACTTAGGTTTTATAGGGTTCCTATCATACTTGGCTTGTCCGCATATATTGCAATTATTAATGAACTTAGTTATTTGTTCTTTCATCTTGGGCCAATAGTATCTTGCGGATAGGGCCAAATAGCACTCGTTAATGCCACGATGGTTGGTTTTACCTTCATGGTAGTGACGAATGATTTCCTGCTGTCTGAGATATTCCTTTACGTTCTCGAGTTCCTTTTTTGCTATAACTAAACTCATTGAGGAACTTTTGAAATATCTTTGGATTATAGGGACTATACTATACATGGCAAGAGGCGGATTAATAAGAACAGCAGTCTTAATTTTCGGGTTAACATACTCTTTTATTGCATTGATTAAATCTTCTTCTAAGTTAGACTCGGATAACTGAACGGATGTTCGGGTATGTGTATCGAAAGGTTTTGTCGCAGCAGTACGCTTTTTGATGTCCCCTACCACGGTTAAACATAGCTGTCGATGGAATTTATTTAGTGGGTCGTCGGTTATGGGTACTTCGAGTATTGGGTTCTCGCTAGCCGTATGTGCTGTCAAGGTGTCTGAATTTCCTATCGATGGGGGTCGGTCAGTCGCGTTTGCAATCATCGAACTAACTTCCTCGTTACAGATCTCAACACGAGATAGAGCATCGGCGTTAGTGTTATTTTTGCCTTTTTTGTATATAACTTTATAGTCATACTCGCTAAGTTTTAAGCGCCATCTAGTTAGTCGTGAATTCGGTTCTTTAAGGCTCATTATCCACTCCAGTGGTTTATGATCCGTAGCGATTTTAAATTTTCGGCCAAAGAGATACGGACGAAAGTACTTGGTTGCCCAAACAATGGCTAACAGCTCTTTTTCGATCGTGCTATAATTAATTTCACTCTCGTTTAATGTACGTGAGGCATACGCTATCGGTTTATCCGATCCAATAGTGCCTTGCGAGAGAATTGCACCGATTGCAAAGTTAGACGCGTCCGTTGTCAAAATAAATTCTTTTTCAAAATCAGGGTAACATAGAATGGGGTCGTTTGTCAAAAGGGTCTTGCATTTTTCAAAGCAGTGTGTGTAGTCAGAGTCAAAGCTTACTCTCCTTCCTTTCTTTAAGCATTGTGTCATAGGCTTAGTGATTCGGGCAAAATCGGGGATAAACTTTCGGTAGTAACCGAGAAGTCCGAGAAACTGTTTTATTTCTTTAGGAGTCTTTGGTATGGGATATTTCTGTATAGCTGCAATCTTATCTGGGTTTGGTTTAATACCTTCTGAGCTTATTACGTGCCCTAGGTATGCGGTTTCGAGCTTTAAGAACTCGGATTTATCTAGCTGGATTTTAAAGTTAGATTCACGCAATCTTTGGAACACTTTTTCTAGGTTGATTATATGCTCTTGGAGGGAGGTACTGAAGATAATTATGTCATCGAGATAGACCAGACAAATAACGTTTTGAAGCCCCCTTAGGACATTATCCATAACACGCTGGAAGGTAGACGGAGAGTTCTTAAGTCCCATGGGCATTCTCAGGAATTCAAAGTGGCCATGCTCGACGTTAAACGCAGTTTTATGAATATCACTAGGATTCATCTCTACTTGGTAAAATCCTGATGCTAAATCGAGGGTGGTGAAGTATTGACATTTGCCTAATTTGTCGAGGACGTCTGTAATATTAGGAATAGGGTATTTGTCGTCGATAGTTTTTTCATTAAGTTTACGAAAATCAACAACCAGACGCCACTTTTGTTTCCCAGAGGCATCGGCCTTTTTTGGAACGACCCAAATAGGTGAGCTCCAGGCAGATTCCGATGGTCTAATAATCCCCTGTTCTAACATTTTGTCTATTTGGTCGCTAACTTCTTGACGGTGTATGAACGGGTATCGATAGCTTTTTGTATAGATTGGAACTTCATCGGTTGTTCTTATATTATGTTTTATTTTATTCGTAAAGGTCAACGCCTCACCTTCTATATAAAATACGTCGGCGTACTTAGAACATAGTGATACTAAATTCGCCTTTTCTTCTTCGTTAAGATGTTCGGTACGGAGACGCGGTATAACCTCTTTAGCGCGTGGTGACATTTGTTCGGTGCTTGTGCACTCGATATTAAATATAGTCGCCTGCGGGGCATCATTTAATGATAGTATTATATCGTTTTTTGTTGGATTTAACACTTCTACTATACCACGACTGTTTTTTACGGTAGTAATACATTCGACTAATACACAGTTACAAATTATCTGTTCTTGGATTAATACTTCGCCATCCGGGGCGTTAATGGGTAATCTTATTAATTTAGAGCTATCGGCCGGTATAATTCCCTCGTATAGGTTTAAGTTTCTCGAATTATAAATTTGTATGGGGTTCGTTGCAAATTTGGTAATGAGGGTGAGCTTTTTAAGGTCTAATTTGGCTTCCCATTTTGTAAGTAGATCCATACCTATCAATCCGTCGAAATGATCATGAAATCTATATACAAACGATTTAATTTCTTCCGTATCTCTGAATTCAGAGAAACAGGGCAAATTAATAGAGTAATCGTTCCTGCTCGTGGCGTGAACATTAGTGACCTCGAACGGATCATAGTTTAAGGGTATCTCGGCAAAATAATTTTGTATAGCTTCCGGGCTAATAAATGACTGGTTCGCGCCTGTATCGATTAATAAATTTAATGGAGGATTTCGGATACGGATGTAGGGAAGTTGTCTTTGAGTTTGCATATTTAGTTCTATCCTAGTTTGCTTGACTTCGATCCCTTCGGAAAATCCTGGCTATTAGGGTTAGAAGTCTGCGACTGATCTTCAATAACCGTCGCATTGATGTCTTGTATTGAGTTCATTGGTTCAGAGGACTCATACTCATAAGGGTAGGTAGGTGGGTAGTAGTAATGGTCAGTGTCGTAGTCATTATAATAGTTAGGTTCTGAGTAGTAGTGGTCATAACTGTCTGGATAGTAGAACTCGTCGTAGCTAGAACACTCGTTCACGTTTACATCACGGGTTTTAAAATAGTTAGATGGTGGTGGATTCCCTTGCTTTGCCCAATTCCACCCGGGTGCTGGTCCTGATGGGCGAGACACAAAGTGGCTAACGCCGCTCATAGGCTTAGGGCCATTATATGGGGGTTGTGGTTGATTCCGTGGAGGCATTCTAAATGCAGAACCGCCCTGATTGTATCCCGGTGGTGGCGCGCTAAAAATTTGTTGTGTACGTGTCGGGCCACGTGGTGGCATAGACATACCAGGCTGATGTTGTGTCGGCATGGGGCGCGACATGAATTGTGGTCTAGAAGGGCCTGGCGTGTTATAGGCAAAGTTAGATTTGAATGGTGGTGTGTGCATGGTATTAGGTTGATTAAATATCCTAAAGTTCTGAACGTAATCCTGTCGATTTGGCAACGATGGAATTGCGGGTTTCTTATCAAATAAACTGTCATTCCTACTCTGCAGGTACATGGTGTTGATCTCCTCATGTACGAACTCAAGTGCTTTCTCAAGAGTTTCCGGGCGCATACATCTAATACGCGACCCTAATGGGTCCTTTAAACCACGTAGATAGGACTTCAGTGCTAGATTACGATATAAATTACGCTTAGCGCTAACGACTGCTACTTCGTTGTCATGCAAAGTAACGTACGTCATTATTATACTAAAAAGATTTTGGCAGCGGTCATAAAATTCTTGCGGAGTGCTAGAACCTTGTGTTAGAAGAGCCAAATCGTTATAGAGGGCAGTCTCATCTCTCTGGTCAGCGAAATTATTGATAAGAGCACTACGTATACCGTTCCAGTCGTTAGGTAGGCCATTAGTATTAATTAGACGGGCGGCGGGCCCCGTAATTTTGTTCGAAATCCCGTTTAAAAGACCTACTTGAATTATCTCTGGTTGCCCTTGACCATACTGAGTCACTAACTTATCGCATAAATCTATAAATCTTGTGAGAACGTTCGAGTTTCCGTCGAAGTCCGGAACTAACCGTAGCGCCTTTAAGATGTTTTCTAATTCGGCCATGTTATAGTTTATGTCAGAGTTAATATTACGTCTAGAATCTACAGCGTTATCTCTATTACTAACTAACCTAGTTTTCCTTGATTGTCGTGGATGAAAAATCTTGGAAGCTAATTATTTCAAACTATAAAAAATTACACTATAGCGTTGTAACTATCACTACCTAACCTAGGTTTCCTTGATTATCGCGAATGAAAAATCTTGGAAATTAATTAGGAAAAAAAAATTACACATAAGGAAGGTAAGCAATCACTAAAAAAAATTCAGTGTACTTACATGAACATTTCGATTTTCGTTGAGCGGTATCGAAGTCTGGATCTCCGGTGCGGCCTCGTGGTTCAGGATCTCTCGGTACGACGTTGAAAGTCTATCGATAGCGAACGCGATGCGATTACCGAACTATCGCAATACGACCCGAGAATCCTACCGACTGCGCCAATTACGTAAGCTGCCACCGAAGGACTCAAAAAAAACCGAATTAATTAAAATAAAATTTATTAATAATAAAATTACAAACTAGAAAATTAATGTAATGACCCGATCGATGTCTATATCGAAGTGCCGGGGCATGGGCGCGTAGCGACGTTCCTGGAGCCTCGTGGTTGGAGTCAGCACTTTACCCCACCTTGCCGTTTCTATGCGGCGATGCGCGCGCGCTGAACACGTGCTCTACATCAGCATTTTACTTAGTGGCGCTCGGTATAACACACTTAAAACATGAAATTATATTATACAACGTGCAATTGGTCAAAACGTTATTTATTTTTTTAATAATATCACAAAAAATAAAATATCTTTATTTTTACTAGCATCTTTATAATGCTTATGTGACTTTGTTTGTTACGCTTTCACACCTTAACTACTTAACCTATCATCATGAAATATTGCAGACACCTTGTCACTGGTATAGGAAAAGACATAGGGTTACCTTTCGTCCAGAAAAATGTTATGCAATAATTTTTACATTAAACAAAAGAACGAGTGAAATAATTTACTGTCTCTTTCAAATATAATTAATTTTAAATACGGCCATAACTGTAACTCAAACATTCTTAATGTTAGTACCTATCTAAATAGATTTCTATAAGTTGCGACATTATTATGCTCAACATTGCGTTATTGGTGTAGGACTGGAATTTGTGGTAGATCATATAGATAGAGCCAGAAACATCAAGTCTTTAAGTCCAATCTTTTCCAAATATTTATATTTGTTTGGCTTAATATTTATTTATAGAATTGGATGAAATTTAAGTTCTCCAAATTTATATAATATATACCGAGGTAATTTTTTTTAGATGCAAATAGAAGTTTTATTGGGTTTTATGAAGTGTTAATAACACAATATTAATTTATATAACAAAAATTTATGCTGTTTATGAAGTGGTATAAAAATAAATTACTCAATGGGGAGGTACACTAACTATTTATCCCGCTAGGTGGCGTATTGTCGTTGGTCCTGGTGTTTTGTCAATCTCGTGTCAAATACGTACATTTTTGTGTTTACAAAAGATTTGCTTGTATTTTCCTCTAAAACAATGCCGTTATGTAGTGCGTTTCAATGTAAGAATAAAGGTGTACATCGTTTCCCTAAAGATAATAAACGCAGGAATCAATGGGTCAAAGCCTTACGCTTTAAAAATTGGAAACCTAATTCGTCTAATAGGTTCTGTAGTGAACATTTTAAACGTGAGGATTATTACGACGAAAGTTTTTATACAGGTAAGTTTTTATAAAAAAAAGGTTGGACAAAGTTTTGTTTCCATTTGAAAAGTACTATATAATTTTTTTTATTGGTTCCAGGTTTGAAATACGATCGCAAAATTTTCAAGAAGCTGTGCCATCGACCTTCACCTTTAAAAAACAATATTCCCACAACACAAGGAGACAGCTGAGATATGAAACTCGAACTTTATTATTAGAGTATACTTACTATACACATGTTATTTACATTTATATTTTTCTTTTGAGGACATTTACTTGTTTAATAAAAGGTTGTAGATTTTTTAGACCATTATTGTTGAAGAGCAATGAGTCCTGTACATGTGTATTTATTTCTGTAGTATTGTCATGTCTCCCTTCGCTTTGTTCCATGTAAATATGTCTTATCTTCATTTAATTATGATTTTTTGGTAGGTTTAGAATCCAATGGCTTCAGTAGGTACATACCTATCTTTATCTTGTAATATGTTGTCTCATTAATTATTAAGAACTAAGTGCTTCCATATGCATATTATTAAGAAGGAAGTTTCCTGCCCTGTATACCTGTTTTTGTCATATATGTTGTGTCACTTGTAGAAAACTGGGTATATATAACTCACTCTAAAATATAATTGTGAACTTATTGTATATAGGTGAACTGGTAATAAAGGTAACTTCATGAGTGCTTGCTAGTTCTAAATATATAATATAATAAGTATAATGGAAAAATGTTGAACAACAAAGCTACGAATTACAAGTTGTACCAGGTGATTATAGTGAAATGCAATATATAATTTAAATGGGAAGTTGGAGTTTAATTTCAACACCACAAACTGAACAATTAACTTTCTTACACAATTTATTTTATTTTCACTATTGGCATTAGGTACAGAAATGATGAAATCAGCTCAATTATATTATAATATTGTTTTATCATCAAACAAACTTCAATTCAATCTGATACCATCAAGTGGTTGAAAAGTGACCAGTATATTTTGAAGATACATACAAACATTGCAAGTTAAATAAAAACTATTAATGAGATTGTATTTTTTATTGTTTCATCGAGATGTTATTGTTTTTATAATAATATGTATCTAATATTAAAGGCTTAAAATAATTATAATAAAATTCTGTCAGTTTCTCCTACATTTCTTTAATGAAGTCATTATCTCTGTCTATGAGTATAGCTTTGATATCTTTTATGGTATATACTATCAATATGCACCATTGTTTTAGTACAAAATATATTGTGTATAGTATGGGTGTTTTTTCTTTAAAGTAATTTCCCCATTCCTCAGTTCCAAGAAAAGAATATTTGTAGGAGACATTTCATAATCAAATTGCCGATCCAAATAACGTGAAGCATTGTTGAAGGTACGATAAAACTTGCATGACATTTACATTGACATTGACAACTATTTGACAAGAACCAATTATGCTAGCGCCATCTGAGATTAGCTTTGCCTGTACCTCCCCATTGGTTATTGGTAAAATAAGAATATCTAGTTATTACCATTGATTATAATCTAGAGTTACGTATTTTATTAGATGCATATGGTATGGTATGGGTAAAGTATATGCAATATAAAGTAAAATAAAATAATAAAAAAAATAGTAAAGTAAAACAATGAAATTAAGGCATTCCAACTGTGCAGTCTGTTTTTATTCTGGCAATGCTGCTAGGCTCAAAACGAAACTTAATTTGTTTTGTATATATATAATATACATATTGAAATTTAAACAAATAATCTTTATGTTTCTAGAATCTGCACAGTACCTGGTTTTAATAATCACTACTTTTCTAAAATAGAACATCTTTTTCCCGTGCTGTTTTAATGACTGTTTGACATGATAACGTATTACAGTCATAGTCTATGGTAGTTTTCTCAAATGCTATATTTTTTGTTGTTGGGGTAAAAAGGAATGAAGTTCCTTTTGTAAAATTATAGTCGTGTGAGTCTTGATTTGCTGTAATTATCGCGGTAGATATTCAAGTTAAAAGAGGCGATTTGTTCGAAAAATCAAACGATGTCCGTCTGTAATATACTATAGCGTAGTGTGTCGCCTAGCGGTCTTTTAGTCAGTTCCGTCGTGTATTACGTTCTATTCGAATACATTTGCAATATAAAAAGGAATTATAGATAAACAACATGGGATGACATTCTTTGTGACGGTAAGTATTGTAAAAATTTGTTTGTATACACTACAGATTGGTTTTCCAATGACGCAACACATTGATTCAAAATTTCAGGTACATGGAATGTGAAGTGAACCCAGAAAATGGACCTAGTTGTAGCACAACGGGGAAAGAAGTTAGCAGCCTACAAAAATTCAAGTACAAGCACGAATACGTTGGCGGGAGTGAAGTGCGGCTGGATTTCCCCATTGATGTGCTTGGCAAAATATCTAACCAACAGATGTACCTCAGTGTGGCCCCACTCGACCGAACGGCATACCAAACGGCCGCCGACAACAATGTGTCCACTGATATTCCCTTTATGAACAATATGGATGAAATATCTTATTGGATCTACACAAAACGGGCTCCATGTCTCATGAACTATGATAATCTTTTAAAAAAGCAAAACGAAGAAGCTAACACTTCCAAATCAAACCAAAAAAGTGTTCCCAATGTTGTTCAAGAGGTGCCTTCACCAAAAAAAAAGAAGAAAAGGAAGTTGCTATCGCTCAGTGATGATTCTATAAGTGACAACAATCATAAAAATACCTATTTTGATAATTCTCAAAGACAGAATCGTAAAACTGAAATGAGCAGTGATGGCCTGGGTTCAGACATTGATTTTGATATTAAAAATTCTTCTGTGCAAGTGAAACCTAAAAAGCCCAAATTGCAGAAACATAGTAAAACTATATTACATAAGAAAAATAAGCTTATCACATCCACTCCAAAGGTTCCATACACATCATTAAGAAGAAGTTTGAGGCAGAAACAACGAAACATGAACAATAGTCATAATAAAATCTCTTTAACATATAACTCTAATATTGATAATGGTAGTAGTAACTTGAAAAACAATATTACTATAGACAATAATTCCATTCATAAATCAAAACAACAGAGTGACATGCTGGCAGAGGGGGATCTGAGCTGTGATAAAAAAAATACTAGTAATGTTAATCAAAAGAATGACATTGTGAATGGACAGTTTGAGGATTTAAGTGACATGTCGGGTTTCACTGCTAATTATATAAGATCAACAAAAGTTCAAACAAAGAAATCACCAAGAAAATTGAGATGTAAAACACCTAAAAATCTGATTAAAGAATCCAGACAAAATGAGGAAAAGGATAATACAACTTTAGTCTGCATTAATAAGTCGGTGAATACTAAACTGACAAAGAATCAATTATTGAACTGTAGCACAGATTCTTCTCAAAATGTCATTAATCTAGTCACCACAAAGAACAATGATATGTCACCCAAAATTGATAAAAGTACATCATTACTAAAGTTTTTAGACAAAACAAAGAATAAAGAGTGTGTAAATGACACCAATGAAAGAAATGAAACCAATCTTAATATTACAATTCAATCAAATACATCAAGGTATCCGAGACGAAATAAAAATGCAAAAATAAATTACAATGTACAATCAGATATAAATTCAAAGAATACTTCCAAGAACTCTATTGAGTTTGACAACTCGGATCGTAAAGAGAATCCGGAAGAAAAGTTGGCATCAAGAACGAGGAGCGGCCGAAGTATTGGCTTGAAGTTACGTCACCATGAAAATTCTGTTTTAGTTCTCAGCAATTCAACTGAACGAATGAGCTCTACAGCCAGTTTGAATTTGGCAAGTCCAAATGGAAAGTTGAAAAAAAAGAAACATATTAATAACAGAGCGGTACACCCTCAGAAAAATGGAAAAGCAATACAAAGAGACTCTGGTAGAGATAAGAGTGGTTTTATGGCATGTTTTTCAGATAGTGATGAGGACAGTGAACCTCTACAGAGGAAGTTTTTTTGTGCATGACATTACACCAGTGTCAGCCTCTTGGCCTCTAGACAATTATGCTTGTGATGTCACCTAAATTCCCACTTGTGATAGATAATATTATTGTGATTTCATTAAGACTGGTTATGAATGTGTGGAACTTTCCATTTGTTTGTTCACTTTAATGTGGACTGATTTACATGTTATATACAAATATCATTTTCATATCTGTATCTCAAAATAAAAAAATGTTCATAAAACATTTACATTGTTGTATCTAGTTAGTAGCTAAAAAATATAGCAGCCTTTTCTCTAAAACAACTAGTTCACATAGTTGTTCAAATTTAGTTTCACATTGTTTATGTTGTAGCTGATGGTTTGTGAACATGAATAATAGTCCCTACTTTTAGCTAAACATGTGAACTAGCTAGTAAACATGTGAAGCTATGTATATAGCTTAGTGCCTGTATGGTGGGCATGTAGATAAATTATTCAAAATGTATGTGTGTAAAGCGTTCTAAGGAGTGATTTCTATTTGACTATATGCTAAAGGATTTCTAAATATAAATTTATTGTTTGTTAAACATTAGTGTCTAAACATTATGGATGACGTTGAGAATATTATATAATTAAAATATCTCAATAAAATTTATACTTGAAGTGTACGAGAATGTCCAATAGGTTTCCTTTTTGACACTATATAATATATCGTAATTTTCAATCATCATTCATAATAGTAGATTGTTTTCAAATATTAGTGATACTCGCATTTTGTGTATAATAGTAATTTAAACTGTATTTCTGTAAAATAATTAAAATTAGTTAGTAACTTGAAGTGCAAGAAGTGGTTTAGACTGTTAAAAGATTTACATGTATTTCAGGTTATTGTCGTAAAATATTTGATTCATGTAAATTATTAAGGAATGTATAACTTTAGCTTTTACTCTTGTAATAGACTTGATAAAACAAATTTCATCTGTATTTACTTTTGAGATACAAGTTAAATGGTATAAATAGGATTTTCGTTATTTTTATTCATGGGGTGTTATTATCATGTTGCATACGGGGCTACGAGTTGTTTTAAATGAAGTTGACGGCAGCAAACAATAAATGGTTATCTATAAAATTGTTATTTTACAGGAGATTGTTTTTAATTTACTGGCGTAATTACATGAGATGTATTTTTTAATATTTAGTTAAACACTGAAATATAACAATTAAACAGAACTAACAAAGAATGTTTGTTTTACAACATTCTTTTCGTTTTTTTTTGTGAATTGTATAAAAGGAGCAGTTAATCTTTTGTTATTTGCTGCCGTTTAAATTATTGTGTTTCAGTAATATATATCAACTTGTAGTCCCGATTATTTGGATAGTTTTATTTCAAATGTATATAAATTATTTTAAAGAGTTTTCAATATAAATTATATTGCATTCGAGTGAGATTCATAGGGGTTTGTCTTGCCACATAACATGTTTGATATTATGTGTTCTATTCTATGCGAGTAATTATTTTTTTAAAGTGCCATTTAGTTAAATGTATATTGTATTTATTGAGATTTAACGAGGCCGGCGTCTAATTCTCATTGTTTTTTTTTAATGTTACGTACTATAATAAATGTATATATACTAACAATAAAATTAAAATGCTGTGTGCTAACACTGATATATATTGCGGATTGCTTCGTATGACGTCGCTCTCTTTCCCATAACGTAATTTATCAAGTTAATAAAGTTATAGTGAGTGTAATATAACTTATAAGTATTATGGTTCAATAAGTTGTTATGCCGTGTTCATTTTTTTTAACGTATCTATTAATACCACATATATTGCATCAGTCACATCTAAAATTATAAATTTATGCCATAAAGCAAGTAGTAAGATTGAGATTTAGAAATTTTATTATAAATTAATCCAATGTTTATAAAGCTTAATAAATGTAAGTAAGCGGAATCAGTAAAGCGATGACTTGGCCATATAAAAGTTTTTTCTAGTTTATAAAACAAAACAACTGAAATCAGGAGTTATGTTATATTTCTATTTAGTAAACGGATTGTGAATGTTATTGTTTTTTATAAAAAATTATGTCTTAGATTGTAATCCATAGTAAAAGTTAAAATATGGGTTGAGTTTAATCAGAAGTAACTGACCTCATGGCACGTTTTGAGCTGCTTATAGAAATTGTATATTTTAATCTAATAAAATAAAATATGAATTATGTAAATATCTATGAATATATAAAGGATCTAGGTATATCTGACTGGCTTCATGGCGCAGCGTTGCGAGATCGAACGTTGACGCGACAGATAACCAATTTGATTTCGGTGTAGAACGGACTCTGGTGCAATGAACATGCATGCTTAAATATATAATATCATACGTTTGGCTATCAGGCTTTGCTTAGTCTGGATTCATACGTTCGGTTTATTTCCTACCCCAGATTTGGTATTGTAACGTGACATATGTACCTGCAGTTTCAAGTGTCCGTCTACTTTAGATAATTTTAAATCTTTAGTTTTTGAAACGCTGATTATATGAAACATAAACAATTTTGAAGCGAAGGCTCGATTCCGTTACTGATTATTAAAGCAGTAGAATTCGTTGAATTTATTTAAATAAAACCGTTCAAATTTAGGTAAACTATTTCGAAATTAAGTTAATCAGAAAGTCATTATGATTTAGTCGGTAGTTTGCAAATGATAGATACTTTTGGCAAAACAGACAAGAAGAACCAAAATCGGTTTATGATGTTAATTTAATTTCCTTACTATTTTTTTTCTTTAAATATGTGCAAAATATACGTATAAACATATAATACGTATAAAAAAAGGTTTTGTGAAAACGAGAACATTTCACATATGTATATTAAATCTATAAGAGCTGAAATATTCGTGGCTTTGTAATAGCGCCACCTCTGTATTGACTTTGAAAATAACTGTGGGTACATTAATCACATTGTCTATATTCAATTTATCATCAATCAACGTAGAACTAATTTAAATATATTTGAATTATTATTATTATACACCTGTTTTCAACAATCCTATACTGTTTACAGGTCTGCATATATTATATTTAAATTGTCCTCGTATATCCATAAAGGTTAATGACTAATTAAAATAATAATTTAATTACTTAAAGTAAATTATCCCTAATTTTTCTTTATGTTATTTTAATTGTATTTGGCATAATGCTAGAAAATGATAATTGTGTACCTAATTATATCCATGACTGCATTGTTATATCGGATTTTATTATTGTAATAGTAGATTTATAATCTAGTATATTATTTAAATGTAATCTGTATAATTTTAGCTTTTATGTGTATCAAATTATTCAGTAAAATTCCTCTTATCTATCTGTAGAGTTTATTTCATGGTGTCTGTAGTAAATAGTTTAACGACAGAGTACCAATTTTCTGATAAGTAAATGAATTTTTAGTTATATATTCAAATTATACGAGGTGGTCGAGTATCTGTACGTGACTGAATCGCGACTACAGTACACAATATGATTTTAAATCCGTTACTAATGAGAGTTGCAAGCCGATATGACGGCGACAACTCACTGGCACTACAGGGCTGGCATTTTGTCGTCTTATAGAAATTCTGAAAAAAATGATTGATTGATTAAACATTACGCTGAGTTGTTGGAATAAAAGCGGTAATCATCTCGGCTTCATTCTGTTCTTTACAAATTACATGTTTCCTTTGCGCTAGGACAGGGATGCTCAAACCTCAACATAGTTACACTACGAGCGATCGACTCTGAACTGCAGAAAGCATGTGTGATGCAGGATTATCGTGTAGGTAATTGTAGGTAGCTCCCCCCAGAGATCAGAAGTATGAGAGCTGTTACTGGTCTTTGAACTCTTTCTTACGATAAAACAAAATGCTGAGGGAATTATTCTGGCCTAAATGTGGATCAAATAAATTTTACTTGTTTATTCATTACATTTTGTTATAGTTACCTACGTACTACAATATTTATTGTATTGCTTCAATGTGTTAATAAGTATATACACAACTTTGCATTTGGATTAAATTGAAGAAAGTTAGTTATCTTTCAAAAATGATTTCGCTTAACGAGTGCCTACAATCCATAAATCCTTTGTAATATTCCGCATAGCCCTCTGTAAGCACCCCGCTTGTATTATAAAACATGTAAAAAGAAAATTTCAACGTATTTATGACTTATACGGTTACTGTAATAGGTTATAGTCTAGTTATCTTAGTAATTAGTTAGTGATAGTAGTTATGTTAATTTTTCTTCCTCTAAGCCCCCGATACCCCACGCCGCGACATCGTCCTCCTTTAGCATATTCTCACATTTACAATTTATATAGTAATTTCTAAGCTCCTAAGGATTGTAGCATAAAGTTAGATAGCCTATTATAATCCTCTCAATTTATAAATTACATAATGCATAAAGTATTTTTCAAACTTGTACAGACATCAAACACCTTAACATCGCATGAAATTATGATTATATATGCTATAAAGATTTGTTACTTATATGACATAAAGATTTGTATAGTTTCGTTATAAGTATATTACGAAATACATTTATCATCTGTGCGACTTAATAGTCTTTGACCACAGAACATTACCACGACCACAGAGATTACTCAGTTAGGTGTAATATTATTCTGTGTCTTTGACTTTGCACCGAAACGTTCGTACGTATTGCTAAAAATAAAAATGGAAATAAGTTTCTCGGACAAAGTCGTTTTAGTGACCGGAGCAAGTGCTGGAATCGGAGAGTCGACAGCCATCTTGTTTGCTAAATGTGGCGCGAAACTCTCTCTAGTTGGGAGGAATGAAGAAAATCTGCGAAAAGTAGCCGATCGTTGCGAACATGAGAAAGGGGTCAAACCGTTGGTAATAGTCGCAGATTTATCCACCGACGAAGGGATTGAGAGAACATCTAACGTAACTTTGAAGCACTTTGGAAGGTAACATTTTGTTATCAGATATGCATCTAATGAAGAAATAAGATATAATATAAGAAATAAAATTCTTCAGAGTAATTTGTACATTATAAAATTAGTGTTTGTTTTACTTACTTACTTAAATAGGTGTGTACCTAATTATAATTAAGTGATAAGTTGAAAAAACAAATGGTATCAAATCGACACAAACACGAAGTGCATGATATTAAAAAGTCAAATCACGTAAATGAAAGAAAAAGAAAATGAAACCTATTGTCATGGTTTTAAAAGTGAGTATTCTTTCAACACAAACATTTTATGTAGCAGTACGTATTACGTATTTTTTATTGTGCGTCATACAATACTAGAGAGACGGGTTAACAACCATACTTTATAATAGCGTAAATCATATTTTATTTTTGATAAACATACCGTATACTTATTTTTTCATTAAAATAAAGTATGCTAAAATACTTTTGTCAAACATGCATGGAAATATTGTCATTATTTTCGACAAAAGAACACACGAAGTATCGAATTTACGGACAAAGAAAATGAAATCCATTGCAGGAGCGTTTTTGAATTTGGAACATTACAACGATGAAGCGATGGTGGCTCAGTTGGTAGTGTGTTCGGACACAGCGTTGAAGGACGTAGGTTCGAATCCAAGCAACTGAATCGGAGCTTTCGGTGAAGGAAAACATCGTGATGACACCATAGCATGGTGGTAAGGCTTTTTCTAAGCCCGTCTGGCTAGCTACCACCCTCAAGTTGAAAATCTGTCGCCAAGCACCTGTTGGTGTGTTTCGGCAGCTGCACTTGAGAGCCAGTCTCCCTCTAGGTTAAACGTGACTTACCATCTTAGACCACATCATCATTTAATATCAGATGATATTGTGGTCAAAACGTTTACCTATAAAGTATAAAAAAAACGCTCCAGTAATGTTGCAAGAAACGGAGTGCTGGTGTTATTAAATACTCTTTGAGTGGACCTCTTTATAATTTTTGGCATAACAAAGTAAGTCCCTTTGCTTAGTACAAATTGTGTTCACATGACTGTGTAGTCATAAATGCGCTTGCTTTCCGGCATAGATGATAAATAGAAAATTGGCGGCAAAGCTGAAAATTCGTCTTGATTTGTTGTTTACCTTTTAATAAATATACATTTAATAATTAAAACGGTTCATAGAGTGAAATGGAGATCGATTGTACTCCACCAGATTTAAAATCAGAAACGAAATTGGCAATGGAAAACCTGCTTCCAGCAAAGTCAAAAGAAAAATACATTAAAGTATATGAAAATTGTATGAATTGGAAAATCGAGAAAAAGTGAACATTTTCTTTCGAAACAATATTTTTGGCGTATTTTAATGAGATTGTTAAAACTAAAAAGCCATCTACATTATGACGATAAAGACTGATGCAAAATGATCGCCTACTAGCGCCAACAAGACGACTCTATCCTGGTTACTAGTATATGTGTGTGACCCCGTTGTACATCGCGTCTCCGTTATGTCCTCCCCTTCTCTTACTTTCTTACATACCATTCAAATGAAGTTGAATTTGATCTCTATTCCCGCTGCTTCAGCTTTCACTGAAAGAAGTTATTCAGTAATTAATCTGAAATTGCGGAAAGATTGGAATAGCTCAATAAATTTAATAAAAAACAAGTTATTTCTTCAAATTATTATTGTAAAACTAGTTTTGAATCTTTTAAAGATAACGGAATAATTGTTAGCATATGTTAAATATGCTAAAGGACACAAGAATATATATTTTAAGTAAATAAATTTGAAAAATACTTTTTTTTCTTCCAAATATTGTACTTTTATTTTAAAACATGATACGTTATTTTTCTCGCAAAGTCGGCAACCCTATGTAGAGACGAGTCATTGATATCAAAATTGTAATCTACATTCGACTATGTTCATATTACTCTAATATTTGGAAACGATGTTATTAGTCATTATAATTATAACTTTCTTGACTAAAATTACTGAATAGTTATATTTACTTATGTATTTCTTTTTAATTCCATGCTATATTTATTAACTGTGTGTAATGTATTGAAATAGTTTTTTTTAAGTTATTTCGCAAGACTAATTTAGCTTTTTATATTGGTCGTGTTTCATGAACATTTTTATTTATAAACTAGCGAACACGGTACGTTGTTTTTATGGAAGAAATGTAAAAGAATATATAGTGAAAAAAAAAATAGATCGCGAGAACCGTAGCATCTACCGGGTACATCTATAGTTCTAAAGTTAAGACATATCCAGGTGACGCCATAAGTATAAATTAGGAACACACACTCACACACACACCGCAATATTGTATATACACGTTCATAATAATTTTAGATATTATCCTTTGAATATTATAATTACGGGCTACATAGAAAGAAGTTTATGTGAAGATTTTGCATAGATTCTATGACTTTTATGGACTTAAAATTATATCAAAGTGTGAAAAAATACTCTTTACCTCTTACTTTCAAAAGTTCAACAATCTCCCATTTACCCATTTCCAGGTTGGACGTATTGGTAAACAATGCCGCAGTCGGTGCGAGGACCTGTATCCAGCTCGCGGACATGCAAACCTTCGACCAAGTCTTCAACACCAACGTCCGTGGAGTCTATAACCTGACCAGACTCTTGGTACCAGCACTTATCGAGTCCAAGGGGAATATTGTCAACGTCTCGAGCATATCGGCAACTATAGTCGCTGTTGGTAGCTTACCTTATGGCATGGCGAAGGTAAAAACAACATAATGACAGATGATGACAATGTAAACACTACATTGGTCATCTACACCATCTACACTATGACTATGACGATGATTTAGTAAAGTTTCTATCAGCATTTATAATAAACATTAGTACTTATTAATTATTGCAGGCCCTGTTATTTGCTCTGTTTGTCCAACTTTCACTATGTCATCCTGTTCTATTTATCACTGTCCTTGTCCCTGTTGGTTAGTTCATGAACAGAGATAGATCGCATTGTGCCTATACATTTATAGTTAGACCATTACGTAATCATTGAGGTCAATACAGATATTAATGACTAAAAATTAGGATGGACGTTACTTCGCACTTCCGTTTGGAATCAACAGACAACGTTGAGTTCAGCCGAAGAACGACGCCTTTTAGTTACTTTTAGATTGTGTCGAAACCGTTTTCTGTTGTAGTCGGACGTAACAGCGGTCAAGTAATTCCAAACGGAAGTGCGAAGTAATGTCCACCCTAATTTTTAATGATGGATTTCCGCAAGCTAACGCCTTCATCAATCAAAGATATTAGTGACGTAATTTATTTCTAGAAATGGAAACTTCTAAGTGGTTTCTACAAACTATATTGAACATGATTCTTAAACGATTGTTAAATGTTTTGGTCCAGGCAGCTATCGATCACTTCACTCGCTTGGTGGCATTGGAGCTGGCTCCCAAAGGAGTAAGAGTAAATGCCGTCAGTCCTGGATTCACTGTGAGTATTTAATCATGGAAGTGAGATAGTATTTAATTACTAGCGATTAGACGATGTAGTGCATTGACGAAGAAAGTAACTACTGTCTCTTATTCAGGGGTCGGCTATATATAACGTCACACGAATTCCGTGACTTTTATAGCCTTCAACCTTGTAACATGTCAGAGAAGTACACATTTTCGTATATGTGGTCCTTGTCCTAGTGCGATATTACATATTATGCAATTATATATTTATAAATTAATCGAATATACAGTCCTTTTAAAATAATCTCTATATACATTAGGGCGTACCAAAAAATTAACTTTTTTTATATGTTTGTTATATTATATATATATTTAAAATGTTTTTCATGAAAATAGTAATAAATTAAAAATTTCCCAACATTATTAAATGAGTTCACTCCACTCTTTTAAATAGAATTCGATTGGTGCATTTTGTTTCTTTAACGAGCGACGTAGTTTATGAATGGTTTCTTAAAACACCATTTTCTTATCGATTTATAACTTGTATTTGAATCTAATATGAAATAACGCAGTGGGCGCCAATCGTCAGAGGCGAGACTTAGAAACTATAAGAATAGAATCAATGTGGATGCAAGCAGTCGTTACCGCGCGCTTCGATACAAAATGTCTTAAAAATGTCGATCCATAAATTCTGAAACGTTACTGTTCCTTCTATAGGTATCGACATTGGTACAACGTTTGACAGGTTGTTCCGATGAGGAATATAACCAGTGGTTGGATAAAACGAAGACAAGTATACCGATGGGTGCGGTTTGTGTCGGCGAGGACATCGCCAAGATGATTGTGTTTGTAGGCGAGTGATAACTGTCGGTTGGTAACGGGGACGGTCGCGCAGGTCGACGGCGGCATGCAGTTCAATGCGGGCTCTAGTCTTATTGCTGAACAAATGAAATAGTTTTAATATAAATACATCTAGGGTCAGGTGCCACCAGTTCCATTAGTAAGAGCGTCTCGTTCCCGTTAACATTTAAAAATATGCTGAATAACAGAATCTTTAGAAATTACCCATTTTCAGTCAACCTAACGTTTGTACGGTGCAGTAAACTTGGTGGTTCGTATTCAAATTTATAAGCTGTTACCTTGATATGTTGATACGTTAGGCGACTTCTATTTAAATTGCTAATTAACATACAATCATATATCATATTGTATTTAAAATTGTTATTCAAATTATAAATAAAAAATATTTTATTACGACTGCGTTTTATTTTAAATTTGCTTTTGATGTACTTAATTTGATTGAATTGTTAAAGATAATTAATGACCTGATAGATCAGGATTGACACATTAATTTATATAAATAAATATTAGTATATAAAGACTTGTTATTTACGAAAACACAATATATTGTTATTATATTAATTATAAAATTGAAATCAAGAATAATACAATAAAAACAAGTTTTTTTATAATAAATTCAATGATAATGGACAACAATTGCGTGGATGTGGAATCAAGATTACTCCCGGGCCTGAATATCTCTAGATTCTAAATATAAAACAAGTAATACGGTGTGATACATAACATAAAATAATTAAATAATAAATTGATATTTTTATTTCGGTCGCATCATTTAAAATATTTCCTTTATATGACTAAAACATATAAATTTCCCTGTTCCGATTCCCAAACATAAAGTCTATTCAAACACAGCTTTAATAAACTATAAATAGATGTTACAACAACAATGCTTAAATTGACTATAGAAAAAATATACATGTCGCAATAGAATCGTTGACAACTGTGAAGGTGCATCGTTGTAACTTAAAAAAACTTCACAGTATTATGTCATCTTTTATTAACAAATGCTCATGAAAATAACATTTTAAAGCACAACATGGACACGATGCGAAGTGTCGAAGTTATTCCGATCCGGTGATTCCGTGAAGGATTCGCAAGGCAACGGGTACCTACTCACAGGATATTATTATAAACGAATCTTGTAAAAGGCATAGGTAGCAAATATTTTGCACCGGTGATTTTTTAATAATACGTCATACAGTTATCGCCATGTATTTCTAATATAATTTTTTATAATTACATACAGGTGGCCTAGATTAATTATAATCATTGTTCGTTAGTTCTTATTTTTTTTATTTTAACTAAAACTATAGGATCTTAAATGCAGTTGCCAGAACACATCTGTAAGTGCTTGATGATATTTCAGCTTGTGAGTGGTAGATAAGTATGCAAGCATAGGAAAAGCCATGCTGTAATTTCACTACGATGTTTTACTTTACCGAAAGTTCCACCTTATTGAAGCCTTTGAAACTACGTTGATAGACGCGTTGTCCGAACTCCGAACACGTTAACTCATAGCTATATTCACGTTATATAACTTGGCCTAGTTATCTAAAGAAAACAGATTTTATTCAAATCGGAATTGTAGTTCCTGGGATTAGCACGATCAAACAGAAAAACTCTACCTCTATAACATTGCTAATATAAATAGATAGGATATTCGGAATACAGATATTAAAATATATTTTTTTTGTTCTAAAACTGGACACTGCTGTATTTGAAAACTGGTGCAAGTTACCACTACATACACACATTAGATATCAAATTGATATCAGATCTATTGGCCTATGCTATTGTATTAGTCAGTTACACTTGATTTACCAATAATATGTTTCCTTTTGATTTCGCTTTAGTTAGGTTATAAATTATAGCAATTTTCCAGCCAATTATTGACAAAATACGATGTTTCGTTTACTTTTTTTATTTTAGAACATTTTTTACAGAACATAACACACATGACGACATGATTAAAAAAACATACAGGATGCTGTTGACGCACAATGTTTTGTTTGGAATTGACACTAGTTAGCATCTGTTTTTGAATAGTATTTGGTTTATTGTCGACACTCCCGTTCTTAGCTCCGTGTATCTGCTTTTTATAACATTTGTGAACTGTTATGAAAATCGATATGTTATATAAAGCACTTGATTAGATTCGCGATGTTTTAAAAAGTTGCATCCTAGGTGAGGAATTTAAAGAGCTAACTTTACTATTATTGAAATATCTACATAGGTATAATAATGTAGGCGACACTTTTCGCACTGATTCTACTACAGAATATTCGAGACTATATTTAAACCTCTAATTAATGTTTAACGTAAATACTATTTTGTTACGAAATACGAATTGAATTAGTTACTTGTAATTCAATTGAAGTCAAGAAAACACATAATTTTTTGATGCAGCTAAAATTATATCGGAGTAAACGATATATTTGTATTTTGTTCATGTATTTTGGAAAACCTTTCTCCTTTTTTAATAGATAGAGTGATTGAAGAGGAAGGTTTATATGTATAATAACATCCATTAAATAGTGGAGAAATACTGTTATTTTTGAGGTTTCTAATATGATGTCGTAAATAATTACATTTTTTCCGCTTACATTACAACAAACGCAGGCTGAATCCTACGAGATTTATCAAAATAGTGTACTAAGTATTGTACACATTGAAAAGGTCCACAGAAAACTCCACGATGGTATATGTCTATCTCTTATGGATATCCCACAATAACATTTTTGTCAACTACTTTTTACGACAAATAATGGCTAATTATCGAAGCGATTGTAATATATTAATTGTTGTAAAAATAAAATAAATAGGTAAAAATGTAAAAAGTAAATAAGTAAAAATGTAGTGTATGAATTTAGATATTCTAAAGATAGCAGGAAATCTTCATGGTATAGGGAAAGGGGAATTGTTTTACTCCAAATGTAACGCGCGCGGGCCACGGGCAGTAATGAATAAATCAAAACTGGATCGATTTTAATCATTTTTTTATTGAATGAAATAGGCTATGCGAAGCCGGAGCGGGCTGCTAGTATACCTTTGAACATATGACTAAACTTAACTATACTTATAAACTATCAATTTCAAATCATTGAAATTACAATGTTAAATAATTGTTTTTTTTTTAATATTTGCAATTGTTTTTCTTATTAATATAATAAATTATAAACGGGAAATAGTTTTATGATGGATGGATGTTTGTTTCACAACAAAATTTTTATTCAATTTCGGTAAAATATAAGTACATTTGAACAAATCCTGTTACCTGAGAGTTATCTCGGTGTGCGCTCCGTAAACCGTTAGAGTTACATGAGACATGTGCCTGTCAACATTCATGTACATATGTACATAGTCAAATTCGCGGGCGGCTTCTAGTAATTTTATATTTAGCAGTTTTATTACATAATCTTATTAGGTATAAATCGTGGAAATCATTGGGTAGACGTCACCATTAATTACAGTAATATCAGATGGTTTGATCGTGAGATAATTTTCACAAACAAATGATTTTACTTTCGATTGTAATAATGATATATGCCAAGGCCATTTGTTTGTATGCATTTCATTAAAACTGTAGTTAAGATTTAGCACTAGAATCACACTTTATATCACATCTATATCTAATGGGTTTAGGCGTTGAGCGTATTATTTAGAACATTATTGTTATAATCGACACATTATATAATAGAGATTGCATGTACGATAACGTACGACATAGTACGGTAGATACAACTAAAATACAAGCGACAAGCGATGACATCATATCAAGTTACTATAGGCATCAGATTAAATAATAACGAAGCTTGAAAAAGAAAAGGAACGTCTATTAAATATTTTTTTGAAGTTAAACTTCTTATGAGGATATGCTTTGAAATTCTGATCCGGAACCTTTTTGTGTGATGAAAAATGGTGAGGATGAACACTTCTTATAGAAGGTTATTACTGGTATTACCATGTTAGTGATTACTACATAGTGCCTCGTGGTGATTTCAATGTTCCAAAAAGATGATGATTAGAACCATCTATGAAGTTTTTGTGACATTTCAAAATTAGTACTCCGAGGGCTTATTTTCCATTTACTTCACTTGTGCACAATAATTGAATGTTACGTATAATATCACCAACTACTACAATTTATGGAGTTAGATAAATCAAGATTATGAAAAAAAAAACACTATTTACTTAACAATTTACAAATGAGAAACTCTCGAATTATTATCATCCTTTAAAGTGAAGGAAACACATTTAGGACATGAAAAATATGTGATTTAGTCTAAACTCAAATATTCAGGATATTATTGAACAATAATAGGTAAGTTTTAATGTAATGTAAATCTCCGTTATGTGTTGTAAGCGCGAACGCATTATAGTGATGAAAAATGGTGAGGATAAACACTGTGTCGGGTAGAGTATTGAAAACACCGGTTCTCGACCCATCACCGAAGTTAAGTAACATCGGGCGCAGTCAGTATTTGATGGTTTTTGTTATGTTGTACTTTTTATAAAGAAATTTTGTCGTGTCAAATAATCACGAACATCAAAGTTAACGTTTTTATATAATAAGCGAAATATTCAAGATTTAATAGTTCAATACGCTACTATTATATTATTGAATTGGAAGTTTGTGAAAACACTTAAACCTATAAATTAATGAAGTGTAGTATATTACTGAAATAATGATATTTGCTTATAAAGTAATTTGATTGATTTACTATTATTAATAATATGTAAAGATCCGCGAAAAACGAGACAATTTTGTTCATGGAAATTCTATGAAAATACAAAGTTACACGATATAATAGCGCCTAGCTACAGATGACAATTTAATTATTTTGTTCATGTAAATTCTATGAAAATACAAAGTTACGCGATATAATGGCGCCTAGTTACAAATGACAATTTGATTATTTTGTTCATGTAAATTCCATGAAAATACAAAGTTACACGATATAATGGCGCCTAGTTACAAATGATATTTTGATTATTCTGTTCATTTAAATTCCATGAAAATACAAAGTTACACGATATAATGGCGCCTAGTTACAAATGACAATTTGATTATTTTGTTCATGTAAATTCCATGAAAATACAAAGTTACACGATATAATGGCGCCTAGTTACAAATGACAATTCGATTATTTTGTTCATGTAAATTCTATGAAAATACAAAGTTACACGATATAATGGCGCCTAGTTACAAATGACAATTTGATTATTTTGTTCATGGAAATTCTATGAAAATACAAAGTTACACGATATAATAGCGCCTAGCTACAGATGGCAATTTGATTATTTTGTTCATGTAAATTCTATGAAAATACAAAGTTACACGATATAATGGCGCCTAGTTACAAATGACAATTTGATTATTTTGTTCATGTAAATTCTATGAAAATACAAAGTTACACGATATGATGGCGCCTAGTTACAAAAGACAATTTGATTATTTTGTTCATGTAAATTCTATGAAAATACAAAGTTACACGATATAAGGGCGCCTAGTTACAAATGACAATTTGATTATTTTGTTCATGTAAATTCTATGAAAATACAAAGATACACGATATAATAGCGCCTCGCTACAGATGATAAATTTGATTATTTTGTTCATTTAAATTCCATGAAAATACAAAGTTACACGATATAATGGCGCCTAGTTACAAATGACAATTTGATTATTTTTTTCATGTAAATTCCATGAAAATACAAAGTTACACGATATAATGGCGCCTAGTTACAAATGACAATTTGATTATTTTGTTCATTTAAATTCTATGAAAATACATAATTACACGATGTAATGGCGCCTAGCTACAAATGACAATTTGATTATTTTGTTCATGTAAATTCCATAAAAATACAAAGTTACACGATATAATAGCGCCTAGTTACAAATGACAATTTGATTATTTTGTTCATGTATATTCTATGAAAGTACAAAGTTGCACGATATAATGGCGCCTAGTTACAAATGACAATTTGATTATTTTGTTCATGTAAATTCTATGAAAATACAAAGTTACATGATATAATAGCGCCTAGCTACAGATGACAATTTGATTATTTTGTTCATGTAAATTCTATGAAAATACAAAGTTACACGATATAAGAGCGCCTAGTTACAAATAACAATTTGATTATTTTGTTCATGTAAATTCTATGAAAATACAAAGTTACACGATATAATGTCGCCTAGTTACAAATGACAATTTGATTATTTTGTTCATGTAAATTCTATGAAAATACAAAGTTACACGATATAATGGCGCCTAGTTACAAATGACAATTTGATTATTTTGTTCATGTATATTCTATAAATACAAAGTTACATGATATAATGGCGCCTAGCTATAAATGACAATTTGATTATTTTGTTCATGTAAATTCTATGAAAATACAAAGTTACACGATATAATGGCGCCTAGATATAAATTACAATTTGATTATTTTGTTCATGTTCAGTCTATGAAATGAAAATAACATAACTGTTTTATAAAATTATAATATAATGGATCACGAATTAGATAAAGTTTGCCCTTATGCAACCTCTAAACATAACACCAAATTCATTATCTGTACAAAGTTTACTTTTATCGCTGAATACGATTGTTCTATAGGTCTTCATCAGAGGCGTAACGAAACGCACGTATAGGTACTATAGAAACAAAAATGGAAGTAAATTTCTCAGACAAAGTCGTTTTAGTGACGGGAGCGAGTGCTGGAATCGGAGAGTCGACAGCCATCTTGTTTGCTAAATATGGCGCGAAATTATCTCTAGTTGGGAGGAACGAAGAAAATCTGCGAAATGTTGCTGATAGATGTGAGAAAGAAAAAGGGGTAAAACCGTTGATAATAGTCGCAGATTTATCCACCGACGAAGGAGCTGAAAAAACTGCTAACGAAACATTGAAGCACTTTGGGAGGTAACTTTTTATTTTTATTAATATATAAAAGGAACATTATATTGAAAAAATTTGAAAGTCGTGACTAAATTTTATCGTAAGGGACTTATCAATCTTAACGAAATGGGAACTAGTTTCTAATAATTTGTAAAGCTTTTCAAGGAAATTGCGTCTAGAATTTTATTTGCTTTCAGTTCTTAATTACATTTATGTAATTAATGATCACATATTAGGGTATTATTCGGAATTGATAGGTAATGAAAAACTCATTAAAGAATACTAACCCTAAATTTATTTCTTCAAATCCAAAGAGGTTGCTTATGTGTTTTCATAGAATATTTATTTATAATTCAAGTCCAATTGCAATAGTCAAGCATTCGCATAGACTATTATTTTTTTAAAAGCAAACGCATTCATGGTCAAATTTAATTTTAAAATCACAAAGAATCTGAAATATAAAAGTTTCATGATGTCGTAAAAATACGAAATTCGCAAAGGCTCGAAGTACCTACGTATAAAATATGTGTAATTCAATTACACACCCAGTCATTAATTGAAAATACTTAACATAACGGCCTTTCTTTTTAATATAATTAAATTCTTGTACTTGAATAATAGTACTTTAATACATTCAAATTATTTAAGAAGTATACTACTTCTATAATCCCAGAGTACCTAATATTAAAATCCAATCAAATTTGCAAATTGTAAATGATATACGATGCCACATTTATATGGTTTCTTAGGGTGTGTCTCTTAGAAGGTAAATGAAACTGACTTTAATTGCTGTACAAAGTAAAATATTTTAATTCTTTCGTGTCGCTTCTAATTATTTAATAGTTATTCGTAATTTAACATATTTTTAATTTAACACAATGTTTTCCTTTAAACATCCAAGTAATTTCCTGTTTATTCATCTTCAGGTTGGATGTATTGGTAAACAATGCCGGAGTCGGCGCCAGGACCACCATACAACGCCCGGATATGCAATCATTTGATCAAGTCTTCAACACCAACGTCCGGGGAGTCTATAACCTGACCAGACTCCTCGTACCAGCGCTTATCGAGTCCAAGGGGAATATTGTTAACATCTCGAGCGTCTTAGCTACTGCTGTTATTGTGGGCAACTTGCCTTACGGCATGGCGAAGGTATTCATATGATTATGGTAGATGATATGTTAAATATTTTTGTTTATGTCATGATTTAGTATTTTTATATAATGCTATGACTGCTCATAGCATTACTTTGGGCAGGAATCAAGACTCAAATCAAATTAGAATAAATATGGCGCACGACCATACCATAGACTATAATTTTAAATGAGTTATATATCAATCAGTCAATATGAATAAATAGAATAAAACAGAGTCGCGATTCAAGCCTGTGTCTGGCTGTGTGTTACTGCCGGTTTATCTTTTATATATTATTAAAATATAATGGGTTATTTACACAGCTGTTTATTTTCAAATATTAGTTACATTGAACATTTAATGTAGATAAAAATTGCTCTTTACAGCAAGTCATTTCACTGCGTATCTGAAATGGAATTATTAATAAAATTTTGTACTCAACAAAAAGAAAGAGGAGTGTGTGAGGAGATTTACGTTCTTTAAATTTTGATACATTGTAAATTATTTGTTACTTTGAATAAATAATGGATTGTATAATGCATGTATTATACGTTATTAAGCATCCGTGTGAATACGGCACGCGTTGCAAATACACTCCGCGCCAAACTTTTCGACCGCTCTGGATATAGTTGTGCAGAATAGAAATGTAGGTATAAATAGGTATTATCTTATATATATAGCATCACGACAACTTGAGGATAAATAAATATCAATTTTAGATTCCTGTAATAATATTTTAACTTTTTTTTGTGCTAAACTTGAGTATATTTCGCGCAAACCCGAACTTACGGCTAGTTTCCGAGACACCCAAAAAATTGATGAGGACTGTACCAAATATATGCTATTGATATCTATGGTGTAATTGTACAAACTTGATATAGAACTCTGTAGTGAGTGTAGTTGTATTTATAAGAGCAAATAGCCTGTAGCAATAGAATAATTAACTAATTCTGTATTTGTTTAGCCATTTGTTAACTTCTACTAATACGTGGTCTAAATTCATTTATCAGGTCTCATTGCTGTTCTTGCATTATATTAATGTATTTGTGTAATCTGGTTCGATGCGGTAACTATCTCGAGTAACAATTAAATGTGTATGTTATTATATATTTATACTCAAGTAAGTATTGTTCAAACAGTTATGAATATTACGTACTTCATGATAATGCAAAAAAATATCAATTGGATACATATGCAGTTATAAATATTATATGCTTTTGACTTGTATAGTGATTGATAATCGGCAGTATTTAAAAGCTGACGTCATAATTAATTAATATTGGGATTTTATCTAATGATAGATTTATCTGAAGATTTGATCGCGTGATAATTCTCACAACCGAGATTGTAATTGCGATTGCAATCATTGTAAGTACTAAGGCGAATAAGCTATACATAGGTTCTAATACGCGATATCTAGGCTGTAATACACGAGTCAAAAAGTTTTTTCTTATACTGATCCTACTGAAGGAAATGCATATTGATAACGTGCCAACTTTTAGGTTTTATCTTCAAATTAACATCACAATCAACAGACATCCAGTCGAAATGGCAACTTGTTTGAATTATGGCCTGGGCTATTCGAGAGTGACTTTAAAATAAGACCAATTGTCTAGTACCTACTGAACAGTTTAAGAACAAGCTGTCGAGTTACATACTGAATTAGAAAAGTTATTTATTAAATTATATAACTATAGGCGTACTTAATCAAGTTTGATAAAAATATTTAAATAGCCTAAGTTCTTAAGTTATTTGAAACCTCACCGTAGTTAGTTCTTCAATGTAATAATGTAGGTATTTGGTTGAAAGACGTATTATAAGTATAAACACATTTCAATGTATAGTTGTTGTTCCAAACTGACTGACGCTATTGGCCTGATGGACTTTCACACCTTCACCGGTGTAATGGGCCGAGCGTTCATGGCGCTCAGCCGCTTGCCAACAAGCTTAAGGGTGCCAGAGTGACTGAATCTAGGGTTGGGGGCTAATCATGTATATGAGAATTAATGAAGCACACATGTGTACCAGCATGTGTGTCTCTCAAACTCAAACATGTACTTCGTATTTGTCAACTCGGCTAAACTAAACTAACCAAGATCGTAAAATAAGAGGAAAACATTAAACCCTTCCACGATAAGTGTACCAATGTGTATATGTGCACGTATGTGAGGGTGATATGTGTTGTGTGTATTAAGTTAGTGAGTGAACATTTTCAGTGTCGCGCATTTAGCAATGTGCTCGAGGGTTCCATTTCGGGGGATCGAACCAAGGCTTGAATCGCCATTGCCGCGACCCTGTTGTCAAAGAATCAAGCCTAGGTTCAGTACAAAAACTACAGGCAGAGACAAGACCGTATTGATAAGTGATGATTTTGTACGAAGCTGTCAAATGCTTCCGATGGTATACATAATAAAAAGAAGTCCGTTCATCTGGACAATTGAGAAAACTATTTTTTTGACAGCACAATTTTTGTGTTTACGTAAATAAAAATTTTGTGATACAGAATATAACACACTATCATTACAAACGGACTGTATTATCATTTATTATCTGTATGACAACAGATTATATTATGATATAAGAATTTTATCGTGTTGCCAATTAATATAGAAAATATTAAAAAGTAGATAGGCACTTAGTAAAATTATGAATACACGCGAACTTAGTTGACAGTGACGACTTTACTCTACCTTTAAACCAAATCAAAATCAAACTTATGTTTATATTCATGTTAATCATTTTGTTTCAGGCAGCCCTTGACCACTTCACTCGGCTGGTGGCGTTGGAGCTGGCTCCCAAAGGAGTAAGGGTCAACACCGTCAGCCCTGGAGTGACTGTCAGTATTTACTAGCTAGTTCTAAAATATCGCAGGAAAATATATTACGACGCAGAATTGTTATCAAAATTATTTATTGATTCTTATCAGCATTAGAATCTGATATTACATAAATGTGTTGGTAAGATAGTAATTAATACGCTAAACCTAGAAAAGAGCTGTTATAATTTAAAAACAGTATTTTAAAAATCACAAGTTTGCTGAAATAAAATTCTTGTAACATTTAACTTGCTTTATAGTGCATTAATTAGTCCAAAATGTATAAAAAAATTCCAATTGTTAAAAATTCATACATAATTTTTTCTACAGGTATCAACATTCGTACAACGTTTAACAGGCTATTCTGATGAAGAATACAGGCAGGAGTTGGAAAAAGTGAGGAGAACTGTGCCGATGGGCGCCGTGTGTGTCGGCGATGACATCGCCAGGATGATTGTGTACGTCGCCAGTGACAGCTGTCAGCTGGTTACCGGTACTGTCATACCAGTCGACGGCGGCTTGCAGTTCAATGCGGGCAGCAGTCTTATTACAGACCCAAAGAAGTAATAATAATATAATTACTGTTAGTATTAGATTTACGATACGCGCTTCTAGCGCTACTATATATCCAGCATTTTTAGACGTATCTAAACATTGGTGGACATACTATGTTAGACATTAATCATCCGTTTTTACCTCAAACTCAGCTATTACTCTGCTGTACATTATTACGTAGTAATAAAAATTGTGTATTTTATACTTTGACTTAATTGTACACAAATAAATAATATATATTTGCCTAAAATTTAATACTCCATCATATTACATCAAATTCTTTTTAAGCGTCTAGTTTAGTTCCGTACCACTCATATTTACAAATTGTTTTCCGCAAACCGAAGTTATATAGTTGGCAACCCTAATTAAAATTGTTAAATAATACAACTCAAATTGTTTTGTGTATTTTTATTATCAATCCTTTTTAAATTTATTTTCTCGTTATTCAATATTGAATTCAAATAGTGTAACCAATTATCTTCTTTTAGCTCATCTACTGAATAACAGATGGCGCTACAAAAACTAAATTAAAAATACTGTAGTACAACATTTTTATAGTAGATGGCGTGGTATATTTATTACAGGCTTATGAATGTGAAATACGAAATACCTGACTAAATTAAATTATCTGTAGATTAAATTAAGAAACGCAACTGAAATTAAATTTAAATAGCTGCATACTTTAGTATAAAAATTGAACTAGGTATTTCAACATGTATCTAAACTTGTTTTTAAAGAAATCAGAAAAATACTCCTCATTAGTATAACTAGTTACCTATCAGACATCCAATTTAAAAAATAATAACACTGTATCCGTTCGGAGATGTGAAAATAAAACTATCAGATCCTGAAACATTATAAAAGGGAATGTTTTCTGTCCGTTTGTGCGCTTATAAGTTGAAAAACACTGAACTAATTTACGTAATAGTTTCTTTTAATTCATAGATGTATTCTTTGTTATAGTATCAATGTATAGCTTGTTACGTTAAACAATATGTACAACGAGTTATAAGATAAAAAATGAATTACTTAGATCAGCAAAATTTTCTGTCATATTTTATGAAACGTATGAAATGGTACACACTTCTCTGGAACATAAATTAGTAACAGAATCCGTGAAACCATAAATAAGTTTAGTTATATATAAATAACAGTGACCGCTTTTACGAGTCAATGAAAATTAAAACTACGAAGCACTACATCCATCCGTAGATTTCAATCTCTTTCGGTGTCAATTTGCTTCTATTATATAAAACGGTATATGTATAAAATTGTATTAAAATAAACACATTAACAACAACCTTGTAGTGTATGTGGAAACAGCCGAGTGCACAGCTAGTGTAGTTTCATAATGGGATTTGAGATATAATAATGTTACATTCTGACTACTCCTGCTATTTGTAAATGTTATAGATTTAGTACGTTTGTCATATTTGTTTTGTTTTTAATAAAATAATAAATACTAAATTAATATTGATAATTTGCACATAAAACGCAGTCCAAAAATGAACGTAAACAATAAAATGAATCTTTAGACTTATTGAGCGAATAACAAACATATCAACGGAAAATCTCCTTTGACCAATATTATATGTATGTTGTGTATTATTATAGCTTTAAAATTATTTAACGTTTTGCTTAGTGGTAGATCTAAATATTTTCCTCTATTAAAAAAAAACTACAACAATGGAGGTTTTTTTCAGTGCAACTTTCAAAACATAGTATTATGCTATCGTTCATGAATAAGCACATCGGAATAACACTTTCTCGTGCACAATAAACACAATGCGAAGTGTCAGAGAGTCAACAGAGTTATTCCGATCCGATGAATCCGTGATTGATTCGCACCGCGCGGCCGCGTGGGAACTCACAGGATACTCTACAGGAATTATGTAAAAGGCATCACAAATATCTAATAATGATTTATTTGTATTGACAGTTTATCTCGATAAGTAGAAAATTAGATATATTTGTATATATTTTTATATATATCTATATGTTTATATATTATCTTTATCTTATCTATAATTTAGTAAATATGAAAATTAGACAAAAAGGACTTTATAGTAATATAGTTTGAAGTTTGAAAAAAATGCTAGAAGTTGACGAAGAGAATGATTTGAAATTTGTTAGGCGCATATTAATTTGTTCAATGTCGTTGCATTAATAATTTTTAAACCTTTTTTTTCACTGCTGTTAACTTATTAGTGTATTTGTGATTATATTATGCTTTTTTATAAAATAGCATTTCGTGTTGTAAGTACTGGCCACTAGATGGCATTACCAATTCTTCGGAAGACATACGTTTTCGTTATTATATGTAATCATTAATTTTATTGTATACCCCTAAAGCTGCTTATTTAAATATTATATAGTATAAATAGAGAAATTTGTATTATACAAAATAAATGTATTCCCTAAAAGCAAATTCGGTTATGCTTTTACCACTTGACAATAGATGTAGACATATAATTATAACTTTTCCTTCTTCAAACAGATGTGTGTAAATTGCATACAAAAAAAAACATAAACACTATAGTTACATAAATTTCGTTGTTGTCTCAAGGTTTGTACAAATATTCATACCTAATATGTACTTGCTGAAATTATATATTTTCTTTGTTATAATAAGTTTCAAATTTATCTACAATTTCGTCTGTGTCCTATGATTGTAAGACGGTTATTTGCCTGGGGATGGATTTTCGTCTTCAAGGTGTAATTCCAAGCGGCGGGTATTGGTAGATGACTTTATACATTTATTTTGTATATTATTAATTTTTACATTACATATATCAAAGAATTGAAAAACAGAGTATATGGTGAAAATTTTGATGCTATTTTAATCGGCAATTAGGACTTTGATATCATTCTCACACTTATAACATTGTTGCACGCAACCTAAAGCATGATCACTCGTTTTAAGCTATTTTAATATATTTCTATAGATTTGTTTGTCCAGATTAATCTCCCTGTATAGAGCCATCTAATTTGATAGGTCTTTTAATTTAAAAAACTGCTCAGACGTGATCTAGCCTACCATCGACTTGTCGGTCTGGCAATGTGTTCTTTGAAATGCTATGTAATTGCTGAATAATGCTTTTAACAAGTCTCTTAGTAGGTGCTAAGACTTAGGAATGTTATTATTATTGTTTTATATTTCATCATTTATACATTACAAAATTTCAATAAAAATTTGGAGTTGTAGGTAAAATTGTACAATTTTTATTTATAATTGGTACAGGAGTGGCTACGCCCCTGATTTGCAACAATTTGTCACAAGCAGACTTTGATAAATGCAACCTTTAAGTTTTCTAATTACTGCCTTTTGTAAGCGGTTTCGCTCGCGTTAATGTATGAAAGTATATTCTTCTAGTGAGGAGTACTTAGGATCAAACTATACAGGTACATTGCTTATCTAATGATGTTTCGATAATAATGCAAATTTTGGTGCAGATAAATTGCATACAGTTGCTCTCTATCTATCTCTATTATTCAGAGTTTACGCTCCATTTTATCAGTTCCGAGGTTAATCAATATTAGTGTGAAGTTCACACTGTGAACCCAATTGTAATTCAGTGTTATGGCAATTTGCCATAGTACAAGTGTCTTTAATGCGGTATTCATTTTGGCGATGTTATAATATAAGTATAATTGTAAGTAAATACTTTATTCATTTGTACTTACAGGTTCGGTCCGTGTTATAAAATCGGAAAATATTCGATTTTTTACTATGTAGTAGGTACAGGAGTACGACGTCGTGGGCATAACTAATTTAAAAATAAATCTGTAATGTATATCCCAAATGTTTCCATAGTTCGTTACACAGGAGAAGTCGACCCTCGGTGTGTTGTTCCACTGATTGACGGGACATGTAATCCAATATCGTTAGAGAAACACGCTCGATGTTTACAAAACTGCGTTTTGTCTTGTTTCCGTGTCGTATAGTTACTATAATAACATCCGAATTAGTTCTTTCAGTGGTGCTCGAATATCCATTACTAGAAAATATAGTTTAGAAAGAAATAAATCCTTTTTGTAGTGTTTTTAAATATACTGCAGACCTCAAGGCGTATTGTAGACATCAAAGATATTATGACATCACTGGCCCTACATAACGTGATGTACATTTCTTGGTCAAAGCGAATTTAGTGTATAAATTGATACAAAAGATAAAATGCAGGCAAAAGGAAAAATATTTTCTTTGCATTTAACACGTTGGTGCGTCTTTAAATTGTTTTTTTTTATTTGTCGATTTTTTCAAGCATAAAGAGCAATATATAGCATAGATATCTCTAATAAGTGTGCTTAATACATCTCTTCATCATCTTCCCATCCTTATTCAAACTAAGTAGTGTCTACACGATATGATTTTCTCTTCCACTCTTTTTTCTCAGCTGTAATTTTAGTATTCATGCCTATTAGACGCATATTATTATGTAAAAAAATCCGTTCCTACTGTTATTCGGTTTGCATGAAAGAGTTTCTGGAAAGTATATACAACTTATTCGTTTTATGTACAGTCAAGCCAAAACACACGTTAGGTCCGAAGCTGGAATTACCGATAATTTCAATGTGGTTGTAAATTTGCACCAGGGTTTAGAACTTTAAGCCATTATTTATTTCTTCTTGTTATGAATGCATTAACATCAGACATACAAGACGAGGCACCTCGGTGCATGCAGTTTGCTGATTATATTATTTTTGTCGAAGAAAATACAGCCGAGGTCCAGAGTAGGCTGGGGAAATGGCGAGAAAAACTGGAGAATGTTGGTTTGAAGATCATTAGAATAAAACTTGACAATTTGATTTACGACTTCGGTGGCCCATCCAGTTTTTCTCATATAGCCCTAAATGGTGTATCGTTACCAGCCTACTGCAACTTCCGGGCATCAAGGAGAAAGTGTATAACATTATTATAAGTCCAGTCATGTCATCTGAGTGCTGGGCTCCGAAAGAGACTGATAAGAGAAAAGTACACGAGGATGAAACGCGAATGTGTGGATAAGATTAACAATGAGTGTAGAAGTTGAGGAGTAATAGACATTGTATGGGCGTGTATAGAAAATGTATAGATATAATGTTAAACAAATATTGTAGCTTAGCCGATATAAGGATCGTGAAGTATGATGACAAATACAGACTTATAAATAAAGGTATCAACTCCTCAATGACGTGGAAATGACCGGTTTTCAATTTTTTTATTGGTACATTAAAGCTCGTTAATAGCTTCTAAATAAAAAATGAACTGGCTGACAAACAGAGAACAAAAATGTACTGAAATCTGTTTTCGCATATTTATATATGTATATTAGATCAGCCTTAAATATGACGTTTGTAAAGTATAGAAAGAGGGAGACAGGCAAGTCTTAGCTACCGAGCATAGTATCAGAGAATCACCCATCGTTAGGGTATGGTTAGTTCGGGATATTTTTAATATACAAGTATCTTAAATGTTAATCTGGAACTTACATCCCATAAGGTATCGAATCAAGTCAACACTGAGACATTATAACGTGAAACACAATGTAATAATAATGGTATTACATGAGAAGCAATGGGGTTAATTAACCTACAAGTAGCTATAATGTAACGTGATACTTCTCGTTTAAATCATACGAAACTTGTTAAACCTTTTAACGATCACAAAAAATGTGATCACAAACATAACAAAGTTGTACACTAGTGTTGCCCAAATGCAAGACCAAGACTGAGACTTGACTTGGCCTTCGTATTGGTGTTGCTGGTCTTGGTCTTGGTCTTGCAGCAAGAGTCTTGCAAATCTATTAGCTAATTAGACCTTAGTTAGACCTTAGAATAATGCAACAGATAGGTACATTTTAAGCTCATATTTCCATAGACATAGTAAAGTCCACTCCAATTAATAGAATTCATAAAAATCAAGAATTTAAAGGAAAATTTACAGTAATAAAAATTTGCAATTCCTTCTCATAGAAAGATATTAGATGCTTCTTTAAGTCTCAAGTGTTTATATTAAAAAAAAATTTATGCGGGCACAATTTATAAAGAACGATTTAAGTTGCAGAAATGATTTCGAAAATCTCATTAAATTTACTCCTAGATCTTGAGAGTGTCTGGATCGGATGCTACAACTCTCCGTACTCCGATTAGAACTATTTGAATTTTCGTCACTCATGTCAGATTGTAAGCATATAAAATCTAAATTGAAGTATGGATATAAATGAAATTGAAATATAAAACTCCTACTTATATGCACATCTCCAAATATGAATACAGGAAAGTTGAGCGTTCTTAGATAAATATAATGATTCTTCAGAAGATTAAAAAACAGAAGTGTGTCCAGCTATTTTGTGCCTTCTTATCTAACAATAAAATGTACGTACGTATGTGCATTACGTTCTTGTTTGATTAAATTATTTCTATATTAATTATTTCATTTAATTGTCCTATGCTGCTGTTGTATTTATGTACCTACTAGCTACATTGTCTACGTATGATAAGAGTCAATACATACTAAATGTTTGTACAGTTAAATATAAGGGTATAGTAATGTGTATCATTACTGGCTTTTGCTTGCAGTTTCACAAGCGCGAATGTAGACTTGACCTATGCCTCGACAATAGTACTTATCGACAATAAATGAAAGATATCCTGTGTCCTTTTCTGTACTCTTCACAACGTGTAGGAAAAATTTCCTGATAATCAGTTAAGAAGTAGTTACGGCGTGAAAGCAAAGCAAACTAATATTCGCTTTTATAATATTAGTTAGGATTTTAACAATAAAATTGTTATAATTTCGTATTCTTACAACTACAATACTTCTTGCGAGGGTAACACAATGTGTATTCGTTTCCGTTCTGTACACCTGGAAACTTATTTTGTTCTTTGAAATGTCGGCGAACTTTCAGCGACGACGATAAAGCAGCATAGACTATACTGTGATACACGTGAAACCAAATACACAATAATGTTCGAAACTGACTTAACTACAAGACCGCAAGAGTCTAGCAAGCTCAGTATTGTTCAGCGCGAGTCTTGTAACGGTCGGGTTTAGTGTTGGTCTTGTTAAAATTCAGCGGTCTTGCGTTTTTGCAAGACCAAGAATGATGTTGAGCAACAATAGTTGTCACTATTTGTATGTTTTATTTGGATTCATCCTGGTCTTACCAACGAAACATTCATAAGGAATTTACTTCGCTTCGATTTAAGCTATTTATACGCATGCTGCATTTGTCTGCCTACCAGGTAACTACATCGTAATCATAATCGACAATGTAAAGCGGTTGACAACGCTGTCTGTTGATGATGAGTTAATTATCTATGTCAAACAATGAGAGTGTAATTTTTTTTAATGCATTCTTAATGAGTTACCACCCTCAAGTTGAAAATCTGTCATTAAGCACCTATAGGTGTCTTTCGGCAGCTGCAATTAAAAACCAGTCGTCTCTAGGTTTAGCCCGTGACCAACCATTTTACGCCACATCGTGATTTAATGACGGGTGAGATTGTGACCAAACGTTAAAACCTGGTGAGTATAATAAATCGTCAATTTATGAGTTAGATAAAATTAAGAAAGACTATCGATGGTCCGCGACTTCGTCCTTGTTTGTATCTTTAAAACGATGACACAATTATCTTCGTGTAACTTAGCTTTATGCGGCCAACGTTGATATAACTCTCAGATGGCAGGACTTTTCCCAGCTTACCTCCTAATTAATATCCTTTTAATATATTATTTCAATGTATACAAACAAATGTATAATATTTTTATCGACTAAAATAATATTTACTTTCACAATTCTTGTAACAGGTAACAACAATGCTTCCATCAGGTGTAGGTACATATATACAATCTCGTAATTCAAAAATTATGTAAACATCAACACTTGAATATCAAAAAAAGGCTTCAAATGGCCCGTAAGCGTTTTCTTTGGGCTGCCGCCCATTCATACAGTGAATGAGGCTTGGAAAGGCACAATGTAGTATCGAATAACCCCTTCGGAAACACCATACGCGGAAACTTGATATCTTCACAAAATGGCTCTTGTAGTTTAAGGCACCGATTTCTGTGGATCACATGAAATATTGACTGATTATATACTGGAATATCCTGTAATGCGATAAACTAAAAGAGAGTCACTGCCACTGGTTTATTTCCATATATATGGTGATCGTTCATTACTGGATATACATAGGGGTCCCTATTGCGGCTGTTACGCCTAATGTATGGTGGTCGCGACCCATTGAGACGCAGAAGCCGTATTCTCCTAAGCAATCAATACTTTTGACTAAATCCAATGCTAAATTCACTTTTCCACTTCGATCAATCTTATGTCAAAAGAGAATTACTAGAAAATTATCGTCTCTTCAATTGTGTTTATGCAAGTATTTTTTTTTTTGTTTTTATGTATACATAATACAGTTATTAATGCATATATTTTATAATACTTCTATAATCCGTTCTCAATTAGCAGTATTTTGTCAGCCTGTAAAGGTCTTGTCAAAATCAGTTCAACCTCTTTGACAAATAATACGTAGATACTTCAATTTTATTCATATTTATAGATTTAGCGTGTTCCCATCAATGGCCGCGTAACATCAGGTGAGATTGTGGATAAAAACTTAGATTCAAGATAAAAAGAATCCTTATTTGAAAAATTATAGTAGTTGCAAATAGTAGCAGTTGATTATCAATTCCCTTAACTGTTGGAAAATGTGAAAGAAATTTATCTTTATATTCCTTTCAAGCGATACCTACAAGCGATAATGGATGTACATATCTGTATCTATATAATATATCCAATCAGACGGAGCTATCTATGAAGGAAACCATATGACGGTGGTAAGGCTTTTTCTAAGTTCGTGTAGCTAGCTTTAAGTTGAAAATATGACGCCAAACAACTATAGTTGTGTTCCATGAGCTACACTTGAGAGATAGTTCTCCTCTAGGCATATGATGTTAAGCAACATCGTCAAATAACGTCAGGTGAGATTCTAACCAAATAGGTATTACAAATAAATACATAAAAAAAAAACATTCTAATATCTCTTTAATATTTTCTTATCCTTAACACTTTTTTTTGTAATAACAAGACACCGGTGAATGGAATCAATGAATTAGTGATTGCTTAATGAAAACTCTCTCTCAAGGAGGAAATATTTGGACAGAATACGAAGGGCATCGTAACGACTGTAATTAATGTCCAATTCTGTTAAAAAAATACGTAAACTTTATTTCGATTATAACAAAAACTTACTCCAATAGCTCATTGTGACATTTTGGATTTCGGCTTTGAAGTTTGTCATTTAAGGGTGATTAATACTAAACTTCTTTATACTGTTAAATGAATCTTTTCCAACTGGATCCTCGTTCCATTTTTCCATTGATAACTGGACTGTGATAATTTATAACGCAATCTGTACGATGATGTGCTTGTTAAATTCTATTAACATGAACTAAGCAGGTTAACTATCATTTCTGATTACTTCGTTATCGGTACATATTGGACGGAGAGGACTCTTGGATCAAAGCAACCACAATCGAAAATGTCTGTAAAATACAAAGTATGCCCTTTCATCAAAATGAAGCTACACACGGAAAATTATCTTGGTAGTTGTCAATGGGCAAAAAGGACCAGGGATCCCGGACTATAAGCGTTAAGAATAGGTCTGAGATTGTTTTATCATACTTGCTTTAAACTATGCAAAAATGGTAAGAGACGCATTCAAAATGCGATAAGATTGATTTTTCAAACAAAAAAACGCTCTGTCGTAGAACTCGGTAATTTTATTTATACATCAAATCCGAACAGTTATCTATTATCTATTTTGCATTTAAAAATATAGCGTTAATCCCACTGTTGGGTTACATAATGTACGTCCAAGCCTTGTCAGAATACTATGTAACCTTATGATGAGACAAGAATCTATTTGACTCCATAACATTTATTTATTACATTTTTGTTTATTACATTTATTATTATTGCCGGACACTAAGTTCAAGCACTAAATCAAGCTGGTTTTAATGTCTAAAGGGTATTACAGGGTGGATCAATATGTGAACGATGGTGACGTCTGGAAATGATACCCTCTCTGTGCATCCACTAAAACCGAATGTTATTATTTGTATCTATGTTTATAACTATGTTTTAAAAATATGAGTTATAATATGTGTAATGAAAAGATAAACCAGATCGAGTTTCTTGCCGGTTCTTCTCGATGACTGGGTTGTTTTCCTAACCGGTGGTAACTTTGACGTTCATAAGCGCCTTCTCAGGGCCTACACTGAATAAAGTATTTATGAATTTGATTTACAAATGAATATTTTCTATCTTTCTAAGTTACGCAATATAGCATGAGTTTTTTTTTTGTGAGGCCCCATGAATGTACACAAGATATTGTTAACAATTATAAACATGACCAAAATAAATTAGTGAACAAAATATACTAATCTAACATTCTTTTTCGAACTGCTTATTCGCTATTGGCCTGATGGGCCTTCACAGGTTTCACCGGTCTAATGGGGAGAGCGCTTATGGTGCTCAGCCGCTTGGCAACAAAAGTGGCCGAACCTCAGTTTGGGCTGTTATCTTGGATGTAACAACGCGAATTTTACTAAGCTAAACTAGCTAAGCTACATATATGAGTTAGTGAAGCATATATTTGTACTAGCATGTGTGCCTCACGAACTCATACATGTATTCTGTGTTTGTCAACTCGGCTAAACTAAACGAATCAAGTTCGAAAAACACTGCTAACGTAACTATATCGTTTTATAGTATAACTAGTATTGGCAACGGCCCCGCACGCTTTTGTTGTTATCTGAAGTTCTCCACCTAACGGTTAAATGGTTGGTATAAAAACTGTCTCCATTAAAACATTTAGGTTTTCGAACTTTCGTAGTGGTCGGTCAGTTGGTGTCAAAGTTCGTAGTAATCTCTAATATATATGACCCAATATTGTATATTCTCACATCACCCAATGCATTCTATCGCACTTCAGTGAAGCTTAAATAACATTCATTTGTTAAGTTAGCGAAGTTGCTAAGTTGTAACAGTTGGAGAGACCTGATGGCTCTGTTATGTGTGATAAACATTATTGACACTTCTGTGTTTAAATGTCAAATATAGATTCCCTATGTTATATATCTATGTACATTAGTTTGAAATGAAAATAGCATGTATGAGATTATTGTCTTATAATAGTTTTTTATGACTTTTTTTTTATTTTTTTATATTATAGGGAGCAAACGAACAGGTGGGTCACCTTATGGTAAGTGATCACCGCCGTCCATAGACACTAGCAACACCAGGGGAGTCGCAAGTGCGTTGCCGGCCTTTTAAATATGTGGGCCTCCGGCGCTCTCACTGACCGAACGAAACGCAACAGTGCAACCACTGTTACTTCACGTCGGTTTTCTGTGAGAGGGTGGTACTACCCCGGGCGAGCCGACCCATTCATGCTGAAACCAGTAATAGCATCAGCGTAGCTCTACCACGTACCAAAATATTAATAATACTATTTTTTATGACTCATGCAATAAATACTAAGAATACAATAGATTAATGTTGTTGGATTAAGATTTTAATGCATTTGTATAGCGTAGGTATTTCAAAGGTGTTTTTAGGCAGTTGATATCGAGTAACAGTCTCGAATACAAAAAAATCCATTTTCATTTAATAACGTGTCACTGTGACAAAGATTTTGCTTATAACTCAGTAAAAATAAGAATATTAAAACCATTTATACACCTTCACAATTATTTCTAGCGCGTCTAATGGCATCATATATCTATCATGTTATTCGCCACGCGTATTAATACTAAAATGGATAAAATGTGAAGATTATTCATTGCTATGGTATCGGGAAGGTTTAGACGTATTGTAGGTATGTATGTATGTATACGTCTGGGCAAGGGAGTGGGCGTGTCGGGTTGGCAGCCCTCGCGCTAATGGTCGACGGAAAACAAATCTAGGGTTACACCTCGCCGTTCAACATTCCTATACCGATTCGTTTGTGTGCACACTTTTCAAAATACTGCAACGTTAGGGTTGCCAACATTTTTTCAAGCCAAATATAATTATATCGATATTTACATATCTATATACCTATTTTATGGTTTTTAATTGCTATTAGTAGACCATAAAAATAATATTACAGGACGTAAAACAATGCGGTGTCGTCCTTAATATTTATAGATAGTGTAACGAAATGTGGCAAAGTATGTAGGTATTCTGTTTTTTTTAATTACCATATATATTCTGATGTGTTCACTGTGAAGTTCAGAGTGGTGTGTTTGTAACTCAAATATATGCTGTATTACGGCATCTTAATCTTTGGGACAAGGTTGACATACTTGATATAGCCCAAAAGCGATCATGTCTCAGTGGAAGTGTATTCAGATATAGCATCGATCGACCTCGGTTCGAATCTGTGTCGTGTCGTGTCCGTGTACTCGGAGAAGGGGAACATTGAAATGAAACCATAACATGGGAGCTTTCCTACCTAACTAAATACCACCGAATTGACAAACACGTGTAGGTGCATTCCTGCAGTAGTTCTTGACAGCTAGACCTTAGGTTTAGCACGTTAAGTAAGTTAGGTATGGCGCAGCGATCGAGCGGTTTGACCGGTGAAATATCAATCTGATGTCCGGAGGTTCAAACCCCGGCAGGTACCAACGAACTTTTTGGAATTCACGTATATTTACTTATTTAAATTGGTAGTAGCATTATAGGCTGACAGCGAAGGAAAATATCGCAAGGAATTCTGAACCAAAGAAATGTTGTTGTAGTACCACCCTATGTGGGAACAATACAGAACTGTGGATTTCTCGGAGTTTGAAATCGCCAATCCGTCGTGGGCTGACGTGGGTGGTGGAAGAGGACTATGATCCTACAGTGGAACTCTTGCAGACTGATGACAATAATAATGATCTTAGACCACTATGTGGTCCTTAATATGAGGTAAGATTGTGGTCAAGTGCAAAAAAAATAAAAAAACAATTTGTTTTTATTTTTTATTTTACCGGTTTTCAAGTGTGATTTCTATTAATAAGAGGTAAATTAAACGCGAGTGAAATTATAAGTTACAACTAGTATATCACAGTAAGTTGAATTGAAATTTGTACTATTTCATTATTATTTACAAATTATAATGTTCATGATAAAAAACGAAATCTAATAATTAAAATAAAAAGTTCTCGGTTGACAACTAAATTAGTGGCGAGCAACTAACTGGTGACATATTATTTATTCGATTCGCAATCATCCAGAACCAACCTCTGTCTGCTTAAGCTATGCTTAACACGTCTCAAATGAAAATCGACCTTATTTATCATATTTAAGCTTAACTTTTCATCTGGTGATTATAGGCAGAAACCTCCTTTAGAGAGAAATAGAAAATGCATCGCTAACTCGTTGAAATAAAGTTAAAAATCGTTTTGGATAACTGTGATGAGGGCACGAGGAGTCGAGGTATCTTCCCTCTAAATAAATTGTCTCCGATATATCCCGGCACGTATTTTACCTCGCATTTACACCTTATAAAGGTGGATGGATACAGCGATGTAGTTATAAACTCTAATATTAAATTCAACTTGGAAACTATATTAATTCGGTTAATCAAATTTATATGTTTTTTTAATGGAATTATCGACAATTTGTATTCTATTATTTATAAAACTTTATTCAAAATAATCGAGTTATAAATATTTACAAGCTCGTAAAAATCTGTTTAGATATATACTCTGGTATATTGTTTGTTTTGTTATGACGGGTATTTAAATTAATTTCTGTCATTAAGTCGCAGTGATGAAATAAAATTAGTGGAATATCGATCTACGGTAGAACTACGGACATTGAAAGTCGAAGGTGTTTATAATTGTAAATTAGAATATAAGTACTTCTATTTACGGTAAGCCCATTGGAGTATTACCCAAAGTATTGATCTTTGTTACTTGTAATCTAAACTCTCGACAATTTGAAATATTAAGTACTAGCGGCCCGCCCCGGGTTCGCACCGGTATAAACTATATTGCCTATGTCATTCACTGAAAAAATGATTAAAATCGATCCAGTAGTTTTGATTTATTCATTACTGGCCGTGGCCCGCACGCGTTAAATATGGAGTAACCTCAAAAATAGCAGTATTTCTCCACTATTTAATTTATGTTATTATACATATAAACCTTCCTCTTCAATCACTCTATCTATTAAAAAAAAACCGCAACAAAATCCGTTGCGTAGTTTTAAAGATTTAAGCATACATAGGGATATAGGGACAGAGAAAGCGACTTTGTTTTATACTATGTAGTGATTTATCTACAAGTCATTTCAGTACTTTTAACTTTTACTGTAGATAACACAAAAAAAAATAGTTTTGGGCCTCGAATATTGTTTGACTTTACTTTCCTTACAATTTTATGACTTTGAGGTACCTACCGGAATTCATAAGTATAGTCGCCCATATATATAGGCATTACGCAAGCAAATTTATTTATTTTTTCATATAGGTATTGATTGGATGCTATCCAATTCACCGCCAGAGGGAAAAGTTTTTAAAACGCTGGTCGAGTTGCCACGTGCTATGCCAATGCTTATACGCTGATCCTGTGAAGATGTTCTTCACACTCTGGCTCCATGGCCCCCAGAGTTTTGATCCCAAAAGCTTAATTATGTAGTAACTACCTAGGGAGCATAATTGCGCTACTTGAAGTCTTCTGCTAACTCAGCAGCTGCACCGACGTAGAAGTATCGACACATGTTGCAGGACCACAGCGTCATCCCATCGAGTCTCTTACCAATTGGTTCTAAAGTAACTAGCGTATTGATGTTTGTAGTGCGCTTAAATTTTCTCTCAGGAGGTGGATTCTTTGCATCTTCCAAGCATCTTAATTTACCAAGATTCTACTCTATAATTAATTAGGAATCTCAGTATATATATACATTTCTCGAAATGCAAGGATAATTCACTAATATTTTAATTTAATTAGTAGGTACTACACGAGGATGACATCTGGACATTAGAACATTGGAACTATAATTAGTTGTATACCTACTCATATAAATATTACGTTGTACTAATATATATTGTTAATATTGTTGCATTATTATGGTTTTATGGACATAACGCGAAGCGAACGTTCCAGTAAACATCGCACTTTATACTTACGAGCGGCGTTTCAAAGAAGCTTATAATCGAATGCAATAAATACTAACGTTGAGATTGTAATAATTTAAATAATAATATTAAAAATAATAATAATAATAATAGTGTGGTCGCCGCGCCCGATCGAGATGTCATGATCTTAATAGATTTAGCCGCGTCCGTCTATCTATACTGTCACAGTGTAACATTCATTACGGCAGTGTGTCTATTGATTTGTTTTTTTACTAGTGGTCATTGTACTGCCGCAGATCTGAATAAGTTATAAATAATAATAATTATATTTAATTAATAAATGTTGTTAATTGGTGTTTGAGGTGTTAACTGTTGTTAAGAGGTATTGAGAAATTGAAAAATTGTAGTGACATATTTTATTTATATGAGAAATGCAAATATATATTTATAGAAATTGATTCGATTATTTCTTAATCCTAGATTTCTACAACAGCGTCACCTAATGTATCCAACTACAACTGAGAACCATACATGTGACCTCATAAGGGACTATTAGTTAATTATGTAAGGGTCCATAGAAGAGTAAAACTTATTGTTACGTAACATTTAGTAAATCGAAATTTAATATTAGAAATTTAGTTTAATTTCGAATACCGAATGGTGTTCTTCATTAAATAATGGCTTACAACTTAATTTGACAATTTTTTACTCTTATTAGAATGTTATTATGTATTCATTTTTAATATTATAAATAAGATTTACAGTACATTCTTCTCGCGTATTAATCTTGTTTTAAATATTTAGGAAATTACAAAAATGATTATTTTATTTTTAAGCAACAATAACATTGAACGTTTAAAATTTGTTTTATATAATAATGTTTCCAGCCACAATAGCATATTATTATACATTTTACACAATCTTACAAATAAAAATCTTTGATTTACGTCAAACTGTACATTTTGTTAACCTTAAAAACAAAATAGAATCTTACTTAAGAAGAGGATGGTGGGATTCGAGAAACCTTATGTACCCTTACACTGGGTTAGAAAGGATCAAAATTCGTTAAAATAATCGTTATATAATTAATGAAGGACTCGTAATTATAAAATAAAAAAAAATCATCAAAATGAGCGAAGCCCATTCATTGATTATTAAGACGAGAGTGCATAAAATATTTTTTAGGGATTTCGGCTTTTTTAATTTTTGTTTACTGAATAATTAAAATGAAGACAGAGCAGTAAGCAAAAGAGAACTAATTAGTTGCAATCCATACTACTGTTATATGAATGTACTAGGTCATAACTGTGTTCTAGTGTTGTGCAACGCGGTCCGATTGTCGATGATTATCGGTTCATTAGTCACGGTGATTTTTACCGATATTATAATGATAAATGATCTAGTATTGATAAGTACCTTTTTGTGTGTCCAACAATTAATGTATCGATTGAAAGTAAATCTTGAAGCGGCGCGTATAACTAAGCGTTGCGGTCTAAATTAAAGGTGGTTTAGCGCCGTTTTTTCTTTGATTAAGAAAAATGTATCTCACTTCTATTATATTTATGACGAATCGATGGATGTACGTCGGAATACTGCGCCATTCGATACGGACTGGATTAACGCCGTAGTATATTGGTGACCAGATTTTTCCTGAAAGAGAAAATATCGGTAAATCTGTAAACATTAATATTATAAACAAGACATTTCGTGAGGATACACAAATGTTTGTTATTCTTGCATGCAGAAACTATTCAACGATTTTGTACCAACTTTACAATAATAAAGCTTCCACAACTGAATACCGTATAGATAAGCCATTATTTATAAAAAAATTGTTTAATTTTACCAAAATATTTCGACAAGTTTCAAGTAAATTAGAAAAAATCTGTACCACCTGACATCTATCGTAGTGTAAACGTACTATGGAATCATTTCTTTTATGAATGACAATTAACAATATTACAAACAGTTGCAGACGAGGATAATTAATCTAATAATCCTGGAATTGAGTATAAACAGTATAACTATGTATACCACCGAGAAATAAGCTTCAGGAGATTATTGAGGACTTCTTAGAAAAGTAAATCCTACAAATGCCAACTCTAAATTAATTTAATCACTAGTTGTTTTTTAAAGATTTACTCTTAAGTTATTGGTACTTAATTAATGTCTAAAAGATTATTTATGTCCATTGGCCAATTGTCAACAATTTGTAAATTTATTGCGTTATCGAAATGAAATTGTTTCTTAGTTCAGATGATTAATGCATAAGATATCATATATCTCAGTACAATTAAAACAAGCGAAAGTTAAGTAAGCCTTTCCACATATAATTAGTTTTTAAAATATATCTGTGTAGGTATATTTTAGTGCATGTAATAAATACATTTTATTAGAGTATTACAGATTCGCGTGTCAATATATTTGCGTTATAATTCTGATAGTAAATTATTCTATATATTTTAGCGTCTTTGCATGACATTGACAGGATAGAAAAACTTTCCGTCAATTTATAGTACATTCATAAATAATGCAAGAATAAAACTAAGTTTTTTTTTTATAAAGCGATAATTACACACGTGCCTGAGAATTAGACCCATAAATGATTTGAATATACATATTTCTAATTCATCGATCACATTGTGAAGTAAACACAGGAACTCTTTTGTTTCATTTCGCGCCTTGTTTTAGGATGCGTTCACGATTTCTCGAACATTTTGTCGTTGGACAATGGATGCGTTCACACTGCGAGCTGTACCGGTGGGTGGTTTATTGTTTTATTGCCGCATTACACGCCTCTCCCGCTTTTGTCCTTTGCTATACAATGACACAACAGATTGTAGGAATTCTGTTGTCAGATCGCCTGATAGAGTGCCGTGATCTTTCTTTCTGTCACATATTATGTATAGTTTTTACCCGTTGCCTACGCTTTCGTTTGTGACGTTCTAATAATGATTGCCGTTGAAATGTAAAGATTGATTAGTATGAGTATGAATAAAAATTATCTTATATCTTTTGTCTGAGAAGGCATTATCTTTAGAATATAACGTAGTAATAATAATAACCTTTGAATTATAAGGAATCTACCAATATTTATACATACAAATATAAGACATATTGTAATATTATGTAGACCTTTTGCTTTGTACTTTCGAATAAAGCTCCATTTAAAAATAGATGGAAAATATGTTGTTAAGACAACCCTAAATCAGTTTCTCGTTTGATCGGCTTTTCGCGACGACAGGAGTGTTTCTAAAGTATTAGCAATTTTGGCACTGTTGTATATACATAGAACGTTTTAATTCAATTTAAAGTTCATTTTATTAATATCACTAATTACAACTTTTTGGTCATAAAATATCGTGAGATAATCTAAAGAAAAGTAAATATATAAAATAACTATAATTTTCTCATTATATATATAATCGGCATTCGCACATTGGCCTTGCCTTGTTAAGCATATGTGTTGTATTTAATTGAAATATATTTAAAAATATGTGTACAGTTTTATTGGTTAATTTAGTCTCTAGCCACAAAAGGAACATCATTTATATGTACGAGCAGTAAAAAAGTTAATTCTAAACAGATTTGAAATAAATAACGCTACATTTTTGAATACACGGTACGATGATTCAGCAATCATTTTTAAATAAAATTATGATTTTGAAAAGGTTGCATATTAAAAATGTATTATTCTAAAATGATAATGCTCATATTATGTTAATCGATCATTAAGATTAAGCGTCACAATAAATCAAACAGTTTTAATCCGAAACAGACTATTAAATATCATTAATAGACAATTCATTTTTTTTAATACTCCGATCGAGACATAGGCTGACGTAGTTGATGACATACAGCCTATTATTTAAATTAACTATACGGAACGATATGTAATCGATTCAAAATATTATTTTTTCTAAATTGCAAACTGTTGCGTAGGAAGGAATAATTTATGGCAGGTTTAACATCGAATGTAACAACAACAAACTAGTTCTGTGAATTTATTGAAATGTTTATGTATTGTGTAGATAAGCGTACCGCTGCGTCTTTATTGTCAGGTCGCGCGTGGTGCGCGATTGTCTTTGACGCCTGCTGGCCTTTTTTGTTCAAAATTTGGAAATGTTTAAGTAGTTTGTCCTTACAGAAGTGGGGTTAGTGATCCATCACTCGCTGTGGGAGCTACTGAGCGGTTACAAACTTAACTGAAGACCTTGGACATTCCGTTACGAACTATTTCCTACATAGGGTGTGCAATATCTTTTTTTTTGTATAAAGGAAATATATATGTAGTAGACCAGATCCTACTCAATTTACAAAAATTGATTGAATGATCAATTCTAACCATCTACTAATAAACTGTTTTTAAACATATTACTTTTAAAGGTTCATATGCGTCGTTGTATAAATGTATGACGTCATGAAAATCATAAACTCTTTTAGATCAACATCGTAATATATGTGTTTCCATTTTTCGTACGTGTCTGGAATGTTGGCTTCCCGTGTTCACGGCTGACAGTAAAATAGTTTGTTTTTAACGAAACTTTTCTAAATTTCGTGTTGTTTTCTTTGAAGTTTTAGATGTTTGGGCAATGAACGTTAAATAAATATTGTACATGGCTATAGCAGTTACAAATAGGTGTTACATTTCAGGTGGAAAACTCTTGTGGTTAGATTAGATAACAAATAAAATATTTATAGGATGATATAAGTATGGTTATGTTGTTAATTTGACATGTCTTATGCGTAAGTAACTACTAACGTAATAATGTACTAAGCTACTGAAGTAGCAAGCCTGTATTTTATTTTATCCAGGATATTGCGTTCTCATTGATAAGGATATATAAACAAATATTGATTTTTTTATTTTGATTAAATTTCTTTACAAGATTCATTAACATACAAAAGATATTTCAACACCATGTATAAGAAGTATTATGTAAACGTCATTATGTCACTGCCATTGTCCAGATGGATGACATTGTCCACACAGTGGCCCACAATGGCAGCCTACTGTGGCCTAATGCTTGTTTACTATTGTTTAATGTTAGAACAAACATTAACAGTCGAGGACATCATGCGGCTGTATAGAACTATTGCCTTCGTCTCATTCCAGAATAAGAAAGTTGATTTCATATTGGATACAGCGTAATGGCGGGATGTGTAAGATCGAATTAAACTGGACAAAATTATAAAACCGTTATACATTTTGTAGTTCTTCCAAAATAATTAAGTAATAAATACTTAACTGAGAATTGTGATGTGACATAACATTTTGTTGTGTTTGAAACATGAGTTTCCAAGACCACTTCTGAGTGCTTAAATCGCATTGCAGTTAAGAAGACATGGAAGTAACTGAATTATTGAATAATTTGAATAGTCTATAGTAAAGAAGTTCATTGTTACTTATAATCTGTAATAAATGCCGTCTTCTTCTTTTTCCTACTTTCGCCACCAAAATGCTTTATTAAATATTATGTCAGCCATTACCATCTGGATGATATTATTACAGATCATTTTGTGATGACTTCATTGTTCCAATAAGATGGCGAGTCCCATGTTAGAACTGTTCAGGAAATTTTTGTGACATCTCAGCATTCATGCTGCAACCCATCCACTACATATTAAACCGAACTATTACATAAGTTGCCACTAATATTAAAAAATATATAGTCAAATAACCCAAGATTATGAACAAATCATTACATGACAGACTAAGATTCTACCAAAAACTTAGACGTATAGTCCTTACGCGAATATAATATGTGTTTATGTACTTATAAATCCAGATTAAAAACATAACAATTTTTTTTGTCGATTAGCAAGGTGCTTGTCGAGCATCTGCCAGTGTCAATGCGTCACAATCGCTTATTACAATAATTAATTATTAATTCATGTGATAATAAAAACCCAGTTATGTTTAGATATGTTTTTTCGATGTAATTTATTGCAATTTATAAGTATTTAACCTAAACTAGTTTTATTCAATTTATGTTAGAAAATTTTTGTAACTGAATGATAGTAAAGTTTCACCAAAAACCGAACAGTGATTTTTGCATGCAAGAGTAAGAAATATCCAGGCGTCCTCAACATTTTTCTTGATTACAATATTATAATGAAGAATGTAACAGAATGTTACGAAAAATAGTAAAAAAACTAACCCGAAAGGTAATTAAAGTAGTGCTTCATTGCATTTTAATTACGTAAGCGTTATTTATTTATACTCATATGATACGTTATTGTATTATTACATTAAATTATAATGTTATTTATGGTATTACAAGTCATCATAAAATTAACAAAACACCGAGTTACCTTTCAAAATGATACTAAAATCGGACATTAATTCTTGCTTATTTTTATATCCCGGTTTTTTACGATTTTTTACTGGGAAATAATCAGTGACGTCGCCATCTGTTCTTATATTGTTGGAAACATTTAATCATAGTCTTTGTACCAACAATTTCATAGTAACTATAATATATTTAATGTGTAATTAAATACGCGATGTATTTCTTCCATATGATACAATATTTAAAAAGTAAATAAATAATAAATCATGGAAACAAGAACACGAGGAAAGACAATAAATAACCAAAACAAATTACACGGACAAATGAACGAAGCCGTTGTCTCAGAATTGTAACCATTCGGGGGCACCATAAAACTGTTGGTTCTCCATTCTTATTAACAAAAACCTTTTATATATATGACAGTTGTAAAAATCGGACGCAAATAGAAAACGGATTGACGTTTTATTTGTTCTTTATTACATGTCATTTGTGTTTGTATTCAATTTAAAAAAAATCAGAACTTATGGTCGATGACTCTATAGTCTATAGGCATTCTGTTTATTCGAATCTCAGCATATACGAGTGAATTTTTCAGAATTATTCACGTACATGGTGTTGTATGTGGGAAAATATAGAACTGTGGATTTCTCTGAGTTTATGATTGCCATTACGTCGTGGAGTGTGATTGGTGATTATACATATAACTTCTTTCGGGAAGAGGCCTATGGTCCTCTAGGGGGTCTCTTATTTTCTGGTGTGAGGATATTTTAATTTTTTTTTTTGCTTACACTTAATGCTGGAAAAACTCCCTCTCTTACTGATTTCTTCTTCAAGATTTCTCTTCGATTTGGAAGGGACAGCCTTTTTTGTTTTTTTATTCCAGTTCGCTCTGTTCTCGGCATCGAGTTTGTAATTTCGCAAAATGTATATTTCAAATGTAGTACCAAATTCTTTTATACACACATCCCTAAAAGTTTTAATGGAATAAAAATGAAAACAATAAAACTTCGATAATGAATATTCAGTATATATTTTTATGATATAAAAAACTATATATATATCTACATGGTTTCTCTGTTAACTGTAATTTTAATATGGGTTATTAATAAAAGAATCTATTTCAAAAACTTCGGATAATAAATATAAATCAAATGCCCGTAAAATATAACATTAAAGTGCATTATCCGTTTTAACCCGCTAATGACGTCGGGGTAAATAATTACCGACATCTCAATTTGTTAGTTGCGGGGAATGCGATCACGCTGCGCTGCGCTCGGCTCGGCCGTGTGATCACGATCTATGGCACCGCTCCGGTTTGCTCTCTGGCATAACCTATCGACATAAATCACCATCGAAACGCGATTGTAATGGTATTTATTGTTTTGTTAATATATAATGTCTTTTAGTTAATTGGACGATATTATTTCATATAAACATTTTTTATTTATTACATTTATTCTCTTATATTATTAAAATTCTTCTTACGGTCAAATTGTATTGCGTTGCATAACTATATTGAATATAGTATATAGTACAATCGCATAATGTTTGTTGGTTGACTGAGAAAATTATCACTGTCTATTACATTAAACAATCCCAAAAGTAATAATTATAACATACGAATATAAATTGTTTATTATTATCTAGATTTCAAATATTAGTCCCAACATCCAGCTAATTTTGGTCATTTACTTTGGGAACCTTCCGTGTTGTGAAGACACGCCTTTGATTTATACTTGATACCTTAATTAATACTTTTTTTTTACTTTATAGGTTAGTGTTTGACCACAATCTCATCTAATGTTAAATGATGATGTGGTCTAAGATGGTAGTCACGCTAAACCTAGAGAGAGACTGGCTCTCAAGTGCAGCTGCCGGAACACACCAACAGTTGCTTGGCGACAGATTTTAAGCTTGAGGGTGGTAGTTAGCCAGGAGGACTTAGAAAGACCCCTACCACCATTCTATGGTTTCATCACGATGTTTTCCTTCACCGAAAGCTCCGACTCAGTTGCTAGGATTCGAACCTACGTCCTTCGACGCTGTGTCCGAACACACTACCAACTCAGCCATCATCGCTTCAATATATCATTTTTTTGTGTTTTTCTTCCAGTTTTGTTCTGTCGATAACACATATTCTGGTTTAATTGAAATATGTATTTTTGCTAGAAGTCTAGTCCTGTGTCACGAGCCACTTCACAAACATACAATTAGAGAATGAGTACACTCTAATTCAGAACAATCATTTGTATATCACATAAAAAATTGTCGTGTGTATGTGTACTTAACCCATTAGGTGCTAGTCGTATATAATGTGTGTAAAATAATCAGACTGTTTGAAAACTTCGATAATGTCATTGGTATATTGATATTTCATATATGTAGCAGAAATTATAAAAAGCTACTATAAATATAAGTTTTTTTAAAGTAAATTGAGCAGCGTACACCTGTTGACGTGGGTCCTGGGATGGAGACGGAGGGCAGCAACACTCGACTCACAATAATTGATGAGCACGGGTCTGCCGGGCCCCCGCTGGCAACGAGGGGTCACGGTTTTTTACCTTCGCATAAGTGAAAAGATATTAGCGACTTAATGATTTAATAATTTTAATTGTATTGTACGAAGTTTTGAATGAAATGTATACATTCTAAGTAAAGAAGAATACATTAAGCAAAGTAGTAACTAGAATAATTTGTAGTAGAAGTTTTAGTCTTCGTAGCTTTTACCTTGAGTCATTTTAGCCTGACAATTACCATATATTTGAATTAAAAATATGTATTATTATTATTCGTAACGGTGAATGGATTTCAATTTCTATACTTTATAGATATGGCTTTAAAAAATAGCATCATAATTTATAAGTCAAATTTCTCATGTTTCAATTAAAGTTTGTATTTAAAGTTATTTTTTGGTAATTATTTATAGAAATATAACAAGTATCTACTGTTCTAGGGAAATTAAGAATAATATTTTTTTGATGAATTGAAAAGTTTACTGCCTGTGGATAGCACCACACATTTATCCCCACATACCGCGGGGCAGTGTCTTAGCTTGCCAAAATAAAACATTAATATTATAACGTTATAATATAAAGCAGCCTGACACCTGCGCAGGCGCATCCAACGTGTTTATAGCTTCATGCGGTTTAATGATTTCACCGTTCTATACAATATATATATTTGACAAAACATATATTATATTTAGGCATCATGTCACTTTGTGTGCGTTAGTGAAGTTCTTTGAAGTCGAAACGGTCATTCTTGGTTAATAATCATTGGGTAATGCTTTACGTCAATTGCCAATGCAATAATTATTTTTAGGCTTGATCAGGGCAGATAATTTGATTGCGTAAGAAACACACTTTTCTATTTTATCGCGTGCAATTTGTCGCAATGCAAACTCGACACCGATGTCAGCAATTAAGTTATCAGTTTTGGCTGGCGATTGATACATAATTCAGAAGAGATCTAGTGGGGCTCTCTCTCTTCCATTACAACCATTTTATACTAGCGAAAGTGGTAGTTTCGATAAAGCTTAACTTCTCGCTTAAGTTAACCACTTCGGAGTTTGCAATTGTAGATGATCTTGGATCCCACAAATTGGCTTTTACTGTTCGTGGGCGCGCTTGTCTGAAGTGCTCAAGTATGGCAGGCCAGCCGGTGCACGCCAAGTACCGATATGACGGTATCATCATATATAAAGGATATCTCAATGATAATAATAAGGTTCGTTACTCAGTCAAAAACAAACTGCGGATTAGATAAAATATCTAGGAAACTATGAAATTCTTCGATAATGGTTTAATAGAAAATAGTGCAGAAATGAACCTTTGTATATTTTGATTCATGTGGTAGATAAATAGTAAAACTCACATATAATATCGACTTATGTAACAGAATTAGGTATAAATTATGTCATAAATATAATGTTCTAATTAAAATATTTACTCACCTGTATAGACAGATATTACGTACCTACCAAGTTTTGTAATATTACATACGTTCTTATAAATATTTTAATATAAATGAAGCAATATTGTTCGTTTTTATTATACAGAGACTACAATTCCGTTGATAATTAAATAATCAACATGTCGTGAGTGCGTGAACGTTATATTTATAAAATTTAACTTGTGAACCTGAAGGCGATTGCCTGAATGCTACATGGAAATTTGAGATTACATGTTTATGCGATATACATTAAATCAATTTTTTATACTTTAGCGCTTGACTGCAATCTCAACTTACATTAAAGGAATATGTAGCTTAAGACGGTAATATGCTAAACCTAGAGGGATCTGGCTCTCAAGCGCAACTGACGGAACTATAGGTATAGGTATATACTTTTAGGTGATTGGCGATAGTTTTTCAATCTAAGGGTGGAAACTAGCTAGGTGAGTTTAGAAAACTCCGGCTTATTCCCAAGGATTTAAATCTACGACGGTTGACGCGGTATTCGTATACGTTATCCACTGCATTATCGCTTCAGGCTCATTGAAGGATTTGAGCATACTTCGATTGATGTAGTAAACACACTACTACTGATCCGTCTTTGCTTCAACACGCTTAAGCGATGATGGCTAAGTGGTCGGCATGTTATTTGCATCTAAGACAACAGCCCAAGTTGAGGTTCGGCTATTTTGGAATTCCTGAGGTTGTTGCTAAACGGTCGAGCGCCATGAACGCTCGCCCCATTACTCCGGTGAATCTGTGAAGGCACATTAAGCAAATAACGTAGAATATGTACGAAAAAAAAAATTACCATATTTAGCCACCCAAACGATTGATGTAAGTTCGAATCCTTGAGAATGAGCTGCTGTTTTCGATGACGGAGAATATCTCGATGAAACCATAGCGCGGTGGTAAGGGTATTTTACTTAATTCCGCCTAGGTAGCCACCGTCCCAACACCCTCAAGCTTGAAAATCTGTTGCCAAATACCTATAGAAGTGCTACAGCAGCTATACTTGAGAGCGAGTCTCCCTTTAGATTTAGCGTGCTTACCATTCTAGACTACGTCGTCATTTAAGATCAGGTTAGACTGTGGTTAAACGCCAAAACCTATAAAATAATTTAATAAAACAATAAAGATCAAAATTAAATATGGTCTTCGTAAAATATTATCAAATAAATCTGATGCTTTGTCCCACCTGCGTTAAGTTAATTAAAATAACACGTTAAACCAGTGGTTAGGATATTGTAGTTTCACTCCAAAAGTTATTTCTAGTGAATTAGTGCTAACTGAGTTCAAAAAGGAGGTAATTGCTACTGGCTAGTATACAATATTATAAGTGGTGATTTTTTGACGTCTTCAGGCTAAGATACCAACTTATATTTTACAATTTAGCACATAGGATACGTATAATTTTTATAAATTGTATTTCATACACTTTCTTTAACTAAAACATAAACTAAAGAAAATTTGAAAAGATGCAATGTGCATCAAATTCAACTTTAGATTAAATGTAATTTGAGAACTAAAAGCAAATAAGACAGATGCATCCTTGTCTCTTTCAACGGCAGTTGTAAGAGTGTACTCAGTTAGGTAATATGACATTACGGCTCAATTTAAAATCAAATTTAAAACGGTTCACAATATCCATACCACACGTGTAACGCACGTCATACAGATACACATAAACTTTTCGTTTTCGTGGAACAGTCGAAGTATATTCTGTAATTAGGCAGGATGGTAACAGCTACCACCAAACTTATGAGAATAAAGTCGTGGCAGGGACTGTCTTTTAATTTGACGCTTTTCGGGAACAGGTAGTGTACTCGTATATTCCGTTGTGTTGAGAAATGTAACTGCCTATGGATTGTTAATTTCACTGTGGTCACCTTTATTTTTAGATTGCCGTAGCTTTGTCATGCTGCACCAAAAATAAGAATCTTAACTGATGTGTCAATTAACGAAGATGGAGCAGGAGCACTAGAAGTCATAATAAAAGTAACGTGCTTGCCGAGCAAGCATGTTAAGACCGTATGTTGTTTTTCCTGATTCCTTAAACCATAAATAGTCCTTAATAAGAAATAATAGTAACTGCAGTACATATAACCAATTATCGTTCCATGCTAACGAGAATACAATGTTTAATGAGTAACACAGCTCGATACAGAGGGGTAAGCAGGAATGAAATTATCGTTACAAAAGACTCGTCACTCGCGCCGCGGGACGCCAGTTATCGCTCAAAACATCAACCGTTCGGTCTATTTTGAACTCTGTGTCCACGGGATAGGAGTTAAACATTTATATTATGGAACAGAAGTGAATGAAGTCTTTATTACAAAAATATACACTCGTTAACAATTGTATCGTGTTTAGTACTCGGTCGGTTGGAGGGGTCATTTGTACCCGCTTCACGGTTCAGGGTTGTGGCGTTTCTATGTAACCTTTCTGTTATGGTGGATTCCTTCGTCTATGCCATTGGACTGATGGTCAAGATAGAGACAGGTATTTGGTCGAAATCTGTTCATTCTCGTAGCGTCTCCTTATTATCTTGATATTATGGGAAATGTAATAAAAATTTGAATCGTAAATTCGATTATCCAAACGTACCCATAAACTACTATTTCTAACCGCTATAAATAATGGGGGATAATAAAATTTAACGCATCTATTTCACCTGTTATTGTATGATAACGTTTTATAACGTTCGTTATAAAGTTTAACAGCTTTGTTATCGTCACTCTGTTTGTTTTATGCGTAATCTAGTAGTATTGTGTGCGGGAATTCCAGTTAATGCTGTTCCATTTGTGATTTAAATCGATCTTATAAGTTCTGACTTTGACATTGTAAGGGATGTAGTGTACATATATTTGTTAAAAATAATTGGGTGGGTTTTTAATTCCTCTAAATATTCATTTTTAACCCACATGGTGACGTCAGCCTAATTCTTTTCACATATTTAGTATAAAACCATGTTCTGTTATGCTTACTATGAACAATTGTGAGAAATTGGTCGTCCCATGTTTCAGATTCAGTAAAACCAGCAACAGTTTTTTAGGTAATAGTGTTAGGTTTAGGTTTTATAACAATATGTATGTCATTCGGGGTTTATTGTCAAGGGTTATTATAGACTGGATCAATATCTGAACGATGGTGATGTCTGGAATTGACTCCTATCTGTGCTTCCAATAAAAACGATTGTAACGTGTGAATTTTGTAATGTTTCTTACCGGTTTTTCTCGATGACGGGGTTGTTTTCCGAACAGGTGGTAGTTTTGGCGTTCATCAGCGCATTCTTTGAGCCTAAATTGAATAACATATTTTTAATTTTGATTTTTAGGCTGACTATTTCTCTCCGGTTTGTTCCGCACGCATTCTGGTAGAGTCTTCAAAGATTCCTATTACTTTGGTTATAATATTATTAATGGACGATTATTATTTTCTACCAAAAACCCATTTTATTTTCTATGTACTTCCAGTTAGCTATCTAAATGTTCCCCATAAAAAAAATCCTAGTTATTGTTCGCATATATAGCAAACAAGTATCCTATGTCCCATTTTGAGACATGATCGACTTCTAATGTATATATTAGATCCGTCTAAACATTTGAGCGTGATTGAAGTACGTACAAAGATTTGAATTAATATACTTGCGAATTTTTTTAATATTTTAGATATGAAATAGATTCCATCTTTGTTTGAAATTTTTAAGATAGGCTTAATATGCATAAATTAATTTCTCAGTTCTAAACAAAATCATTATACACACAGTCATAATATGGTAATGAGACATTTCTGTTTTAACACATTCCTACCACTCTCAAAGCGAAATTCTATTCTAAAAATTAAAGTCGAACATCATCAGTCTTTTTGGGTTTTTCATTTATTATCTTCCAACATATTTTATTTATACACATTTGTTATATTAGTATATAAAATATGTTCCAAAATATGATAATATTAAAAGACCTTGTAATTATCAAGCGTAATACGTAACATCAATATATAATTTTAACGAAATTAATTTATGGCATGTACACAATGGAATTGATAATTAACCAGAGCACCTGTATCTCGGTCTTGTAATAATGTTTAATCATTTATTCATTTTCTGTTGTAATATAGTTTTAAATCTTATTTGCTAGGATTTGTTCCTGGGTTGATTTGAAATGAATTTTTGACGGTCTATTTTATCAACTGGATTTGACAGTGTTTAAACAGAAAGTCTTTAATTCACTTAAACATTTATAATTCTATCAACAGTAGTACCTCCTAACAATTACAATTTAACCATATATATAATTGAGCGGGCGAGCGCGACCCAGGTCGGTCAGACTAACACTACTTGTGGCCGTGCAAGGCGCACCGAGCAACGCTTCCACGAAAACCTACGTAGACAATATTGTCGCTACAAATTTATTAACAAAACTGTACACATATTTACTCGTCTTACAGCGTCTATCGCCAAACAACTCTTCCCTTTCAATCTCTTAATTATTGAAATGTTATGAATTTGGATAAAGCATTTTAGATGTACTAAAATCATGTTATGCGGACAGTCCTCGTAACGTCATTATATATCATTGTCGAAGCGAACGAAATGTAGAAAATTTCGTACGTGAGTCTCGACGCCCCAGTAGTGGCAACAGTGAGGCCGGCCGGAATTTTAGAGCTGAAGAAGTAATAAACGTCAAAAATTAAAACCACAGCCCAATGGCACGGTAACAGTCCAGAATTGATGGTCGCCATAACGTTTTTAATGTCCGCGAGAAACATTCTCCCACTGTTAGGAAACTTTTATTCACTTAAGATAGATCGGACTTGCTTTTATTTATTTTTTCTCTAATGTTTTAAAATTTATACTCTATGTACTTATCACTTGACAATCACTGGGTTGTAAATTATATTTTGAACAGCTTTATTTGTTGAATTATAATGTTTTTTAAAGATCTTATTTTAATGGTTCTGCTTCAAGTTTCATAGTATAAATCCAGTAAATGTAAAAATCGTTCACCATTGCTGCTTCTTATGGGCATAGTGTAGTGAATACACTCAACGCGTAATGAATTCAGACGTTTTAATAGGGAGAAAGGATGGCGTAACACAGAGTGGGTATACCAGCCTCGAACAAAGTGGTTTGACTACAAAAATATTAGAGATATTTGATTAGATGTTAGAAATCCATGTTTTCCCGTCTATAAACCCGCCCTTAGAGCTTCTTTCTTAGGCTCTATTGCCAAAAAGAAGACTTAAGAACGCAACTATTACTAAGTGTTAGCGTGTTCGAACTCTTGATCGAAGTAGATTGAAATCCGTAGAATGAAGGAACATATCGTGATGATATCGTAGTATGATGGTAGGGTTTTTGCGAACGCCCATCTGGTTAGCTGCCGTTGTTTGGTTGAAAATCTGTCACCAAGCACCTCTAAGTTTAGCGTATTACGATATAATGCCACAAATAAATAAATAAATAATAAATAAATGTCATTTACTGTCACGCGAAATTAGGGTGAAATAATAAAAAAAAAACAATCGTTAAAAGATGTACCTATTTAAAGTTTTAATGCTAAAAAAACAACCACGTGACTCCCAAAAGCCAGTACGTAACGACCCCCTGTAATTGATATAGACGCCGGACCCCAACAAAAAAAAAAGCGGTCACTACTTTTTATTTTATGATCAATAAAATATTTTACAACCACTGTGTGTATGTTTATCGTCCAGTAATTTTAATTGCGTCCCATCGCGTGTTAATTTCGTGTTTATGGCTCTATCGTTTTGTCGTACTCGGGGTAATTGTTTTATTTTTCTAACTCTCTCAACTCAAATACATATAATTCGGCTTCGGTATGCCGACGATATTGACAGATATTATCGATATTTATAACGATATGATAAAACTTAAGAAGCGACAAATATCGATATATAGATATATATCGATTAGAAAATTTTCAGTTCAGACAATTATGAAAGGTTCTTATTCCATCTTATACAAATTACCTCTGAGATACGTATGTCATCACATCAATATAAAATAATGTATTTTTCATAGGCCGGAGCGTTCGTCACAAATTACCCGATTAGGTTATAAGGGAAAAAATTATCGTCCTAACGTTCTATAAACAATACATTTTGCAGATTATGTTTTTAAGATAAGTAGTCCGGTGAAACTGTAGCCGTAGTCCGGTGAAACTGTAACGGTATTAACAAGCCAACAATGTAGTCAGTTCGAAAAAAAAAGTTTTTAAGATATGTTTGTTTTCGTTATAATTTGCGTTTTAGTTTACTACTTTTACAGCCGTATCTATTTTATTAAGAACTAGTGTTCCGGCCCGGCTTCGCACGGATTTATTAATTAAGAAAGAGACACCAAATAATTTCTCTCTACAGTACAATCATGTAATGATATAAAATGGCAACTGAAAAAGTAATCGTAGTTTTTGTCAATATTCTTGAAGATCTGATCTCCCTACAGTCTTCTGTCTCACGCAGTCACGCACTTATTTGTATGGAGGCTTTTTATCTCTGAGTATTCATACATATTGCTGTACGATTTTTCAAACATCCTGATAAATATAAATGCAATTATAAAAGAATTAGTCAAATAGCTGGAACCGTTCTCAAGTGATGCGCTTACATGCATTCAGCAATTGATTTCTATTTACATTGATAGATGTTAAAAATATCGGTCTAAGATCGTTGATATCTCTTATCGGTGTTAGATACCTCGTATATATTTATATATGTTTTTGAAATTTTCGTCCTTACACCTGATTCTAAACGCTTATTACATATTATTGCATATAGTATATGGTAATTTAATTGTGGTGGTGGAATGGTTGAAATCAGTCGATTATATGTCTAGAGGATTTATCTTCAGTATATATAAACTAGCTGACCCGGCGCACTCTGTTCCGCCTTAGAGGCAATAAATATGCAGATTTTGGATTTTATTAAGTTCAATTTTATATTAGAAGTCGAGCATTACTCAAACGGCGCTCTTCACTGGCAATTTTTTGTTCTTATTCAGTCTTTCATTCGCAATAATTCGTATCCTTCTTGCATTACGGCTTTGTCGGTAAAGGTTCTATCGTCTTGGTCGCGTCATTGTTAATGATGATTCAAAGAGAATACAACATACTGATTATTGATTTCTGTCAAAATTTATAATTATCAAAATTTTCAACTATACTTAACCAAAGACAAAATTACGTTTACCTGTCATTTGCGTTTTGTTATTCCATGTCAGATGCGTTTTTGTTATATGACGTTTTATAGTGGCTTGTATTCTCTTTGACGGTTTTTGTCACGTTACACGGGAACGCGGTCGAACGGGATAAAAAGTATCCTATGTCCGTCTCCTGGTTCTAAGCTACCTCCCCACCAATTTTGAGCCGAATCGATTGAGCCATTCTTGAGTTATAAATAGTGTAACTAACACGACTTTCTTTTATATATATAAGATTAATATACACTTAATTCGTTAACAGTATTATTAATTAAGAGTGAAGTACAATATGCGAGTACACTTAAACGCATTAAAATATACACTGCTACATTTGTGTGATAGGGGAAAATTAAATCGTGTTTATGTGGTCTCTTAAATCGGCAATACATCGCGACGTGCCTCTCGCACACTGATTAAGCCATTTAATATCCAACACTGGGTTTTCAAATGCTGTTATAAATTTAAAACTGTAGTAGATCGCCATCATACTGTACTGTAATTAGATATTACAATGAGATTAAAGTAACAGTTTTCTTAAAGTTTGATACTTGATATCAATGTGACATGAAAATGGATTGAACTGAAGCTGGCATGTAGCTATTGTAATTATGTGTTTGGTGGTCGCTTCAATTAAATTAAGTATACAAGTAATGTGATATTACGAAGTCAACTAATTTCATTTAATTTTTTTACTATAATAAAATATGGATCTGTTATTATAACAGGTCTATAAATCAATATTAATTATTAGAAACTGTATGACAAATGCTAATTAATTAACCAAAGCCGATTACCCTCGCAGCTGATGTGATGCGGCGGCGTGGCGCGTGCTCCCGTGCCCACTTCCTCTGATCTTTGACTCAACACAATTGATCGCATCTGCCTTCATGACGGACCCCCACCCAGATGACATAAGACCTGCTCAATTGGATCAATGTATCCTCTCGCTACATGCACTATATAAAGCTAAGACGCGACGGAGGTCGAATTATACTGGTTGGGTAACTGACTGGCAAGTTTAGAGCTGATAATGTTTTTAAATCTAAATAAACTTACTGTAGAGTCTAAACTCATTTGAGCCAGCAGCAAATTGAAGTTTGTAAGGAATTGGTTGGTTCGCTTGTGTCACGGGCAAAGTTATCGTTGCCGCTTGTCGGGAGATAAATTCATTTATTGTCTTTTATAAATCGCTTGAGAGTGCGGTAAAAGGAACTTTGCAAAACAGGTTACTCAATCTTGTGAGGATATGAATTGGAGTGATAGATAAATTAGATGCTTCCGCTTAAGCTGTTGGTACAACTACATTCAACTTACATTTTGTTTGGACATTTGAAACCTACTTTGATATTAGTACTTGAAATGCACAAACTTCTTTTTCTACATGTCAGTTTGATTTACTCAACATGGTCACTTGAAATTTTAGCACTAATAATTATGTCATTCAAGGAAAATAAAATTGACAGACGTGTGACTAAGAAACTTAAAGGAACAGATGTAGATAGTAGAGATTCCTTGCATAGATCTGATGCGAAGGTAACAGTGGATAATATTAGAGGACGAATGAACTACCAACTTGTAAACCAGCCAGGAGAATACGCACATAGCGAGTTCACATCCTACTTTTATGGAAATACCGGGAACATTGAGCCACTTTGTTCGTTGACATCACATGGGCTTACATCTTCGATTGTCCCTACTTACCCGGCAGTTGGCTTACGATGGAATCCTTGTGTGGAAACTTCTTCTATTGAGAATCTCGCAACAGATTTTGGAGAACAAATCAAATATAATTGTAGATGCGATAATTGCAACTCTAAAGTTTGTCCATCTAGGCTTTCCTCTTTAAGTACTTTAAAACCTAGTGTATATAAATCGAACATTATGACGTTTGAAGATAAATCCACTATGACACTAAAATTAAAAGACGCTAATTGTGAATGTCCTTCAATTGCATCTATACCTAGGCAGTCTCGAGTATCAATTGATACCGCAGATACTAATATAAAAAATAATCAACCGCATTTACGTCTTCACGAATACCCCGAGAGGTGTACACCGACGCCAATTTTAAAAAAGCAAAACGATTTTATTTGTAAGCCTCACTGGTGCTATCGGCAGAAGGAGGATTTCAATCTACCTGATGTAGCAGAAAGGGATATTGAAATATGTAAATCTATAGATGAAAATCATAAATCTAAATCTTTTGGTTCTTTTTTTAAGTTGAAAAAAAAGGAAGAATGCAAAGAAAATACCCAAACAAGAAAAGTGTTGTACAACGAAGGCATAAGTGATACGGTAGCAAATAAATACCTTACATCGTCGATAAGAGTTCCATCTCCAAGAAACATAAAGAATTTAGGCAAAACTAGTCAAGTGTCTGTATCCAGCAAGTCTGTTTCTCGGGACAGATCTTATAACAACCGAGACAGTAAAATACCATTTGCTCATAGACGCGGTTCGAAATACCATCATTTATGTAAGAAGGCCTTCAGCAAGCACTTGTTTGAAATCGATACTGATGAGATTAGACGTTGGACAGCTAGTCCAGATATAGTATCGAAGATTATTAAGAATCCCATCAAATATCAAAAGGTTCCATCAATAAAGTTGCCGAAGAGAGTTTTAACCTCTGAGAGAGATATAGAACTCTATATTGATAAAGCGAAAATACAAACTGCGAATGGCAGGCAATCAATTTAAAAGTTTGTTTAGTTAGAATTCATTGTAAATAAAGCACGGTTACGTATGTGTGGTTTTAACATTTTGACAGTTTTCCTTGAACTATGAAACGGTGGAGCGGAATGTTAGCGTTATTAGACTACAGTAAAACAGAAACGATTATCGGATATAAAAATGGTAATGAAGTACAAAATGAGTACAAGTTATTAATAATAAAATTCACAAAGTATTTTATGTTCGGAATGATAAAAGCTTGTAAATATGCCTTTTTTGTGCTCGTAAGTAATTTCCTTTTTTTATATTAATAAATGTCTTGGACAAATTAATTGAGAAAATTGTAAACAATTTTTTCCACAGTTACAGTATAATAAAATCATTTTATTATATGATTTCTCTTATTTATTCTTATAAGCTTTCCTTTCTTTATTTTAATAGATCCAATCCACAAATTATACAAAATGTTACCCAAATTACTAAAATACAATGAATTTGTCTAAGGTAAGGCACTCGGCACGATTGTGAAGGTGGTCCCTACAAGATTAATTTATTTAAAGTTCTTTTAAAACTACACCAAACATGCTCTGTATATATAGATCTGGACTACGTAGCAAGTGTATTGTTATAAATAACTCAACGAGACCTACATTGCGAGCCAGATGTTATAAACGTATGTACAAAGAGGTACAAGAGGCTCGGAGGGCCAGCAGCTGCGGAGAAAGCTTCTTGATTGAATAATCTCGTCGCAATTGGCGCCCGGCCGACACAGGGGCGCACAATATTTCTTCAACTCGTATTATTATAAACTCTGCAGTGTTATTCTTAGAAAAAATTATCTAATAAAAATACTTTAATGGAAAAGTTGGTTAGTTTTTCTTATATCATTTTTGGTTATACCTTTTGATGTACAATAATAAAAATGATGTTGTCTTCAACAAGTATTATTTAAAAAAAAGACAATCACTTCAACTAATGTCGAAAATAATAGTCGTTATGAAAGATAACTGACTAAACATAATATTGCTTCAATTGTAATCACAATAATTATTACTCTCTGGTGCATTTGTCACCTGTTACACTCTATTATGAACATTCAATCCCCGTAAATCTTTTTGGACGCTCTGAATGTAGGCTTAAGTTCAGGCTTGCGCATAATATAGTCAAGAGTTTAATACATAACTTTATAAAATATTGTTGTAGGAATATAAAATTAGCATTTATTTATCCTTAAGTTGTCTTCATATTATACATATAATAAGTGTTTATTTCTAAATTTCTTCTGCGAATGAATATTCAAAACCACCAAAAAGATTGGCGAAGACTGTATGTATGTAAATTTGTATGGCACATACATTTGGCATATTTGTATAGTTTAAGCGGTTTCTGTCGAATTTTAACATCTGATGTGCCACTAGATTCGTGTTATATCTGGGAGTGAAATAGGCAATAATTAAAAAGGATATGAAATTCTTTTTACATAACAATCCTTAATCGAACGCACAATTCTTTCATTTATATAAGTATTGTATATACAAGAAAGGTATCGATGTTTTTGCAGTCCTGTTTTTTTCTTTTTTTTTTTATAATTGTAGCTGTATATCTGTATACTGATATCGGTATACTTTTGAATTTAAGAATAAGGTATACATTTTATTGTAGTCTGGCAGCTGTAATATTTATATGAAGATGTTGAAAAATTTGAAACGACCTAAAAAATATGTCCTTGAACTATTAAAGGATATTTCATTTATTTTTAAAACATATAACATAAGCACAATTGAGCACCATTTGCAAGATTTCTCTGTCCACGAATATATTATATGTTTTTTTTTTATATTATAGGGGGCAAACGAACAGGTGGGTTACCTGATGGTAAGTGATCACCGCCGTCCATAGACACTAGCAACACCAAGGAGTCGCAAGTGAGTTGCCGGCCTTTTAAATATGTGGGCCTCCGGCGCTCTCACTGGCCGAACGAAACGCAATAGTGCAACCACTGTTACTTCACGTCGGTTTTCTGTGCGAGGGTGGTACTACCCCGGGCGAGCCGACCCATTCATGCTGAAACCAGTAATAGCTGATTCTTCTCCGATTGCGATATACCACCATAAGTAAATTAATTGTAACTTGTTTGTAATTTTTTTTTTATCCGAGACGTTAAGAAAATGTTTCGCTCCCCTGCCTGTCGGGTCACGCGGCACGCGTCCACTGCTCTCCTTGGCTGGAAGATTTGATGCTTGTCGCAATTAGTACATCCTCTGGAAACAATGATACATGCTTTTAGCATACACTGGTCTCATAAAAGCCTTGCTTATTATACATCAAAAATTCTCCCATTACTACAGTTTATGAAGTATAATAAAATATAGTATTTAATTTCATATGAGAACATCTGACTACATCTGCATCTTTATCTCTGTAAATGTAATTTATACTAAATGATCAGTAAGCCAATGTATATTAACTTCCAACAGTCATTAAGCATAAATGAATTATAACTTAATTATTTCAAAGGCGTAAATATAATAATTAATATAAAGTCAACCGTTACACAATTAGACGATCTAATATAGATTATAATAAAGATACGTTTCAGTAGGGGTGCTTCGTTTATCTGCACACCCCATCTACTTCCGGATGTGTTTCTACACTGAATAACTGTGCACGTCTCTGTAGATGGTAAAAGATTATAATTTATATCTTATTGCCAATTGTCAACTCTTTGCAGACGTCTTGATGTAAAATCTGAATATAAATTTTAACTCAGTTTATAGAAATTAAAATCAGTAATTATTGTGTAAATTAATAATTATTGTGTATTTCGTAATTAATAACATGCGTACAATGAATTCTATCTTAAGTAATATTACATATATGTATGTGACATTGTTTGTTTGTTACACGTTCATGCCTTAATTACTCAACCGATCATCATAACATTTTGCATACTTGTTGTTAGCAGTACAGAAAAGCATATAAGGTACCTTTTTCCAGAAAAAAGTTCCCAAGGGATAAGTCACATCTGTATTAACTCGAGGCCACGGGTAAAAGTGAATATAATTCTATTCTTCTATTCTTATTCAATCGCTGTTATACTACAAAATAGCATTTAAAATTTCGGTCTAAATCCATTATATATTTATATGTAAACTTAAAGTGTCTATTCTTTGTTGGGATTAATCTTTGAAATGAAGCAACAGCTTTTAATAAGGCTTTTACTAGCAGCGAGAAGACTTTTCAGGGCTATGTTCAATATCTACAGAAGCCAAGCAGTAGTAATAAAATTTAACAGAGGTCACTTAAAATCGGTAAATCGATTGTAAAGATTCAGTGGTAATGTAACAGTCATAATTAATCAAGTAAATGAATCCAGACAAAGATATACTTCCCATGAAACAACAAAACGAAGTGATAGGCATGAGTTAGTCTCTATGAAAATAATTTTCCGTCACGCGAACCTCCTATAGAACGAAGTGGGTTGGAATTACAGACACTGAGTTTTATGTGGAGGAAAATATTGTTAAGTAATCGTAGTTTTCCTTTGGAGGAGTTCGACCACTACACAATTTAATGAATGTGCCAGTGATGCTAACATGCTCAGTCCAAAGTTACTAATCTCCAAGTGCAGTTGGAATATTCTATAACAGAATCATAATTACAAATAGACTAACAATATCACAAGTGGCAATGTAAGTTGCTTTGCTTCCACGTGTGGTCTCAAATGATCATCATCAAATTTTGCAACTCCTTAAGCAGTACAGAAAATGATATAGAATGCTTTTCATTCAAAAGTACTATTTCCAAGGGATAGGCTAAATCGATATTGAGAAGTGCTTAGCTGCGAGCAAAAGCTAGTTTCAACATGTTAACGTCTATAAAAACTATACAAATAAATCAAATTGTAGTTAACTACAATACAATTAATACAATACAAATACTTAATACAATTAATTGTAATTTATAAATAACTAGCGGCCCGCTCCGGCTTCGCACGGGTATAAAATATATAGCCTATGTCATTCACTGAAAAAATGATTAAAATCGATCCAGTAGTTTTGATTTATTCATTTCTTCCCGTGGCCCGCACGCGTTACATTTGGAGTAACCTCAAAAGTAACAGTATTTCTCCACTATTTAATTTATGTTATTATACATATAAACCTTCCTCCTCAATCACTCTATCTATTAAAAAAAAACGCATCAAAATCCGTTGCGTAGTTTTAAAGATTTAAGCATACATAGGGATATAGGGACAGAGAAAGCGACTTTGTTTTATACTATGTAGTGAAGTTCATACTGTTATCCGAACATTACTGAAATTCAAACGTGGGGTTGTAAATTTTTATCTGTCCACTCGTTTGGCCGGGTATAACTCCGAAACGGCTAAACCAATTTTAACGATGATTTTTATTAGACAGTAGAAAACTTTTCAAAGTTTAGCTAACTCATTATTCCGCTTTTCTATAGGAGCAAAGGAATATTACCAAATTATCATTATAGAAAAGAAAAAATATCAAATTTTTATCCACATAAAACGTATGGTTTACAGGAAAGCTTAAATTCACCTGAAAATAGTCCACAAGCACCAATTACTGTAGTTCTGTAATGTAGTAATTACTCTTTTCTTTAATAACCGATCATCAAATTCTAAACTTAACAACGTATAGGATGCTAAATGAATCTAACTTTTACAGAGCTTCTCAAAGTTTTTATCATGACATGCAGTTGTCATCAGCACGGCTGTTAATATAAATGAATTGTTTAAATAATATAATGTATTAAAGCGGATGTACGATAACTACGTCATTTGTCGGTTTATATCAAGAGATGTCAAAATTGTGACTGATTGGGATGCTTTGCGGCTAGCGCAGTGCGCGGGTTGTGCGGTCGGCGCAGGCTGGTGCGCGGCATCGCGGCAGGGGCGCATAACCGTCCTTCATTTGCATATATATTAACTTTTATTGTGTTACAATTGTTAACGTTAATTAGTGTTAAATTAACGTTAATTTGGTCAATTTTAAATTAAGTCATTATTATTCGCTTTTTATTTTACTTTGATAAATTAAACGTTGTGTTTGGTCAGTTGATTTACAATCAACCATTGGATTGTAAATCAACTAATTTATCAGACCCGTCCCCTGTACGTAAGATACGATTTACGTATCTCTGATATTTTACACATAAAAATAAAATAATTTGTGTGAAATAATGTAAAATAGAGTAAATGAAAATAACCACAATTATAAATTCATATCATTGTTATTATTCATACCGTATCTCCTATATTTTACATAAGAAGTTAAAAAAGGGGTTCTATGGGGAGTACCTTGCAGAATTCCTTTCTTCATGATAAGATATTGTTGGCATAGCTAAAAATGCGTGATGGTCCTCAGAAGACTGTTTGTACTGGGTAAAGTAGCATTTTTTCTAATATCACCTGTGAAATAGCTGTAATAAATATTTTATGTCACTGTTTTGCAATTATATTAAAATAGCTATAATTTTCATATTTAGCTCTCCAAAAAGGAATCCTACCTACATTACGAACAGTAATAGGTAGACAATTGAAATTATTACAAAACATATGTAATTACTATGGAGGATATGTTTACCAATAATTAACATATAAAGTATTAAGGTGAGCGTCCATACGAGAAACATGTCTTGGTTTTAGACAATTTTTCGATGGTAGAAAGGGACCGTAGGTGTCATATCGAATAATTTCCTGGAATACAATTCAGTATACAAATAACAGTAGCATTTTATATTGGTAATGAAAGAAAACACTAGTTTTGTAAGTGACCAGACAAGTTAAATGGTATAAAAGTTGTTTCTATGCAACGCTATTAAGTGGTAAATTATAACAAATTATATGCATTTAGAACTTCGTCGATTCATCAAACGGCGTTGGACTTTATCGATTTCAGATATACCGACATGCAAATTCATATATAGACTAACAGTCGCCCGCAACTTCATCCACGTTAAATTATAATATAGTACTTAACTAATAACAAAATATAGTACAACGCCACCCAGTGATGAGCTTATAAATAAATTAATAAAATGAAAACCCTTCCTCATGAAAAAATACTTAGGTATGCTATCATGCTGATTTGTCAAACGGCATTAGAGTATAGATTTCAAATGTATCAACATCGGTTTTCTATATTATAGGTTATATTATAGATTTACACACAAAGATGTGTGTAGAAATGTGATATAAACTGTCTTTGATCAATAAATTAACCATTATTTTTATGTTATATATGTTATACTAATATGTTTTATTTAATTTGATTAATTTAATAATTCGGTTATCTTTCGCTTTTTAATGCCTTACCGTTTCTTTAGTATTTTTTATATTGAAGTCGTCGAGTTTGTTTTTTATTATATGAATTTACGGTACGGACTTAATTGAGGAACTGCTCATAAACCATTGGATTACAGCCCTCGCTTACTTACTGCTAGTCAAGAGATATTATATTCGTCAAAGCAAACCCTTATATTTTGTTGAAAAACCTAGTAGGTACATTTTAATAAATAAGTCAGTCAGTGCAAATGTTATTAAGCCCTGACTACGAAGTATGGACAATCAATCAAGGACGTATTCGAATGGCGTCGCTAGCAGCAAGAAAAAAACTCGATTGGATGTAAATAGTCATGTTTATTTCGATCGTCTCCGATCAAACACGAATTCGGAACAACTGATTTCAATGATGTAGTACTAAATGACTAGAATACTGAAAAAGAAAATACGAAGTAACAGACAATTAAATTAAAATTAATTAGTCACTTATGCACACGCGACGAAAACTGTACCGTGTTAATGTCGACGTCGCGAGAAATAAACTACCAATAATTTAATCTGAGTATTAAACTCGTATTTTAAATTCAGGTTTTGTATGCTTATTTCATCAGTACGTACTAGTTTCCCTCCGAAGCTTACTATAAATTTATACATTTTTTAAATTGTAATTGTCTTTATTTGTTTTTTGTTTCTTACGTATTCGATTCCCAAACAAATGTTACCATTTATTTCATATTTTTAGGGATTGAATTTCGAGATATCAAATCTAAAACAAAACCACCAATGTAAAGATAATACGCTCTCCAGACTTAAAATTTCTAACCTTAGTACTTTGGGCTGGGTGATGATGACTCGCATACAGATACGGTTTGTTTACAGTTTTGATTTCCTTCTATTCTGATAAATAAATAGTACAATGAAACAGATATTTAAATATCCCATATTAACTAGTTGGAAAATGTATTGAGCTTTTGGCAGGGTTAATGTGAACTTCTCCAGTTCTTTTTTTCTTTATTGCGCAAGCTATTGTATATAAAGATTACCTACTTCAAAATTCTTTTATTAATGCACTAAAAAAATTATTAAACAAAAAAAAAATTGTTGAGGAACAGGAGAGAAAGGTACTCAACTTTTAAACTACATTACAATATTCGCGTCCACACGATGCACATTGGCTGAACAGCTGAGATCTTCTAAATTAGTATTATATTGTTTAATTACTATATTCTTATTCCGAATTACCAGTTCGTTGGAATTATATACTCCGGGACTCCAATTTTGAACGATTTAAGTGGATGGTTGGACATCGTGTCTCTGACTAGATAACGACTAACACATACCATCTAACAGCCGAATACAATGGAACATATGTATTTCAATTTATAATACTTATTATTTTACTGATGCTTTATAAAATTCTAATAAATCGCATCAGTTAGTATCTACCTTACACGTTAATTAGCTTTTTCATCAACAGAACATTCTATTAAAATTCATTGAAAATATGAATAGATAGTTTCCGAGTGCAGTCACCTATAAAGTGAGATATGATAAAGGAATGTAATTCAATTAAAAAAAATAACTAAATTGTGTACTTTACATTTCACTCCGCATAACTGTATATTTGGATTATCAGATACAATATAACCTTAGCTACCTTTTTCACTAAATGATATAAATTTTATTTCCTAATAATTTGAAATGATAGTGGTTTAGTGGTGTGCATATTCAGGCACTGCGTATATCGACATAGGTTGGAATACTTGTTGAAGGTTTCGATAAAAAAAACAACGTTATGAGACCATATCATTCATGGAGGTAAGGCTTTTTCTAAGCCCCTCGGGATTACCTACCTACCCTTAAGTCGAAGATCTGTCGCCAAACATCTGTAGGATTGTTCCGGCGGCTGCATTTGAGAGCAAGTTCTTCCACAGGTTTAGTATGTTTACCATCTCAGGTCACATCTATAAAATGAATCTCTGGTCTTAGGTTAGTGAGAACTATTTATTAATTGATTTCCAAAACAAGAGTACGCCGTCCAGTAATTGCATCTTTGAAGATGTCGTACAACATTTGCATTGACCGCAAAGAAGCCCAACAGTTGGAAGTTTCTTAATTTGTAAATAGTATATTAGTAACAGTTAATCAGAAGGGGGAGACCATTGATGACTTATTACTATTGGCTCGTAAATAAAAATATTGAGAAATATTACAAATGTTATGTTAGGAAGTAGTATGGATTATTGCGGGGTGGTAAGTATACCGAATTAGGTGGCTACCACCATATACACAATGGAAAATACGTCAAGTGACTAGTTTTTTTTGTGTCGCGTTTCAAAATCAGACATTGTATACACATGGTGTTCGCGTTGTCACAGGACACAATCTTTGTACCATACGATCCAACTATCATCATCAGCTTGTAAGAGATCCACTGCAGGGTCATAGGCCTCTTCGCAGAGGAAGGTATAGGGCATAATCACCACGCTAGCTTACAACGTATTGGCGATTTCAAATACAGAGAAATCCACAGTTTTATATATTTCTCACATACAGTGATACTACAAGATCATTTCTCAGGTTCAGGTTTCCTCACGATGTTTTCCTTCACCGTCAGCCGATAGTGTTACCAATATAAATGTACGTGAATTCCGAAAAACTCGTTGGCACATGCCGGGGTTCGAACCTGTGGACATCGGATTAATTGATTCCACCGGTCAAACCACTGGACCACGACGACTTGCAACTATACGTTTTTGGATCTTACGTATTTTTATTCACAATTGTGAAAATCATATACAATACAATATATCAAAATTTTATGTACGTATGGTTGAAGGAATTAGACTGAAAATGTTGATTGTTTTTTTATTGTTCTTCATGATTCCAGAAATGCTATTGTGCACGTGTATATATAACGACCTATATACGATATATACATTATTAAAAGCTAGTAGGAGATAAATTACGATATGTGATAGATATATTATAATACTAGTGCCTTCTTTATATTCGTATATTTATATGATGGAGGTCATTTGATTTCAATAATTATTCATAATATTTTATTATTTACGAATTGTTTAGACCTGTTTATTGTTAATTGACTATTATCTTTGAATTAGTGTTATTTTGTGGTCGTGATTCAGAAGTCGGAACAGAATTTTAGAGATTAAATATTATATTGTATATTCAAGTGATATTTTAAAAAGTGAACCCTTAGAATTAGGACAGATTAAAAATATTTCATAAAACCTTACGTTAATGAGCCTCGATGTTATTATTTATTACAATAATCCTCAATTTCACTATATAAAAACAAGTAAAAAAATGGCCAAACTTTAATGTTTTTTTTTTTTTCGCCCACTTGCCCGCGGTCTCGGCCTGTCGCTGTCACACGATTGGTTTTGCCCGTAATGTCCCACAGATGCCGCCTCCTTTGATCTGAACCGACTCCTCTTGATTCTATCGATCGAATATAAACCTTATCGGGTATATTTAACATTGAAATTAGTGTGTTATTTTCTTATAAAAGCATTTAATATCTTTATTAATGTGGCCAACTTTCGATGATCGATGATAAGTAATTATTAGAAACATTTCGTTAGTCGTGCGACTTGTCAACTATCATAGGGTTTTCAACTCTAATCGTGTTCGTTTTAAGGTGCACAATGACATTGATCGAATTCAAAAACTTAATCGTCAGTTATTGTATTTGGTTACCGATGAAATAACCATTAGAGCTACAAAGGATTAGAATGGATATTCCATAAAACACGAAGAATTATTCTATTTGTGTTTTTACTGAGAAATATTTGTTTCTTAACAGTAGATTGGACTTTATGTTTTTGAAAAGGGATTATTATATCGTTTGTTTATCGAGAATTATCCCTGATTAAGCTTAAAAAAAATGTAAACGTTAACAAAATGCATCAATAGCCGAGAAAATATGTACTTTTTTTAGCTAAAGATGCTTTCGAATGACAGTCGCTTCATCTCACAAAATGACCGCCTCTAGGTCGGTTTAAAGAAATGTGCTTATTGTCAAATTAATACTATATTATATTAAATATTAAAGTAGATACTCTCAGAATTAACTCCATTATATTGTTATGTTTTTAATTCTCGCAATCCTTATTAATAACATATCATTTAATTCACGAAATGTGAAATTAAATATTTGCAGCGATTCCTTATATATCAAAATAAATTTTGCATTGTTATAGAACACGACCCTAAAATCTATACCTACACATAAATATCATTACAGTATATGTTGTTTGTTCCACTACAAATACTACTAATAATAATCTACTAGTAACTAGCTACTAATCTTCGAAATGGTTGAATCGATTTTGTTCAAAATGTTACTGGCAGATAGAAGGTTTTTCGGAGTATTACATAGAATGTTGATAAGATTCTATCAATTTACTAGTCTTATTAGAACAAAATTTAAGAGTTACCTCTATCTGGGCTTAATGTCTTATCCCCTTTAGCTACCATACTGCAAGCCATAATAAAACAAACTTATATACAAAATGTTAAGAATTTAAAGAATGCCAGAAAACACCTGATAGCACTTAATTCCTCTTCCATTGGGTGTGATTCACGCTGTTGATATTCAAAGCAATTCCTTTGACGTGATGATGTCCATTACGGCTCGTGATCACAATCCTGTGCGCTGAATATTCGGTAATATCGCTTGCGCCCATGTATGAGGTTGCTAAATCAATGAAAATCTGGAATCCAAAGAACTTTTGCTATGACATTAATAAGTAAGTGTCTCGAATTAAAACGTATATATAATTATACGTGGTCATCACTGATTTTAAATCGCATGTATTAAGGTAAGGCTTTAAGCATATATATTTTTTACAAATAAATATAACGTACAAGCTGAACACAAATTATTAATATATTTAATAAATTATTAAAAAAGATATACATTAGACTACAGAATGATTAAAATACAGACGAGCATTTTTCTCTACAATAATATTATCAACATCTTTACATACATTATCTTAATTTTATTCAAGAATTAAGCAAATACAAATATAGCCAAATGGATTTATATTAATTTGCCATTATGATAATTACTCCAATCTGGATCTATAACATAAAATGTCAAATACCAGATCCGAGTGACCTACATCATTAAAGTATGCTACTATTATTATGGTATAACATAAATTAATGATTGCTTTTAGTATTCAGTCAGTTTTTGCACTTTTTTATACATAATCTAAACAATTAAGCGGCATTCACGAATTATATTTTTGCCTTCATAATTCTAAATCCTATTAATAAAAACGCAAAAATTTCTAATACAATTCTTATGAAACTATATACATAGTAATGTAGTTTATACGTCAGAATAACATATATAATTAATAAAAATGTTTAATTTATTAGACAAGAGCATAGAGTTGGAAAAACTGTGTCGGGAGCTATCTCCGCGTCCGCTATAAAAACCATTAGACCATTAGTTACACAAACAAAATGTTTGGGGTCTTCCTTACTAACATTATAAATACGAATATGAGTTTATTTGCTTGTCACACTTTAATAACTTAATTATTGAAGTGGTTATCATGAAAATTTGCATAAATATTATCAGAAGCCTACAGAAAAATATATAGGGTATCTTTCTCTCGATGAAAGTACTGTACAAACGCAGAGGAAGACGCGGATGAATTGACGAAAGGTGTCTGGGGTAGTTTAAGTATAAGTCTATAATCAGACCAGTCGTGTTATATGGATCCTAGTGCTGGGCTACGAAAGAGACGGATGAGAAGACATTACATGTGGCAGAAATGCGAATATTAAGATGGATGTGTTGTGTAACTAGAATGGATAAGATTGAGAATGAGTATATCAGAGGAAGTTTGAAAATAACATCAGTGACAGAGAAGTTGAGGAGTAATAGGTTAGCATGGTACGGGCATATTATGAGAAGAGATGAAAGTCATATAACAAGAAAAGTTTTGAGTTTGAAAGTGGACGGATATAGAGGTAGAGGAAGACCGAAAAAGGTGTGGATGGATTGTGTGGAAAATGATATGTGTATAAAAGGTGTCAATACTGAGATAACTTTTGACAGGGGAGAGTGGAAAAGGAAAACATGTTGTGCCGACCCTACTTAGGTGGGATAAGGGTAAGATGATGATGATGAAATGATGTCAAATATTTTTTTTTATTTAAGACTTATTTCCTCGAGAGTTTTATTATGGTGTTTTATTTGAAACATTTTCTCAAGTTAGATCTATTCGTTTATAGCTCTGTGGTATTTCAAGATACAATCTACATGTATTTGTCCGAGTTCGGATCGAGATGAAGGGTTTCAATACAAAGATATCTTTGCTAATGGAATTAAATATAATTTTATTGGTTTAAACACTATCTCATTATTTATATTATGATCACGCTACCTACTTTCGACGGACGGTTGATGTGGAAATGTGGAAACCATCCGAAGTGCATCGTTAAGGAGAATTAAATATTCGATTTATAAACTTGATTCCTTATTAAACACAAGTTTTCTTGTTGTGTGAGAGTTAAAACACACATTAAACTTATTCTATATATCATATATGTTGCACGATTGGATATGAAATGTTGTCTGCAAAATCATTAGCATTAGGAATTACATTAACTTACTTCGCGTTGGTATATATCTAGCTACATTTTGGATTATTGACTTACGTACTATTTATGCCTTATAAAAAAAGTATTTTCTTTACAAATAATTTTATATTCCTTGCAATATTTTTAATTATAGGTAATAAAAGTAATATAAATAAGCAATATGTATATCTAGGTAAAAATTCAATTAATGTTTAAAAATGCATGTAATAAAAAATACTTTAGATCGGAAATGAATGGGCTTTATTAATACTATGAATAGATTTTTTCCAATCTTTATTTTATTACATAATCGCAACATATATACCTATTTCATAATCAAAATGATGCGAGTTAAAATAAAACCATTTTAATATATAATTAACTAAGCCATGATAATCACAGCCTTCTCTGTCTCAAAGTCGAACTGTTCAATTTAGCAACGCCGCAATGTTTGCAGCAGTAAATTTTGATCTTTAACGCGTGATATTAGTAAGCAATAAGTCTTTTCAAATTAGCTACTAATTTAATAAGCATAATTCAATTCATTTCGATTCCGGTGTACACTATAAGTTAAACCCTACTCTTGTCACTTCGCTTCTATCTGACATCTCGCTTTGTCTCTCTTTACACTCCCAACAGTACGACTTCTAATTGCTCATCATTGATGAACGGGCATACTTTCGTTACAGTTTGTTATGTTGTTATTCTCCCAAATTTGGATCCTAAGATGGCCTGCCAGGATAAAATTAAATCTAAAATGTCCAGATAGACCATTCTTAAAATAGTTGATTTAAAAACTATACAGTTTAGCGATTTCATAAAAGAGGGAATATAATTATGTAACCCTGAGGATTCGCAGAAGATAGTACACTTAACTAAATCGTCTACGATGTCTTCCAACTTCTTTCCTGCTGGGAGTAGTTGAACCAGTCTCATTTACAACTAAGCTCCTTACATTCTTACAGGAGGACAACCCACTCCAGTTTTTCCATGTGTCTTCCATAACTCTTACAGAGGACTTATTCAATCCATCGCCATTAAGAAAATCATTTTATTGATGAGCATTTCGTGTATATATATATATATATTACGTAAAATAATTTATAGAGTTCTTATAAAGAAATTAAAAATAAATAAATACGTTTTAATTTCCGTATATGCGACTAAACAACATTTATAGTAATTTATTGTCTGACCTTTTGCTGTGAGAACCATGATAGTTAAAAATGCGAGTAGACCTGCTGACAGACGTTATATATATTACATAACATAATAAGAATGTTTTATAATGAAACGTCTTTATGTTAATATAAAAATAAAGAAAATAATAAGCAAAATGTTGACGTGAGTAAGGACAGGTTCCATATAGATTAATTCTGTCTGTGGCTGGTCGGCCTCTCTGTGGATCATCTCTCGCTAAAACGGTTTCCATGTCGCACTCGCGCGCATGCGCACCGAAGCACACGTTTACTAATCTGGGTTAGACGAATTAGAGTGCGAACGTTTATTTCAATGCTAGCTCACTGTGTCTCACGGATACAATAGTATCCAATTTTTCCCTGTCTTGTCACTCGATGTCCCGCACGGTAACAGATTACCCGGAATTGTTTATGGTAAATGCGCCGCGCCTAGGGTCTGTAGCGCGATGATAAAAGCATGTAAACACCCGTAATAAAAAGCTATAAATTTTAAAATTTATGTTTAACATCTGTCTGGTACTACCAGAGATTACAGAGTTCAATGAAACAAAAAGACAAACAATGTATTGAGCTTTATAACATATAAGTATGTATAGATTATTAGTTAAAAATAATAACTTATTTTCACACACAACTAACTACCTAATACCTGTAGTTCGTAATTTAGTATAATAATAACAGTACGTGAATGCCGCACAGCTAGAAGAGATAAAATTGTGGCAACCCTACTCTATAGTCATTTACTTTATTATTCCTTTAAAGTATTCTCGCCTTCCCTGATCAATAAGTTTCTTCAATTTAGACTCTAAGAGAGTATTAATAAACTTTAAAGCTGTCGTTTAATAACTAACTAACATATTAGTAATATGCACAGAGTCAGATAATTCTACCATTATCTAGTAAGCTATGAAGTCTTATGTAATAATTTATTATAACAAAGCTTCAAGCAATTCAACTACCTTCCTATGTAGTGTTTTCTTTTTAACATGTTTTACATATAATGTGATTACACACGCAGTA